>QANU01058179.1:252015-365713 GCA_003254905.1 Nissolia schottii | reverse complement strand
TTCCTCTAAACTACCTTCCGTCTGCTTCTCTCTCTCTCTCTCTCTCTCTCTCTCTCTCAGCGCAACAAAAAAAAATACCCTTTCCCAACCCTAAACCTAATTATTCTAACCAATCCCCTTCCCAATGGGGTTCCAATCTATTTAAACCATCGATTTCTCAAGTTCTTCACCACCGTTCTCCGATTTAGCCTCCGAATTTTTCCGGCGTTGTTCGCGATTCTTCTTTGAAGGTGGTTCGATCGCCATCGATCGCAGAGGCTACCTCCGAATCGGATTCCGAATCCGCAGCCGCCTCCTTATTCTTCGGGTTAATTCGATTTGCGAAGCTACGGCAAATCTTGTTGTCGTTGTTGCTGCTGTTGTTGTTTCGCCTTCCGATTTGATTGCACCGCGCAACCCTAACTGTTGCTGTGGCGTCTCGCGGTTTCTCTTTCCATAGGGCTTTGGCCGGGATTTTCTCTCCGATCTTGTTCCGGTGGCACTGATTCGTGATTAATCGTTTCTGCTGAGTCGCTGGACGGGAGTCTTGATTCTTGAGATTCTGAATGCGGACGGATTTTGCGACGAAGTTCAAGGCTCGGCATCTGGTTGCTCGCGAAGAATTCTAGGAGTTGTCTCATCCTGGTGGCGGTTCGATTTGTTCGATCTTATCCCTAGTAATTTGCAAGTGGAAGGACAAAAAGGGAAAAGAGAAAAGGAAAAAAATAGAGCTTTGGATATATTGTACCGTTTGATTTTTGTTTTGATTTTTAATATCAGGGGCCAAGTTTCAGTTTTTGAATTTCACAGGCCCTTTTGATTATCGTGTTTCTCTTGTTATTTCTCTGGTGTTAATCTTTTTTATAGATTGAAAGAGAAATATACCATGGCGGTGTATTATAAATTTAAGAGTGCAAGAGATTATGATTCAATTCCCATGGACGGTCCTTTCATCTCTGTTGGTACATTGAAAGAAAAAATATTTGAATCCAAACATTTAGGGAGGGGTACTGATTTTGACCTCGTGGTCACCAACGCCCAGACCAATGAAGGTTGGTTCTGACTTTTGATTAGTAAAATATTCTCTTCAAATAGTTGTTTGTGTGGCGGATAACATACATGAGTGTGGGTTTTGGGATTTAAGTTCGGTGCTTAATTCTAAACTATAAAATGTGGAACTTTTTCATATTGTTTGGCTTTGAGAAGTGGTTACCTGGTTAAACTTGGTGTTTATCTTGTTCCTCTCAAAGTAAACATTTTTTTACTAATCAGGAGTTCATAGTTTTCTGGTGTTTTGGTTCAAATTTTACCATAAAATTCATGGTTATTTAGCATTTTGATTCAAACTTTACCCTCCCTCGACCCCACTTCATTAAAAAAAAAAATAACAGGAAAGAAAATACTTCAAATTAAAAGGCATAGAATGTTAGCCAGGATATTGGGAATTTGAGATGTAGTTAGGCTGCAATCTAGTTGAGTTACAGGAGCCCAACTTTGCGAAATTTCTAGTGTGGTAGTTCATATATATTTGGCTTGATGAATGGCATATTCACTGTTTTATAGTTGCTGTCTCTTTGGAATTTCAGAATATCTTGATGAAGCAATGTTGATTCCTAAAAATACCTCAGTGTTAATTCGTCGGGTTCCTGGACGGCCACGGTTACCAATTGTTACTGAACTAGAGTATTGTCTTAAACCTTTATTCTCATTACTGTTGTTGGTTTTCTGACTGATGATCATGTATTATGTATTTTATGCTTTAAAATGGGCAGTCATAAACTTGTCTCTCTCTTGTCTATATACTCCTTATTCTAGTGGCAAAATTTTCCTCAGAAACTAAATTGTCAATTTGAGAGTTAAATTCTGTGTTGTTGAGTTGCAATTGTCTGTGACTTTTTGCAGGCAAAAAAAGGTGGAAAATAAGGTGATGGAAACTGAACCTGAAAACAGTAGCTTACCAGCTGAAGATACATCTGCCATGAAATATGTGAGTCCCTTTTTTCTTTTCACGCAGTTTTCTCTAACACTATTCTCCTCCAATTTCTGGTATAATTACTATTTCATACCACTTGACAGCCAGAAGATTCTGATTGGGATGAATTTGGCAATGATTTGTATTCAATTCCTGATGTACTGCCTGTTCAATCAAGCAACATAATTCCAGAGGCTCCTCCAACTAACAAAGCTGATGAAGAAAGTAAGATAAAGGCCTTGATTGATACTCCTGCCTTGGACTGGCAACGGTGAGTAGGGCATCCTCCTTTCTTTTAAGTGTGTTGTTTAGTTCATGGAATCGGCATAAAATGGGATGATAGCAATAATCAATCAATATGAATATAAATAACAAAGAAATGAATACCAATTCTTTTTGGCCTTCAAGAGTATCGGGATCGTCATCTCTCCTGGAGGAAGTGATTACTAATCTCTAGAATCAAGCCCTCTAGTGGAATAGTTGCTTCATGTTTTCCTTTTACCCCTATTCCTGCATAAGATTTCTGCAGAAGATTTCCTTTCACATACCAAATGTGCTATGTTTTGGGAAACACCGGCATTCCTGGCTTCACCATATATATCTTTTTTTTTTTTTTTGTTTGACATGCAGTCAAGGTTCGGACTTTGGTGGTGGTAGAGGTTTTGGAAGGGGTATGGGCGGACGGATGGGGGGTGGTCGTGGTTTTGGTGATTCTCTTTACCCATTCTGTAGATCTTTTAGTAACTTCCTGCTTTTAATTCAAATCTCAATATGTTGATGTTCTAATGCTTACTTACTTGCTAAGCTCTGGCAGGGTTGGAGAGGAAAACACCTCCACAAGGCTATGTATGCCACAGATGCAAGGTGCCTGGTATGTTTTTTACTTCCTCTGCTTATGAATTGCTGGATAGCAATGTCAGCATGCCTGGCTTACCTTTTCTATATATAGGACATTTTATTCAACACTGCCCCACAAATGGTGATCCAAATTATGACATTAAAAGAGTCAAGCAACCTACTGGTATTCCAAGATCCATGCTGATGGTTAACCCACAAGGTTCCTATGCTTTACCAAACGGCTCAGTAGCTGTCTTGAAGCCAAATGAGTGAGTACATTTTGATTCTGCCTGTACATTCTGTGATATGTAGGCATGAAATTGTCTTACACCTTTCCTTGAAAACAGGGCTGCTTTTGAGAAAGAAATAGAAGGGATGCCATCAGCACGTTCTGTTGGGGATCTACCGCCTGAGCTCCACTGTCCCTTGTGCAATGATGTAATGAAAGATGCCGTTCTGACAAGCAAGTGTTGCTTTAAAAGCTTCTGTGACAAATGTATGTTTTTCTAGTTCACAGCTCCTCATTAAGCAAGCAAAAAACATTTTAGAGGATTTTGTCTCTTCTCTGCCATTTTCTGCCCTGATACACTCTGCAAATATCTTGAATGAAGTTATTTAAAATCCATGTCATGAAGATTCGACAAAGTTTTATGTTGGCTGTGGGGATGAAGTATTTAATATCATTCTGAATATTCTTTTCAGGTATTAGGGACTATATTATCTCCAAGTCCATGTGCGTATGTGGTGCAACAAATATCCTTGCAGATGATCTTTTACCAAATAAGACCCTAAGAGATACTATTAATCGGATATTGGAGTCGGGAAATAGCAGTGCTGAAAATGCTGGGAGCACGTTTCAAGTTCAAGGTTATTGAAACTACTATGATGCTACTATTATGTACTTGGACTGTCACTGGTTTTCAATTTGTCTATATGTGGTGTTTATTTCCCTGATTTTAATTTTTCAGATATGGAGTCTGCTCGTTGTCCAATGCCAAAGGTTCCATCACCAACCTCATCTGCTGCTTCTAAGGGAGAACCAAAGGTTTCGCCTGTTAATGAAGCAGCGATAAATGTACATGAAACAGCTGATGATAAAAAGGCGGTTTCTGCTCCGCCGCAGACATCAGAGCAAGTAAAGATCACCAGAGTTGCTGATGCATCTGAAGCTACACATGAGTCGATGAGTGTAAAGGAACCAGCAGCCTCACAAGGGAGTGCTCAGCTGGTTGAGGAAGAAGTCCAGCAAAAGTTGATTCCTACTGAGGCAGGTAATGCAGGTTGCTGCTGTGTCACCTTTTTTTTCTTGGAGGGAAGGGGGTGTTGGTGTATCGGTGGTGATGTGTTTGCCTCTCGAGTTAAATATATCCTTAGACCAGCAAAAACTTAAATTTGTTCATTTCTTTGAGGACAATCTCATTTGCATTTTCTAACTGCAGGAAAGAAAAAGAAAAAGAAGAAAGTCCGTTTGCCTGTAAATGGTAAATTTGCTTTCCTGCATCCACTTTATATATCTAATGCTCGAATCTATGATATGTATCTGTATTTTTTTCCTTCTAGATCTGGTTTTACAAGCTGCTAGAACATTTAGTGGATGAGGACAGTACAGACTAGAGGCTTTTACCTCTATATTAGTTGTAGATTTGTAATAGTGCTTTTTATTTCTTGCAGATTTCCAGTGGAAAGGCCCACATGACCTTGGGGCTGAGAACTACATGATGCCAATGGGCCCACCTCCTGGCTATAATTTGTACTGGAATGGCATGCAACCTTGTATGGACAGTTTTATGCCACCATATGGTGGTCCAAATCCGATGCAAATGATGGGTTACGGTCTAGGCCCCTTAGACATGCCATTTGCAGGTGCTATGCCTCAGGACCCCTTTGGCATGCAGGGTTATGCGATGCCCTTTGTTCCACCCACTAGGTATGTAATAGCTTTTCTCATTTATCAAAATTTGGCACTACCCCATTGTACCATCCTCCCTCTCTCTCTCTCTCTCTCTCTCTCTCTCTCTCTCTCTCGCGCGCGCGCGCACGCACACACACACACACACACACACACACACACAAAACACAGTCGCAAACGTACTTGGGCATAATGTCTTGTTGGTGCTGAGGGAGGTGGGTTGAAGATTGTCGACTGTAGACTTGTAGTCAATGTGGTTGCATGTCTGTCTTGTTACATTTGTAGATGTAGATACATTGTTCTTTATAAAGCCAAACTGTTGTATAATTATTTTTGTATGTGTTTAGGGATCTTGCTGATTTCAGTATGGGGATGAATGTTCCACCTCCAGTTATGAGTAGAGAGGAGTTCGAAGCTCGGAAAGCTGATCTGAGGAGGAAGCGTGAAAATGAGAGACGGAATGAAAGGTAATACTGAAATTACTCTTGGGTGGCTCTTTCATGTTTTTCAGATATGGAGGAAGGACATGGGTAGTATGTTTTTCGAAAAAATATTTGCAAAGCTTTGCTTGTAATTTTATGCGGTTTTCTTTACTTCTGTATGTTGTTTCTCATTGTTTGTTAATTTGTTTCCTTCATGAAACAGGGAGTTCAATAAAGATCGAGAGTTTGGTAGGGAAGTGAGCAGTGTTGGTGATGTTTCTTCTATGAAATCAAAAACCGTATGTGCTTTTCATTGTCTTAATTTGCCCTTTTTCTTTGGACTTCGATGCGCCATTTACTTTTTGGGGGTTTTCTACCGAAACTTTGGCCAGAAACCTGAAGATCTCAAAAGAACACTGATTGCACTAGATAATCCTATAGACTATTTTGGTTCCATAAATTATAGTAGTCTGTGGCAATTAAATGATTTGGCTTGTTTTATCAAGCGATACTCTGGCTGATCATCATGAAATGGTTGAGGGAGCACCGCCCATGTCTAACCATAAATCATTGATCAACAGCTACTGATTGGTAGAGTTGATTAAAAGAAAATGGTGATAACCGAGTCATAGATAGAGCTGCATCGCCGCACTAAATGGCAATGGTGCAGTGCTGTTAATTTTCATGCTCCAAGGGTGAGAGCTTCTTTGGTGATCATTAATTCCGACTGATTTTTGCCCCAAAACAGATTTAAACCCTTGATTTTTCTTCACATGTAGGGCTTGAAGTTTTTGTTGTTTCTTCTAAGATCACGTAGATTTTTCTGGTTGCGATGGTTTTTCTGTTGGTAATTATTGTTCACTGATGAGGTTACAATAATCCTCATTTTTGGATATTTGATTTAGTAACTAATATCTGTAATGTGTGTTTCTCCTGAACTAGTGTCTTTCTTTAAATAATGGGTGAGAATAAGTAGTGACAGTTTTGAACAATAAGCCTGCTTTTTTTTTTTTTTTTTTTTTGGGTCCAAACAAGAAAAATCAGTTTTAAACAATAAACCATATGTGCTTATTTGTGCCGTCAATATGTTATTTATTTAATGCTGTGGCAATTTCCTTTTCATTATTTATTTGGGGGAGTCAGTGGGGGGATACCCAGTGGTGGTTTTGACTAAGATTCTCATTCGAGGGGCTACTAAAGGATTTTGTGGCATATATTTTCTGGCGACGATAGTTTCGCTGTGATAGCAACAAGTATTTTTCAATACCTAAACTGCTCTTGGCCGCCCCAGCTGGTCCGTACCTCGAAATATTGTTTAGTAGAAAAGTGCATGATTCTTGTCACATATCATAAATCCATTTTTTGATAGGTAACATCTTTGTCAAAAGAAAATTTTTGTATCTTTAAGAAAATAAATCTTAAGTATATTTTAATTATAGTAATATATTATAGCAGATGTCGAGAGGAACTCGGCCCTGGACTTTTTTCTTTCTTGCGGTCATGCGTGGTTCGGAGGTGCTGAACATGAGTGGGTGTGGCCCACCTACTTCCCTTGCAAAAACCATAATAAAAACTGCTCAGACCCAAAAACAAAAAATTAAAGAATCTGTGCCGTTTTGTTTTTCGTTGCTTTCATGATTTCTCAAATGGAGTTATTGTAATGAATAATTTTATATTTTCTGGAAATTTAAAGGATTTTGCGTACATTGCTTAATGAGAAAATTTATGGCAACAGTTTTCAGAAATTGGATTTTCGAATAACTAAACAATAGTGCTTAAAATAAGGCTATGCATGTCAGACATCTATACTTTCAAAATCTATACGGTTAAAGTGTTTTTGAGAAAATAAGCAGATAAAAATTGCACCTTTTAAAATTGTCTTCTTAATTGCCTAAGTTGCCTTATTTTCGATGTAACTATTAATACACAAAAAATAAGGATGTTTGAAAATGCAATCGGTGTCCCTATGTTGGTGTGTTACTTAAAATAAACTAATTATATTATTTGTAAGCTTAGCATGTCGTATGTGATGGGGTTGACTGATATAGCTTTGGTGTCAAAGTTTTAATTATAAAAAAGGAAAACTAAGAGAGCATAAGTTTCTTGTTTTTTTTTTTTGGTAGTTTCTAGAACATGACTCTAACAGCAAGGCATTTCTACTTTTGTCCAGCAGCAGAAGGCACTTCCACCGCCTTCAAATAGCGACTACCACTATCCCCACCGTCCCCGTTCGGAGCGCATCTCGCCAGATCGATCTCCGCGCGCTGTTGAACCTCCCCGCCCTTCCAAAAGAAAATCTGATCACCACTCTGATCGCGAACGCGACTTCGATACCGACCACCGTGACCGTGACCGTGACAATCGAGACCATGACCACGATCGCCACCACCACCATCGCCACCACAGGTCAGAATCCTCATCCAGAAAGTCATCCGAGCCGGTGGCCAAAACCACCTCAGCCGCACCAGCTGCGGCCATAGCCGCCGCTGAGCGCAAGCAGAAGGCCAGCGTGTTCTCCCGCATAAGCTTCCCTCCCGAGGAAGAACTCACAAAGAAGAGGAAGCTCTCCTCGTCTTCCGCAACCGAAGCCTCCGCATCTGTAGCCACCGCGACGGCATCTTCGGCGCACCACAAGGCGGCAGTGTCGAACGGCTACTACGAAAGTCGGAAGAGCAGCAGCGCCGTCGCGGATTACGAGTCCAGTGACGACGAGAGGCATTTCAAGCGGAGGCCGTCGAGGTACGAGCCGTCTCCACCTCCGCCGCCTTCTCAGGGCGCAGAGTGGGAAGAGGAGGGGCGGCATTCGAGAGGTCGCAAGCATCGGTGAATGGATAGTGTGAAGTTGTGGCAGGCAGCCGTTTTGGATTTTCTCTGCCAAGGAGAGAATTGGGACTGAAGGTGTCAACTGCCGCTTGAGGTTGGCCGGATTATTCGCGGTGTGATCGTCGCCTACTGAACTGCTTTGCTCTGCTTTGCTTTTATCTGTTTAATTATAGTGAAAACTCGTTGGAAGGGATTTTTCAAGTGTAAACTTGTTGCCACTCCCCATTAATTTCCAATAATTTTACTATGTAATATTATATTATGTCTGTTTCCCATTCCACATAAATGAACCTGTTTTACTGATCTGCTTCAGATTTCGTGCGCCTTTCTCTAAGTTTAAATTTATTCGCCCGTCCTTCTCTAAAATTTTTGGTTAGTTTATTACTTTTGTGTTCTATCTGGTTTAGTATCCCACTCCCCCCCTTCTTTTTTATGCTAGGTGATTCACGTGGATAAAAGCGTAAATAGAGATTTGACTTTTTTACTGATTTTATGAAAAGAATTGCTTATTTTCAGACCATAGATCTGCAAATGAAATTTTCATTTTGTTTGATTGGTGTTTTTTCATACAAAAACTTGAAGAAAAAAATATTAGTTGAGCTTCTTGTCGTGTTGGCTTGAGAAGTAGATAAAAGGAATACAACATTTAAATGAATAGAAGTATAGTCACAGGAAAATACGCAGGGACTTTTAAAAAACACAAATGGTATTTTAATTCTAAAGATGGTATAAGCACATGACCTCTTCAAAGAACTTATATTTTCAATTTTTTATTTTTAATTTTTTTTGTCAAACATTTTCTTTTACTTCTTTAGCAAGGGTCTAAAGTCACTTGTTAGCTAAACACACTTTTATTATGCAAATTATCACATATTTTTAAACAATGTTGCTAGATGTACACTCATTAATTAGCCACTGTATTGTTATCAAACCTGTTAATACGGATTGGGATCCACCTTCGTATTTCTCAACCGTGACTAGACTCATGATCCCCTACTCCCTATCAAAAGCGCGTGGACACATAATTTAAGGGAAAAATTGTTCGCGCTCTCATACTCTCATCACATTTCGAAACATAACTCTTTCGCTCCTAACATTCTTCTCAAGATGAAAATTATTTGCATACAAACTCTCTCTGGAGAAATGATCAAACATTTGAATAGAAGGTTGTTGTAGAGAAGGAAGGAGTTGTGCACAAACTTCCATTCACATAAGCCAAAGGTATTTATTATTTCTAGGTTTTCAAGTTTCATTGCAAGTTTGTTAGGTTTTCGTTGGGGGATTTTTGTAAGATTCCTTCAATGTTTATGATTTTGGTTTCAAGATTAATGAAAAAGATTTTTAGGGTTTAAGTTTGACACAACCCTCTACACTACATGTAAAAGTATGTGCAAAGTATCACAAATGTTTGTGCATAAGGCAAAAACTTGTGTCATGGTGTTATAATGTTTGTGCAACTATGCTTTGTGTTGCATGTAAAAAGTTTGTGCAACTATGCACTGGTTGTTTGTGCAATTGGGGGAAAAGTTAGTATCGTGTTTAGGTTTGTGCATTGTAAGCCTACTAGTTTTTGCAATTTGGTGTGGAGGGGGGGTTGTATTTGGTTTAAGTATGTGCAATGTGGGATTATAAGTTTGTGCATTATAGGCATGCAAGTTTGTGCATACAAGTTTTGGGAGGGGTTTGTCTTTTGGTGCTTGGCACCATAGATGTACGATACCCCTCCCTAGTACATGTAAGAATTTGCTTATCAGTATTGAACTTAGTACTCCTAATAATCCATGTAAATCCAATTTTCTTATCATAATTGTTGTAAAATGCTTTGACATCCTCCAATGAATCAAACTGCAGTCCAATCTTAGGGGCGTCATCATTAACTAGATTGAATTAGTTGTGACCTGGTAAGGATATGCATAGTGTTAATAATGTGACCTTGATAAGAAAATAAGCCTTCTTATGTAATGCACAAAATTTTTCTTATGTTTGCACAAAAATTATGGTGCACAAACTTTTGAATTAATACGAACAAACATATGAACATATTGACACATTTTTAATGAACAATATCAAATATAAAAGATGAATGCACAAACTTATATTATTAACGTGCACAAACTTTCTATTATGTCAATGAACTTTCTAATGATTACACAAAATCTTGAGTATATTCTGCATAAACACTAAAATAATAATACACAAGCATTTTCAAGTTTATACAAATTTGGACACTAATGTACACAACTCCTAACCAATACTGCACAAACTTGTATCATTTTAGTGCACAAATATGTACAACTTACGTGCACAAATTTTTTACACAACTAATACGAACTAGTGTGTGAACATTTTCTTATAAAATATGTTGATCATTCACATAATTTGGAACTTGTGTGCAAAAACTTTTAAAGAATAATACTCGTTTATCCCATGGACGAAAATGGATCAAGAATGATGAATGAGTCACATAAAAGAAGATGGACAAAATGAATAATGTTGCGTGATGATGAGTTTGCAGAAAACGAAGAACGATGATGAGGATGCTGAGGATGAAAATGAAGGAATCAATAAATGATGAAGAATCGATGAAGAGTGCATGAGAAATCGTTGTTACGTTGGGGATGAGGATTTTGTGACTACGTTGGAGTTAGTGCAGACTCGCGTGGGTGTGAGTGCCAAGTCGCATGGAGATTTCATTTTTATGTTTTTGGTAACAAATATAGATTACAATAAAGGGGCGTATAATACCCCTGATGGCAATACGGTGGTAGGTTATTTGGTGTACACCAATCATTTTCGATTTTTAAAATACAGTTCCCTCCTTTACATTTTAATTTATTTTTATGGATTTTGGTAGATGAATTGATGATTGTGTTGACTTGTATGTTAAAGTTCATTCAATCAATTTGTTTACGGACTCTTATAAGTATTTTTTTAAAAAAAATTAAATTGGCTTAATAATATTTTCATTTTAACTCTAAGAAATAAAAAAAATTGTTTTTTTTTTACAAAGATATCATTGAAGTCCTTATAGGACCAAATTATACCACACAAGGAAACTAAGAAGGCAAACAAGTCAAATTAGCATAATGAGGATTCCTAATGACTAACAATCCTAATCAAGATGCTTAGAAATAAAATTAAAATTTAGAAATAAAATAAAAACCGATGAGGAGGAAAATAATTTATCTTGAGCCCCTCGAAATCTTCATTGAACCACAAAGATCAGATAATTAATTCTTCTTCTACAGGGAAAGTCTCAGTCTGCAAATACCTGAATGAACTTGTTCAATCAAATGAAGCCTATTTTCTTGTGTTCAATTCTTTCTCCAAAATTAAACAACTAACACAAAAAGGGGGACATTGACTGTTGGGTTGGGCTCCCTTCCTATGTGGAAAAGGCCCAATATTTACAAACTCACTATTCTCACTTAATAGTGGAGAAGGGTCAGTTTTTAGGGTTGAGAGAGTGTTGAGAAAACAAAAAGAAAGAATAGAAAATAAGGAGAAGAGAAGAGAAGAGAAAAGGTTTTTTTCTTGTTTTTGACAGCACAACAATTTTTGATCCGCCGCCACCGCTTCGTTCACCGTTGGATCGGGCTGAAATTTTTAAAGCAGGTTCGGAACACGTGATACTTCAATCTGGACCGTGAGATCGTTGAGAAGTTGCCTAAGCAGTGAGAAATTGGCTGTGCACAGTAACAACAAATTTGGGGTTTTCTGGTTTCTTTTATTCTCTATTTCATCATTCTTGCCTTGTTCTTTTGGCTGATTATTGGGCATGATTTGTGCTGTGATTGAGACTCACTTGTACCCTTATTTTGATCATAGTGAAACTTGATTGACTGGCTTGTGCCCATGGTTTTTACTTCTCACATTGAAAAGGTTTTCCACGTTAAAAATTATCGTGTCTTCCTTCTGTGTGTTTTTGTTGTTGCCATTATTTGTTATTGCTCCTCATAGATTTTTGCAAGTTGAAAAAATTATTACCCGCTGCATATAGTTCTGATTGAGTTGTCGACTTATCGTGTAGAATTTCCTATCACTGATCACCATGGCAGAAAAGCTCCCATCCATGGTAGCCAACATCGATGGGTACAACAATGTATGTTTGGCAGGGGAGTTCTGCAATTTTGTGGAGGACGGTCAACTGCAGGCAACCCCAAAGCATTGACTAATCACACGAGTCCTTGGCCGGCAGAGAAGGTTTGTGTTTGATGGAAGGACACATGAAGCCTTGAGACGTGGCGAGGACACCAAATTGACTCTAAGGGGATCCTCAAAAAATAATTCAAAGGTGTAGATCTCCACTAGTCACCGAGGTGTCAGCAAGACAAAGAGAGGTTGAGCATTGTTTGATAGCAAGCTATTCGTGAGATCGCATAATCAGAGACTACAAGGGAAAGCCACAAATTCAAAGGTTCAACAAAGTACATCGTCAATGGCAATACACAAACAAATTGGAGGCATGAAGACAAGCCGAAGACACATAATCACCAGGAGGCATAGGAGAAAACTGCCTAATCGCCGACACAGAGAGCCCTTTGTGAGTACTTGGTATAACACCTTAGCTAGCTAATTACGGTTAAGTTGTAATTAAGGTTCGCTGGTTGTCACGTTTTAGCTTTACCTTAACTTTAGACTTAGCTTGTTAAATACTTATTTGAAAAATATGGGAGAATTATGAAATTTCATGGAAAATCATTTTCGAAAACATGAGTCATACATTATAGAATATTAAGAGATAAGTCATGAGGCATAAGGGTGTGCGGAACGACACACAACCATATACCACGACATTCATAATTATATATCTGATTAACCTCATACATTGATCATTAAAAACAATACATTAATGTCACGTTATACTCTAATACAATACTAAACTCGAAACCCAAAAGGAAAGGCAAGGGCAGAAATCATATATCATGAGAATAGTTAACAAAGTAAAGGAAAAAAATCACATCAAGCCATACAAAACATGCGATAGAAACCACCATGATAATGCTCTTTAGAAAATTTTTAGACTCACGAGACAACTCTCAAAAAGATGGCTCACGTATGTCCAAGCCAGTAGATGATATGCTTGGGTCCAAGATCGCCTTGTGTCTCGCAATCTCCATCGAAACCTAGAGCCAAATACAGAGGGTATGAGAAAACAAATTTTCTGAGTTGATCTGTATGCATTGTCTAGGTGACGTCGCATAGGGTTCCATTGCTCAGGTCATCCCTAAGTGAGCATACATATAAGGTTCATTTAATTATCTTGTCCTAGTCCCGCATGGTTACAAGTTAATCATAATATTTCCTTTAATCTAACACTTACACATATGACATATATGTAACAATGAGTAAACATAACCGTGTGCAATAAACTGGATGCATGTATTAGAACATTATGGATTTACATTGTGCATCATTCTTTCACATTATACCCTTTAGTACACCTGGGGGATTGGTTACCACCCTTTGGCATACAACTTCATGATAAAGGGGTTGAGCTTAATCTATGGTAGCGAACCACAATAAACTTGATTAGGTCATTAAGCAATAATTTATGTTGGCCAAAACGACTATCTAACTATGCTAGACCAAGGGATTTATCTTTTCTCCTTCCTATACACTTAGAACCTTGGGTGTACAACCTCTAAACCTACAATGAAGTTGGTTGAGGTGACCAGCTAACTGCACTGACCCAAAGGAATCACTTTGTCACGATCCGAAAGCTGAAATTGGCACGTAAGGGATTGGTTCCCTACAAAAGCCTCTAAAACATGCTAACATGCATAAAATATTAATTTTTGTACTTTTTGTGCATAGCACATATAAAACTAATACTAATTTTAAGGGAAAATTACATCGACCTGCTTTGATGTATATCAATATTACACTCACCTCCCCTACAATTTAACTTTTTTTAATATTCCAATATTACCCTTTCCCCTTACATCGGACTTCCTCCATCCTTATCCATTGCCACTTCCTTCACCCACCCTTTACCTCCATGGCGCCAGAGCTTACCATCCACCATACCAAAACCTTATCACCAACCATTCACCATTGACCACCATTGGTGGCTATTGGTTGAATGATGGTGAAATGGAATTCAAGATAAATTTAAAAATAATAAGGATATAAAAGTCATTTTATGGTTAAATTTTATTGGGGGGTTGTTTTAGTGTAACGCCTTTAAACAATTGAGGGACGTCAGTGTCCAATTTTTAATCTAGAAGGGGATAATTGTAATATTGATGAATCTATGGAGATATTAGTATAATTTGCCTTTAATATTAACATATAAGTTATAAATAATTTTTTTAAAGATGAAGTTATTTAAATAATTAAAATAATAATATTCAAGTAATTAAATGAAAATTTTACACTAATAAAGTATAAATGAAATATAAAATATTTTGTACAGGGAAGTTTAGTAAATTAATATAAATATAAATATAAAGTATTTTGGAGTAAAATATATGTTTATTTTTTATTTTTTTCATTTAAAATCTCTGTTTCTAAAATAGAAAAGAGGACTATATAATTTGCATGAACTTATATTTTCCTATGGGCTGAGATTTAGTTCTTAGAGGCCGTACAAGAAAAATGAAACTCTAAAAGCCCAACTGCATTGGGCCGATCTACAAAGTATTTGACCAAAACAAAATTTGGTAAATGATATTTAGGGCTTGGGCACAGGCCTCTATATAAGTTTTACCTGCTCGAATCTTCAAAACCCTAGCTTCGGTGTTGTGCCTCCTCGCTCCACTCGTCCGCCATGGGTGAGTTCTCTTTCCTCCAGCTGCCACCGTTTGCATCTTGATGCATTTCGTATTGCTAAGCACTTACTGTTTCTTGTCACGCATCCTGTTCATTGTTAAACTTGTGATTCCTTCCGTTCCCCAAAGGTTTTTCGAATTTCGTAGTAATACTTGAGGAACTATAGCTGGTAGAAAACCGGTGTGAGATTTTTGGCGAATAATGGTGTTTTATTGTATACTTGATTCCGTTTTCCGTTACTTTTTGTTTTTGGATCTCACATTTTTTTGGGGATTTTGGATATTGATCGTGTTGATTTTGTGTGTGTATGTTGGAATAGGTGCTTACAAGTACGTTTCGGAGCTATGGCGCAAGAAGCAGTCGGATGTGATGAGATTCCTGCAGAGGGTGAGGTGCTGGGAGTACCGCCAGCAACCTTCCATTGTTCGCGTGACAAGGCCTACTCGCCCTGATAAGGCTCGCCGCTTGGGTTACAAGGCCAAACAGGTTAACTTCTTCTGTTATTGTTTATTTATTTTTAGCATACTATTGTAGGTTAATTATCGGTGGTTTATTTTCGTTATATTTTTGTTGCCGTACTGTTCTGTTTGGGTTTTTTCATTTACTTGGGGGTTTATCTGTTTTTAATGTCATGTATGTCTTAGATGGAAGTGTGGCAACCCTCAGTTGCCAAGCAATTATCTTGTTTCTATGCTTATTTTAGTTGAGATTATGACAAAGTGGTATAGTTGCTTGGTATACTGCTGGAATTGTGATGACACAGACCATATTAGTAGTAATGGAAGATTGAGTGAGCTAATGTAATGTACCTGAAGTTTGTGACAACCTAGTGCTGGTTATGCAGCTACCTAATGCACATGCAGTCTCTTTTGGAATTAGTTATGTAAAATGGTTGGGTGTTTCTTAATTGCAGCTGTAGTAAAATTAACAGTAGCTCATATGACCAAGCAAATTTCATTCTTACCTAGTTTGCTTTTGTCAAGATATGGACATATTGAAGGGTGATGGTTAAGGGTTTCCTGATACATGTGTATTCTCTATTCTCTTGTGAAATTACGTATGTATAATGATTGGGCAATTCCTTAGACCAGCTGTTCTTCTTAGATTTCCACTGTTCTTATCTATATTATGTATCAATTGTGCTGGTTGTTGTAGAGCTGCTGTACCTTGCTTCATTTGTTATTATTATGCTCCAGTATTGATTTTGAATGGAAAATTCCAGGGCTATGTTGTTTACAGGGTTCGCGTGCGAAGAGGTGGCCGCAAGAGACCTGTTCCTAAAGGTATTGTTTATGGGAAGCCCACAAACCAGGGAGTTACCCAACTGAAGTTTCAGAGGAGCAAGAGGTCAGTTGCTGAGGAGAGAGCTGGAAGGAAGCTGGGTGGCCTCAGGGTTCTCAATTCTTACTGGGTGAATGAGGTTTGTTAATTATGCTTGTTTCAGTTTTTGAAAGTAATCCTTAGTATCTGATTACATGTGCGATCATTTGATGCAACTGTTTTGTGTAACAGGACTCCACATACAAATATTTTGAGATCATTCTGGTGGATGTTGCCCACACCGCTGTCAGAAACGATCCAAGGATCAACTGGCTCTGCAATCCCGTCCACAAACACAGGGAGCTGCGCGGTCTCACTTCTGCTGGGAAAAGCAACAGGGGTTTACGCGGCAGAGGACATCTGTACCACAAAAACCGCCCTTCCCGCAGGGCAACCTGGAAGAGAAACAACTCTCTTTCCCTGCGCCGTTATCGCTGATTTTACTTTGTTATTTTACGTTTTGCCTTGTTTTCTGAATACTATCCGAAGTTCTTGTTACCGGCAATTTTACTTATTATTTTATGGTTTGCTTCATTTTTGGAATATTACCTGTAGTGGATTATTTGATGTTTTGACTTTGGATATTGATGAGTTTTGAACGTCTAAAATTGGAGTGATCTATTGGGGTGATCATTATCCTGCATGCCAGAAATTTTTATTCTTTTTGTCTTTTTCATCATGGCAAATCTCGTCGACAAAAGAAAAAAATAATGGCAGATCTCGTGCTATGGTAAGTGATTCCATTTTCTCTGTATTGTACGTGCATTGTTGGGTAAAATAATTACTCTTTCTTCGGTTTACGCTCTGGTGAAGAATATATGCAAACTACGATACATGCTTTATGTTTTTCTTTTTTATTAAGTAAACAAGCGTTTTTCTATAACCACAAAGAGCGAGCTTTTTTCTGAAATTGAGTTGTGGTTGGCAAATTTATAGGCATCTTGATTTGGTGTGATTATATTATCAGAAATTAATTCTGCTTGCCGGTTTGGTAAAACTTTTTGGTCTTTGGTACATCGTTTCCTAATTTTAATGTCGTTGTACGAAAGACGTCCGTTTGCAAAGATTTCTACTTTCTTTCCTCATTCCGTTTTGTTATGCTATTGGAATGCACACTATACCCATTTTTCCACCAACTGAAAGTTTGTTCGAGCGTAAGGAAACTAATTCACCTTAACGAAAGGATCAAGTTGAGCAACACTCCACTGAATTAAGGCTATGTTTGGATGGAGAGTTTTGAATGGAGTGAAATGGAAGCTCATCACATTCAACCACCAATCCTTCCAAAGGGGGGTGTTGTTTTGTGTTTTGTTTTAAGAGAGAATAAAAAAATTTAGAATACACATTTGCCTATCTGCCCATTATTTTATGGGTTTTTTCCCTTCTTTCATTTGAAACGGTACAGCCAACTAACTTAACCCGGGCTTGGTTAAGGACCAATTTGGTCCTAGTAGTATTATAATATTAAAAAAAATAGATTTTTCATTCGGTTTCTTAATTTTTATAAAGATTTACATATTTTTATATTTCAATGACCATGATTTATTTTAAATTTAAAATAATAAATTATTACATAGTTAATTTTTAGTTACGTATGATTTAGGGTATAGATACCATAAATTTGATGGGTGTCAAAGTAAGACTCAAAATAACAAAATTATCATATTACCCCTCTCTTCTTTCTCTCTTTGCTTCTCTCCCCTCCTCCGCTTCCACCGAAGCGGTGAAACCCCATACTCCTCCTTCTCTCTTTCCTTCTTCTAGATCTGACGTCACCTGACGCTGGCACCGACTTTGGTGCCCTCTCTGCCCTCCCCTCATTGCCACTGCCCCTGGACACCCCCTTTGCCATTGATGTTGCCCTGAAAAAGCTAAAGATCATATAAGTGGTTGATTAAATATTTCATACTATTTAATTTATTTATTTTTGATAATTTTTATATTTAAATTCATAGAATTTTATTATAATTTTATGTTTTATATGGTCGTAATAAACTTTTCATTAGTCATATCATTGAAAGAGTCAACTTATAAGAAGTTTGAATATTTGCAGATCATTTGAGCTTACAATGCACTTCTTTACAAATATTATATTTAAAAATATTAATTTATCACATTAAATCATATAATTTATTAATATGTTATATTAGATCATGAAATGATAATAAAATTTAATAAATTTAATTATAAAATTTATCAAAAATAAATAAATTAAGTATATGGTTGATTTGAGAAACCATCAACCTTCGAATGGTCCTCCATTTTATTTTTTCTTCTTTCTCCTGCCTTGATAAATTTTCTATTTTTTTTGGGTTGTGTTGCATAAAAAGTTTGAATAAGACCAAATTTGAGTAAGCAAAGAACAGAGCAGGTGAGGGTGAGTCGGGCAGTGAGGGATGAACTAGATCTTTGAATATATGACAGTTTGAAAATTTTGTTTGTTTTGAGGATGGAGATACTCTTGCTTGTTTGTCATTGTGTGAGTATCAACTCAAATCACAAATCTTAAAAATTTGAGGTAGATGAGAGCTGCGGTGGGAGAGGGGAAGAGAAAATGGAGCAACAATGAAAAACTCCGTGGTCGCAAAGCAAGAAAATTTAAAAATTAGTAAAGGGTATACTTGGTAAATCAATTAAATATATTATTAGAATATAAATATATATTATTTTGTAATTATATTTTAACATTAATCTCAACTGATTATCATTTTTTGAATGATAACTCAGTCCATTTTAGTTGGAGCCATTGTGGAGGGAGCGAGCTGGCGGCTAACCTGGTACGTTTGTTTTCTTCCATTCTCCTCTCCATTCATGCAGCTCTCTATCTCTTCTCCAAACCATATATACACTTTTCTTGAGTTGCAGAGGTTGTTGACATCAACACAACGCTTCCTTCCCACAAGCTTCTCGTTGAACGGGCTTCCAAATCAAGGTTCTCTTCTCTTTTTCTCTTGTCTCTCTTTGCACTCTTCATCAATATCAAAATTAGCTAGCTTCTAACAAGATCATGACATGGCATGGCTATTTGTGATTTATTTCCCTATATATAATCTGTACCCATTAATTTTTATGTAGGTAATAGTCTAAACTTGCTATTCTATGTATTTGCTTATGTGGGTTTCGAGGTAAAGGTTGAAACTTTAGTAAGGCCATGCAAGTCCCTGACTTCAATGTAATGTGTCCTTTTCTTATTGAAACTTTACCTATTGCAAGCAACCAAGTTTCCTATTCCTTGTTTTGTATTGTTTCAGAAAGTAGCTGTTTAGTGCACTAACCTTGAGTGACATGACAATTAGGTGAGCTGGAAAGTTTTAATGATTTTATCCGATTAGGTATAACATATAAATAATGAAATCCCACTAATCCAAGCAATGTAATTTGTGCCATAATTCTTGATCGGTACTTGAATACTAAAGTCTATTTGTGTGTTAATTTTGGAATTAATAAGAGGATTTATTTAGTGCTTTGCCATGATTTATAACTTTTATTATGCGTGATTTTTCACTTGTATTATTATGTGTGATTTTTTATTTGTACTTGAATTTTAAATTGTTACAGACGAGGAATGAAGGTGTAAGACGTAGAATATTGCTTTGCATTTTCAAATGATGATAGCTCTACTATAATGTATCCTACTTGGATTGTTTGAACTACAAAAAAAAAAAAATGACTCTAGAAGGCATCGAATACCTCAAAAAATAACTGAGCACAGAGAAAGAGTTCTAGATGAACTAATGAAATAAATTGTGCTAGATGCTTTAATAAAATAAGTGAATGCTACAACTGTTAATTGTACGCATAAACGTGTCAAAGTTCCAAATGAACACGCCGCTAAGTATTGTGATAGGAAGGATCACCGCACACACAAAATGTATTAGCGGATAAAGACCCTGATCAGAATCTTATAGATGAAGTGGAATCCGAGCTTTAAAACCAAAGCAATTCTCGAAAAAGACATCAAGTTAATATATAGGGAAGACAATGAGGATTAAGCTAAAGGAGGGTTGATTAGAGATACCATTATTGCAGCTTCTATGTGGAATGATTATTAAGTGTGCTTATGTGCTTAAGTCAAATTTTGTTTTCTTCTGTACTTTAATTTGATTCATATTGTTTGCTTATGTAAACCCTATTAAGTCATATGTACTTTTGATTTGCTAGCGCTATTGCTTGAATTTACTTTGTTAATTTATAATGATAATTTTTGGCATTTATGGAACCAATTGCGAAAAAGGGCAAAGAAACTAGGGGACACTACATGTTTTTGGACTCAAGTTATGGAGAAGTTTTGATTTGATGTATATTTGCATCAACATACTTTGGGAAATAAGAATGGAAGCGTTTTGAATGATTTGAAACAACATTTTTCTGATCGACCACTTTCCAAAGAGAAAATAAAAGATCACATGAAACTGATAAAAAGCAAAATTTAATAGCTGCTAAGACCTTTTCAAGAATGGCCTAAGCGGGTTTGCTTGGGTTGGGATGCATAAACAAGGATGTGGATTGCTGAAGCTTTGAAGGGTTTTAATGGGATTCCGATTCATAAGCGCAAAGAAATGCTTCCTCGTGTTGTGCCGACTAATAAACCAAGTATTATTCATGGTAATGTATATATGTTTTTCCTCACTTTATTTATCGTTTAATAAATAACTTTGAGTTTATGGTTTAGGGTAATGATTTGGTCTACACGTTTTTGTACTTCTTTTACTGTAGATCTTGTGAAGGTCTAAGTGTAACACATGGATGTGCTTTGCTTTCAGCATGAAACTGATTGTGGAGATTTCTGTATCTTCGTTTCTTTCTTTTTTGGTTTATGGAAAATTGAACTTTGATGGCGCTAATGATTCTGGATTAAAACCTACGAAACTAAGTGTTGAATTTCTGCTGTGTTGAAACTCCGTAGTGTTGCTTGTCTATACCTGCTTGTTGGATTGGTTTCCCAACTTAACAGGTAAATGCTGAATTTGTGGTGAATGTGTCATCAATTGCACATGGACAGTTCATTGCTAGGATTGATTGTCTTTTTTGGCTAGTAATATTTCTTTCCTTTTCAACATGACTGAAGTGGCTAGTTATGATTGTGTATGTTATTATTTTATAAATTCAACTTATCTGAGGGTATTATACGAATACAAGTTTATAATTATCACTATGCCATTCAATTCCATTGAATAGCCAAGCAATGGAATGAAAAATCATTACATTCCATTGTTAAAATATCCAAATATTGGAGTGAAATGATTATTCTAATTTCCTTTGAGCTCCATTTCACTCATTTTATTTCCTTCCCTTCCACTCCCTTACTCTCCACCAATCCAAACATAGCCTATGGGATGGGTCTCGTGTACCATATATGTGTGCGCGTCAACATGTAAAATATTGCTCATTATCCTTGGATATTGTTTGGTATGGATCACCATCTTATCAAAATCAACATCTAATCTTGGGTGGTATTGAACCATATAAACGAAATATGCCTTGAATTCAATTTTGAAGTACGGCAATTCAAAACACACAACATATTCTAATGAGGTCTAAAACTAACCACTATGAACACATCCTAAACAAAATAACTAACCACGTGAACATAAATTGTAATCAAATACTATTATAGTGATTGTAGCCCTTACCTCCAAAAAAATGTGATTGCTTTACTATCTATAATTTCCTACCAGTTAAATGGGTCAGATATTCAAGCCTCACCCTCTCCAGTAGATTTTTTTTTTTTTAAAAAAAAAGAAGGTAAATTTCACAAATTATTTAGTAATTTTCATTAGATAGTGATAATAGGCACACCATCCTTACATCAAAGGAGTAAGATATCATATTTACCAACAAAAGAAGAAGTAAGATATCATAGACAACAGCAATTGCTTCCTCTTCCAAGTTCAAACATTCTCAACTTTTAACCTCATCCATAACTTCCTCAATAGTAACAAATCGGCCATATTCTATGGAGAGCTGTGCTGCAACTCCTATTGCAACAGATATCAATCCATCTTGCAAATCCACAGGAGGAGCCTTTTCACCTTCAGTCCTAATTGCAGACAAGAAGTTAAGGTGTTCCAGATAGCTAGATCCATGGTGTAACCCATCATATCTGTAAGGGAAAGAAAAGTAATACTAATCAGTGGCACATGATTGCAAACCAACTCTACCAAAAGCTTAAGTTGTTGGAGAGAGACAATTGAATGGTTTTACATTTGGCACACTAACTCATGCATGGAGCCCATTGAGCATGAGGTGTGGACAACGCACAGACTAATTTTACCTTGTGTTGATATTTGACATATTTTTTAGAAGAATGGGGGTAACAGGAATCGAACTCTAGACCAATTGGTCGTAAATGCTCTAATACCATATCAAGAATCATCTCTTCCTAAACTGTTGGAGTAGAGGCAATTGGATGTTTTATATTTTAAAGAACCACTTTAAAGTTCATTTAACCAACTCAAATCTTGGTTAGTTGATGAAATATTTTAACAGAAAGAGAAGCTACCCACTGTATCCGGTGATCTTCAGCTTTCAGAGTCTGGACACCGTCTCGCCCCGCTTCTCGTGTGCCAAACCGCACAACACTCTCAGGAACAAAAGCTTCTCCCTGTTAAAAAAATTATTTAATTTGAGATGCAAAGAATAGCATCCATCTTGACATTAATGCATGAAAGACTCCATGCAAGAAAGACTTTGTTCTAACTTCAAATCATGAACTGTATGGGTGTAAAGTCAAACTGTAACATAATTGATTGACCTCAAGTCCTCAAATGTATCTTAATAAGGAGGTTACCGTAACAAATATAATTAAATATAATGAGTACATTGAGTGGGTGAAAGGGAGAAGATTTCACCTTTCCAACATCCCCAACAACAGATATTTCTTGCTCATTTTTACTCCCTTCAGCAAACATACAAAGATCAAGCATTCCTCTGGAACCATTATCAAATTCAACTATAACATAGGCATTGTCAATAATATCTGGTACCTGCCCAAAATAAACTTGTCCATTGCAAGTTACAATACAAAACAACAATGCTTAGAGTGAAATTACATGCCAATTGCAGTTTTCAGTTTTCACACAGAAGCACATGCATAGAACTCGAGTCCTCAATTCGGAACCCTGTAAAACAGAACAGATCTTCGTATAGCAAAAAGTCACAGTCAGTAGCTCTTGATCAACAAAGCACAAACACCTGGAAACCTCAACTCTATTTAACCAAATGTTTCAAGTTAATCACACATTAAGCACCAACACCCTCTTGAGCTTGTGAGTTATGGGTGCATGAATTATTTTGTAACAGGTTGAGATTTCACTTTAATGGTTCTTTGGGATTATTACATTCATTATTCAAGAAGAAAATTATGCCCAGTCTTATAAACAAGTTGTGCATTATACATTTCTAAGATCAAGGTTTGAGATCCCTAATTGGTTCAATGGATTATGGATTGTTGTTGAAGAGAAACCAAGCTCAGTGCATATTCCCTTTTCTGGATTGAAGAACATTATAGAGAGATTATAATCAGCGAGTCAGTATTAATCAAGGAACCATATATAGGCTACAATAAAGATTGATGATTGAATCTTGGAACCATTGTAACTAAAAGTGCAGCATCTAATCTACCTTTCCATCATATATTTCATCCTTGTGATTAACATCAATAGCTCCAGATGCCATCACACGAACAGGATTTGCGTCAGCAAACAGCCTCATCAGATCGAAGAAGTGGCAACACTTCTCTACCAGAGTGCCCCCTGAGTTAATATTGAACCGATTCCAATTGTTCACCTATGAACAGTATCACTCATTCAGCTTACCTGCAACTAAAACCAAGACGTACAATGTCAATTTCTAAAATCTGACCTTAACCAAGAACGGAAACCGGTGCTCTCGAATTGCAACCATTCTGATTTGTCCAATGCTGCCTCCCTTAACTATTTCGATCAGTTTTGCAACAGGCGGCATGTATCTATATTCCAATCCAACTTGTACTAATATGTTTGGTCTCTTTCTAGCAGCCTGAACAACCTAATCAAGTGCATCACGAAATAAATTAGTGCATTAAGGGATTACCAAATACTTATAGAGGAACAAAAAATATAATTGTATATGAGCTACCTAATACTTCGAGTTATAATTAAAAAACACGTTATATCCACATATTCTGCATGCTGAGAGAAGAGAAAAGAAAACGATAGAAGTAGCATGCACTATCTCCATCACCATTTATGTAAGTGCTAAATAAGCACAAGTTGCAGGAGTTAGACACCCATGACCTATCCTAGCCAATGGTAAGACATCCAACTATATAACAATGTAAAGTAAGCATTTGCCAAAGGGAAAATGCTTGTGCCATTTTTGCAGCATGCTTGAGTGTTTATGGAGTCATACAACTGATATCAAAACTCCGCTGCCACAGGATAGTTGTAACAGCAATGCCAAAAGTATAGTTGATATCTCCATTCTTGATGGAGAAAAATACCAAGACGACAACATGGAAAGTTACATAACCTTTTCCTATGACACTTGTTTATCATTCATGTAGAGTATTATAGAAACAGTAAATCTATCTGCAGAAACAGTTTAATGGAATTGAATGGCTAACCTCTTTGCAGTGAGAGACGGTGGTGCACAATGGCTTTTCTACCAGTACGTGATGGGGTTTAGGGTAATTGATTATGTCCATTAGAATTCTGTGATGGGTCATGTTAGGACTGGATACCACTAGAACATCACATAGTCCACTGTCCAACAGCTCCTGGTGATCTGAGAAAACCTTCAAAAGCTTTCAATGTCATTCGCCGTACTAAAGGAGTACTGTCTGGTTAAGTACACTATCAGCAAGACAAGAATAATGTAGTGCTGTTGTCCAGATAATTGCAGTCAGATGTTTTCAAATCCAAACTCCTCATCAATAACATTTCAGAGTAAATAATATTATTATTTATCACCAGTATCATTTCATAATTTATTTTTTCAGGTCTTAAGAATTGTTTATGCAATTTTGGGTCAAGGATGATATTTACGTAAAGCATTCCCTTAATGGCGCGTTTGGTATTGCTGGATCCAGTGCTTACCAATAGGCCAAAAGTTATAGCTATTGGTAAGGGTTATTACCTTATAGTTTCTCAAAACTGCGACTAACAAGGGACTGCACTCAATGCAGGCACCATGAAGGGGGAACCAAGGTATGAAGGTAAAAATGAAAGGGGAACTTTTCATGAATTAGATTTATGCATTATTACATACAAAAATCTAATCCATGAAATTTCTTCCCTAATTTATACCCCATACCAAAGTGACCCTTAAGAACTTCACTATTCAAATACCTCATGTGCAAACTCATTTTAACTGCGACCAACCAATAGTAGTTAACCCCACGTTTCATGCATCTAGAATACAAATAGAAAAATAACTGAGGAAACCTTATATTCTAAGTTAATTAATAGAACCCCATATCCTTACAGAAATCAAGGCTACCAGAACAAACTTCCTATAAATTCCATAAATAGATAAATTATTTACGAAAAACAGACTTAAAACAAAGAAAGTAAGGAAAGAGAAGGGTGAATTCATATAATACCTTGAGAGGCCAAGTAAAGGATTGTGCTAATTGGAGGGCGAGTTGTTGTGAGGGAAGGTGAGGGTCAGCAATGGCCACAACCGCCACGCCTTCGTTGCGAAGATGGTACAAATTCATCAGATGCTCCCTTCCCATCATCCCCACACCTATGATCCCGTACTTTACTATAGCAGCAGCCATGGATTCTTATTTCTGATCCCTTTCTATTCTATTCTATCTAACAGCACCACAAACTCTTCCAATACTCGAATCTCACACTTTGGGTTATATGGTTTATGATTTGAGTGAGTGGGGTGAAAAAACGTCTGATAATTATTAGGAGAGGCTCATCTGAAGTGAACTTCGTTCATTGGTTGTTCGTTATCCGACAAGATGTCCCCTTCGCCTACCTTTGACATCTTCTACTTATTTAATTAATTGATCGATTTCATTTTTAATTTAGCGCGTTGGTATGAAATAATTCATTCAGATTACCGGTAACATCACTTTTAAATTATTTGGTAATTTCCATTGACCTATTTGGTTATAACACTGTCGAGAATGGATGGTACTCTCAGCGGTCTCTGTCTCTGTAATTGTTATCTTTATGCTTCAATTTGAAACTGTTATCATCCGTAATTCAATTACTGCTATCTTTGTGCTTCAATTTGAAATTGTTATCATGCGTGCTTCAATTTACTTCTCTCTTTTTTTTTTACCTTTGATTATTCTTCCTTTTGTGTTCTCTGCAGCTGCATGTGGTTTTGATAGGTTTATATCATATCTTATGCTTAATTTGAATTAGGTCTTGCTTCTTGTTAATGTTAAATTTTATGTCACACACAATTTACGTGTTTCTAAGGCTTAACATTCTCTTGTGCATCACATGATTGTGTCTAACCAAGCTAGATGAATCTGATTTTTATTTTATTTTTTGCAATCTATCTTACTTGATTCTCTTTGTTTTTGTTGTTTCTAGTTAGTAGAATGGATGAATCACAATTACAATTGATATCATTCCTTATAATGATCATTGAGCTCCATAAAGCCATTGTTGCATACCATGGTTTTTTAAAAGCTTATTTGGTAGTAAGAAGGAATAAGCGAAGAATGGTAGGTGAGGGTGATCGTCAACCTATTAGGGAGATTAGTTTGAAAAGGATCATCTTTGATACTGATTTGGCATGTATAAAGAATACGCATATGGATAAAGAAAGTTTTAATAAACTGTGTGACATGTTGAGATTTGTTGAGAGGCTATCAGGTACGAAGAACTGTTGCAATGGTAATATTATAAGTGGGGTAGGAGAGATTGATGGGATGCAAGGAATGCTAGCATGAGATGTTTGCTCAATTTGATACCTAACCGATATGCTGAGAAAAAGAATTGCCAGATGATATGCTGAAATGTTAAAGAATTGCGACATGAAAGAGCTAATGCTATGT
Source organism: Nissolia schottii (assembly GCA_003254905.1). Lineage (NCBI taxonomy): Eukaryota > Viridiplantae > Streptophyta > Magnoliopsida > Fabales > Fabaceae > Nissolia > Nissolia schottii. Next base: position 338,669 of record QANU01058179.1, on the reverse strand, counting down.
GATTATTCCAAGGGTTGCTGCAACTGATATGTTGAGATGTGAAGGGTTTTTTGTGTGCTTTTTTAGGGTTAGGCCATTAATGCATGTGTGAGGTACTCATTTTTTCCTACGTTAAAATTCAAGGAGTTTGTCCCACTGAATTTCTCCGGATGAGGTTTTTAATTAGGCTCTCCTTGTGCGTGATGTGGATGTTTGCAATAAGTAGCCTTCCTGTAGGTAGGCTTTTGTTGTCCTTTGTGTCATTGTCTGCCCACCTGTGGGCTTGCATCTTGCATGCGTAAATCCATCGAAAAAAAAGTTGACTTTCTTACTCACTACTGATTTGATTAAATGATTTGATTTTGTCAAAGATGGTTGTCAAAAATTTGATTAAATTTTGTCAAAGATTTGGTTGTCAAAGAATTGCCAAAGATGGTTGTCATCAAAAGGATTACTTTGGTGAATGAACTCCGTAAATACTTCTGTAAGTGTTCAATAAGTCTAACATATTTGTTGAGTTAATCAGTGTTGAACCTACTCATATAGGAGCTCAGAGGTTTTCCTTGAGTTGGACTAAGACGCCATCACGGTAATTTGCTGTTGTATTTCGGATCTCGAACTTCGTCTGGTTGTATGACTTTGTCTTTTAACAAGATAATATGGTTGTTTAAGGAAATCACAAATTGATATATTCAGTTGCTAATCGATTCAAATTAACCCCTTTACCTTCAACACACATCTACCCTTAAAAATGTTATGACGAGGCAAAGGGGCTAATATGTCGTAATGACTTTTATTCATCATTGCAAATGTGCCCAAAGTCATTATCAGCTCGAAGTTGCAAGCTGATATTTTCAGCAACATTGGATAACACATTTGTAAAATAGCAATAATTCAATAATTGTTGTTACCGTTGTGTGTGTATGTGGATAGGGAACGGGGTGGGGACAGGTTCCTTGCCATTTAGTTCACCCTACACCATAAAACTCCATGTTTTTATTTTGAAACGTGTGACGTTAGCTATACTGATAGCTAAGAACTATCCAAAACGTAGCAGTAACTCGTACAAGACCAAAATGCATGTAGCAAGAATGCTTCATAACTCCAGCATGAGTATAGTGGTTCAGATAACGGCCGACAGCAAAAATCTCCATAACATTCTTGATGTCACCATATCCTAATTACTAAAGAATAACCTCATAAACAAATCTTCTTGCCACATATGCTTCACCATCATCTCCAAAGCCAAGAGATAGCTTTCCTGTTTCAATTTGCTTTCCAACACCATCTTGATGTATACCATATTGCATAACTTTACAAGCATTGCAATCGGTCAAGTTTACCGCTGAAGGGGTTGATCAATTTACCTGCTCCTACTGAAATTACATAACTAAGGTTGTTAATATGCAACACTGCCAAAAACAGTTTCTAGCTTTATTCAAACAAAGATTAACATTTCTCAGTCACACAGGATAACCAGTTACCTTGATATGAAATCTACTGATGTTCTGATAACCAGTTACCAAAGGGACTATTAAATACAAGAGACACGAATTCAACAGCAATAGCTAAGCTTTATCCCACTAGATAGTTACATAGATTATGTAACGCCAGAGTGTTCTGTCATAAATTATATTAATATTCAAATCATTAAGATGTAAATCCATTTTATGATTTCACCCTAGTTTTTCTGGGCCTTCATCTGCCTATAACAATTGGACTACTCTCCATCTGATCCACTATCCTAATTGAGGCTAATAGACTTCTCCACACATGCCCAAAACCTCAAACCATCTAATTTGAGATTCTACCATCTTTTCTATAATAGGTTTTACCCCAACTTTCTCCCTAATGTATTCATTCCTAATTCTATCATAATTAGTGCGCCCTCTCATCCAATATAGCATCCTCATCTCTGCAACACTAAATTTACTTTCTTGTTGGCTATGTTGTGCTTTATTGAAAATCCTTTATTGTTGGTCCTAAGCCTAGATAAAAGAGGAGGGCCAATGTAAAACATTGTCGAAGCTTTATGACATGGATCAAATAAGAGATACAAATTCCCGTTTCATAATTTAAAGGATAATAACTACACAAAGGCCAAAGCTAGGGATGACGATCAACTGGAGAAAGGGCTAGGAGTACTCAGATTCCTTCCTTGGGCTTCCAAATCTGTACCTTGAAAGGGGTTGACATACAGAATCTTGGACTAAAAAGTCATCCAAGCACCACCAACCAGTGAATCCATGTCTGTGACTTACAAAGCCACATACCTCAAACAATAATAACAAAGTCTTCAAGTTTGGTCACTTTTCATGATCGTAAGAGAAGAAATGGGCAAATAAATAGAAGAAAAAATCTCAGCTGTTATTGGAGAAACAAGAGAAGATAGAATTGTTGGTGATTGTGAAGGGGAAAAAAAGTAGATTTTTGGGTTGAACGGAATAGATCAGAGCAAAGATAGAAAGATCGAAAAACCTTCATATATGGATTTGAACGACAACTGGCAAAGTGGAAAGAAAGTCTCGCAGCAGCAGTTGAGAAAAGATGATCCTGTGGCTAAGGTGTCGCGTGCAGTGAGATCTCACAGCAGTGCGGCGAGAAAGGGCTTTGTAACCAGTCATTTAGGGTTAGGAATAGGAAATTAGACATTTTAGTTTTATTTTATAATAATAATAATAATAAAATTAAGCATATATGAAATTACTAAGATAACCTACCATATATCTAGACACGTGAATATATATATATATACACATATCCATTTAGGTGTCAAGACAGGGATCTCTGCAGGGCAGGGGTACGTCCCCATTTTCCTGGGGGAAACTTTTCCCCCCATCTCTATCGCAGGGAAAAGTCTCTGCATGAAGATTTTCACAATATTTTCGCCTAGTGATCCCCATTGCCATCCCTGATCAAAGAGCCATGTCCTTATTCCCTAGCAAAGATGAATCCACAAGATTTGCGTATCCTAATAGAAGCAAGCTGAATGATCAGTTGTGAAAACCAGCAAGACACTTATTAATGTTTTGCGCTAATCTGAGGCCCAATAAAAACCAATGTATGTGGTGTGTATTTTGTTCCTACAGGAATTGAATCTAATGCATCACAGCATGCCCATCCATGAGATGAGAGGCCTATCTACTGTGTAGCTGACTTAAAGCTTGGAGACCAATCATCAAGATATTGTATACAACTGATTGCGAATTTTTTGGTGCTTACATTTCATCTTAACCTTCGCATTCCAACAAAATTGACAACAGTGCCTTCTGTTAATCTTAAGTCTCAACTGAGATTTATCAGTTGTTATGAGCAAATAGCAACCTTTTTGAGAAACTTCAGTTTGTTGTGTATATGTGGTTTAAAGTTTAAACCCTACACCACCTTCATCTCTCTAAAATTTCATCTTTTTTTTTTATTTTGAAAAGTTTGTGAAGTGTGCAATAAGGGTAGCTAAGAACTACCCAAAATGTATGATTACCTCATACAAACAAAAAATGCATATAGCAAGATTTTTGGCGGACCAGTGCTTCATAACTCCAGTAGGAGTATATGTAGCAGGTTCACATAAGACAGAAAGCAATAATGTTTAAATACAAATCTTGACATTATCATATCCTCATTACTAAAGAACAACCAGCATGAACAAATCTTCTGGTCACATAAACTACAGCACCACCTCCAAATCCAAGAGATAGCTTTCGTATTTCAGTTTTCTCAAACAACACCCTGTATATCCCATGTCAGCTTTTACTAGTATTGCTAGCAGTTAAGTTTACCACATAAGGAATTGATCAATTTACATGGCTAATTTATAACCCCAGAGAACATGCTCCTACTTAAATTATCATAACTAATCTTGTTAACATGCAACTCTAATATCAATTAAGACTAGTTTCTAGGTTTATTAGGACAAAGGTGTCACTGACATTTCTCACAGTTACACAGAATAACCAGTTACTAAGGAATCTGATACAAGAGATACGAATTCCCATTTCATAATTCCAAGGATAACTGCCCATAGCCAAGTTCCTATTCCCTAACAAAGATGAATCCACTAGATTTGGGTATCCTCAGGAAAAAGAAAAACACAAATGATCAATTGTGAAAACCAGCAAGAGTTGAATATTTGTTCTTCCGTTTCTTGAAGAAAAATTAATATATATCATGCCGGAAAGAAAACTCTCTCTTGGTAATGGAAGTGAGGTACACAAGGAGTTAAAGTGGGCACGTACAAGAGTTCAGAATCTGGGGAACAACAACTTAGGAGATCTGTGAATGTGATCTAAATGCATTTACAATTGTAAGTAATAATAGATTTGATAAAGCCTCTAATCTAATATCAATCACCAACTCCAAACATGAACAACTTACAAATCCAAATCCTACAACTCTAAATCAGAGCCTTCTCATGTCATCACCACCACCACCACCACCACCATCATCATCATAAGTCTCTATATCAAAACCTTGCTCCTGAGAAATAACAACACAAGCAACATCAATATCTCAGTATCTCCCAATATTCCTACATTTGGATCTACTGCCACTAACATTCAACATACAATTTTTTTTTTAATTCAAATTTTCCGCTTCTAGTTTTTTCTTCTCAGCAGTTCATAAATGTAATGATTCCTTCCAGATCTAAGTAAGCAATTAGAAAAATTCGACAGAAAATAGGAAGAAAAAATGAAAAACGAAAGGCACACCTACGTCTGTTTGGAATAGGAGGAAGAGGAAGGGACGCGCTTGTTTCGGAACATCATGTAACCAACCGGCAGCACCACTCCGATCATCATCACGGCGGCTCCGATCAGGTATCTCAGCGGGCTAGGCGGCTCCACCTCCACCAACATCCTTACCTGCACCATAACAACCACCCCAATCAAAATCGACACACACATTCCGATCCAAAATTTCATGAAATTTAAAACCCTAAGAAAGAGAAAAAGTCATATGGATCGATCAACTTGATCTGCTAGATCCACTTACTCGAATATCGAGGGATCTCCGAAAAGGAACACGTTCCTGCACGGCTGCACCACTCAGAGTGTCTGTCGTTGCCAAAATGGAAGCTTCTCCTTCTCTAACGTATTCAATTCGGCGAAATCAATTTCTGTTTTCAAGCATATTGTATATTAGACCCTTTATTTTAGTTAATTTACATGTGGCGCCTGGGTCAACAATTTCTCATGATTTGTATTGGGCCTCTTCCCCAACCCAAATGTGGAGGAGAGCCTATTACTATTTCAACTTGGGTAGTGACAAAAAAATTGGGTTAAGGGTACTGGACAGGTTACAAAGGTGTTAAGCCTGTGACATCAATTTGGTATAAAAAGAAAATTTGATATCAATTTAGTCTTAACATTTTTATTTAACATTAATTTAGTTTTATAAAAATAAATTGGCATTAATTTAATTTTAATATTTTAAAATTGATATTAATTTAATTTTATATTAATAATTTTAACATTAAATAGTTTGTCAAATTGTAAGTATAAAACTAAATTAATGTTAAAATTCAAAATGTTAAGACTAAATTGTTATAAAAAAAAATTTAGAACTAAATCGATGTCAAAATAAAAATGTTAAGGATCGGGTTGAATAGTTACTCAAAACATTTTCATGTAATAATGGCATTATACATTTACATAGAATTCTTCAATTGTTGTTATTAAAAAGGAAAGAAAGAAAAAGAATTCTTTATTCCTTACTAGGAGGCTGTTATGATAATTGTGCAGTCAAGGATGAGTTTATGGTTAGAGATGGTCGTCATGGTCAACGGAATAACATACCTAGGGGAATGGAATTGACGCAACCTATTGTGGGTTGGGTTGTCGAAATTGGACAGAAGACAATCGGGTGTCTCTTTATGCTTGGAGCAGTGGGATAAACTATAAAGCTCAAAGGAGCTGCGGCAAAACCAAAAATAGAGAATGCACGAGGAATTCATCTTGTCGCTTCTTGGAATAGATAAATCGAGGGCTAGCTAGTAATGAAATAGAGGAATTATTGCATGTTATAGCTTATTAAGTGGAATGTGTGTTCTAACCAAATAATCAACGATGAAGTATAACTAAAACTGAAGTTCCGTGTATTATTGGTAGAGTCGTAATTCAATCATCATGTAACAATTTCATTTAGAAAATTAAAGCGTAGATGTAAATTGAATTAGGAGCATCCACTAAGATTGGTTTAGTATCTATGAATTTGGGTGATATGCATAATATTCTAGGATTAAACCTTATTGCCATTAATGTAAATTGAATTAGGAGTAATCCAAGAGCGACAAGACAAAGATGAGTATACTTGAAGTGAAAATAAACTTTACCAACACAAAGTCGTTTAGAGTGGCATATGCTCTCACTACAAGAAATTTGGCCTAAGGTTACACTTCATTACAAAAATTTTATCTAAGGTTGCGCTTTGTTATTAACTACACTTAAAAAGTGTGCCCTTAAATCTAAAAGACAACATTTTATTGACTAAAAACTTCACTTCATAATATTTAATGTCACCCTCAATTAAGTCACCCCACAAAAGTGACACATTAACTTTTTTTTATGATATAGAAAGTAAAAAACAAAGCATACTGCCTAAAAAAGAAAGTACTCATACATTCCTCACGCAGGAGGGGTTATAGAGTCAAAGGTGGATCTACAACAACTGAAAACAAATCCCCCAATAGATCTGTGCTTTGCAAGCCAATCAACACAAATGTTAGCTTCACGAAGCACATGCTTCAAATCAACAAATCAAGGTGCAAAAGGTCTCGAATATCTAGAATAATTGCCTGGTACCTGTGAGACATTTCCGAGGAGGTAGAAATGAGATGCACAACATCAAGAGAGGCAGTCTCCAAACAAAGATGCCAAAATCCATAATTCCAAGTCATACAAAGCCCAAACCACACAGCTACAAAGAATTGTGGTGGTTGTTGATAATCGAAGGTAGCACAAGCACCTCTAATACAAATAATAGTTCAAGCTGTGTTGTTGGCAGATTGAATTTTGCTCTGCAGTTGCCGCTAGGCATTCTTTGGCCACTAGGGTCCCGCCCTAGTCTTTTTCCCGGATCAAGTGCGCTTGATTTAGATTCTAGCGGGATTTCTGAGAGTGCCATTTATGAAGCGTCAATGAATCCGTTTGGACGCTTATTATATTGTGTTTTAAAGTATTCTTAACCCTCTAGTTGAAATTCCTATTCTATGTACTTAACGATGTAATCGGATGGTGTAGGTAAGATACTATGATCTATGTTTAAGAGTTTTGTAGTACCTTAAATTGGGAGGATTACGCGCTTTTTATCCCCAAAAAAAAGTAAGGGTTTGTACCATTGAATTTTCTTAAGAGGTTTTTAGTGATGCCTTTTTCCACTTTGCCAAGTCGAGATGATCAGTGATTGGGGATCTCAACATTGCCCTTCTCTGTTTTTTAGAACAATAAAATTGATGCCCTACTTATCTTAAAAATAAAAACTATCACAAAATTCACAATGATTCGCAAATGGCCTTACATACGGCGCAGAGAAATTTACTTTTCACCAGGAAAGAAAAAACAAATACCGGTTCAACAAAAGTAATCATTATATTTGTCTCTAATATTTCAATCCAGAAAACGTTTGCACTTTTTCTCTTTTATAAATCATGAAGAATCCCACTATGACACTATCGATCGGTCTTCCGAGGTTAAGCCATTTTGGTTACATCAATGTATCCTATCGAAGAAGTTAACCTTTTACTACCAAAAATATCAATTGGTAACAAATTAGCCACCCAAAATAAAATCAAATTAGTAGCGAAAAATAGCTCTAACACATGGACGTGGTAAGTTGAAAAAGGAATCTATATATGGATAAGTTTCATGACTTTAGTGGAAAAAGTGCATGCCAACAATGCCTTTCGCTTTCTCCCGTCACATTAACTGTACTATAGCTACATAGGACTAGAGTGCGCCAATACATATATATGAGTAGTTTTCCACGAATAGATAATCTTAATTTAGGGTTCTCGTGCAAATTTCTTGCTTCAACTAGAAAATGTACTTTGTTATGAGCTTTAAAATTTCTTAATGTCCTTTCCTCAGCTTCTTGGTTGATTCGAGATTGTAGTGAGACAATATATTAAGTTGTACGTTGCTTAAGAACGTTAACAAGATAATCTTTATAAGAACTGTAGCAAGCTCTTTCAATAAGAGTTGGTTTTGAGTTAAGCTAGATCCATTTAATTTTAAGATGATATCAATGCATGATACTGGACCACTAGCATATATTCTTTTTGAAATAAGGGATTATAGGTAGCCGCACATCATAAAAAGGTCAAGGATCCCTCAATCAAACCCACACATATCCCAAGTTTTGATGAGAAAATGCTATTTTCACAAACTTTATTTTACAAGCACCACACGATACTCTTATACATAAAAAAAATAAATATCAAGTTAATGCACTTTTATAATAAATGTCTTTAGAAAAACTATGATACTGATAGATAATTTGGGTTTATAATATAACTGGTTTGCATTTAGCCATGCGGAGATTTATCTTAGGAAACATATATTCAATTTTTAACATTAGATCAATCCATCAAAGTTGTGTGATCATAGGCTTTGCAATTTTATCCACACTCGCAAATATTTGTGGGTAATGTTCGTGACCGGGTGGGTTTGGGGAAAGTTTTTTTTTGGGTAATGGAGATGAATATTTTTAATACCCGCTTGCTAAACGGGACGGGGGATGACTTCCCCATATCCACAGGTACCCGATATATAAAATGTTTAAATTAATTTTAATCATATAAATTAAACATTTTTATAACCTTAACTAAACCATAGGAACATAGGAATATTGGTAAAGAAAAATTAATTTTAGTTGGGATGTATTCAAAAGGGAGTGTTGGATTTTTAATTCTCTTATTTGTATCATGTGTTTGTTAATTGATCAAATTGAGTCACTTGACTAGTGTAATTACTTTTTAAGTCCAGTACTTACATGCTTTCATAATTTGTTCATAAGTGTTATGTATACTACTATATAACTAACCTTACACAACATTAGTTTTTTTTATTAGATGTTATTGATTACACTGTATTATAATGAAAATCAATATCATTTGGTTGAAGTTTATAGATTAATATTTTAGCATATTCACTATCTTTAATGTATATATGTTGCATCCTAAGTCCATCAATTTTAATTTAAAAAAGAAATTTTTCACCATAAAAAAGAAACTTTTCATAATTTTTTTTTTTAAATCACGCGATAATGGATACCCATAAATATTTGTGAGTATCCATATGTCCGCACAAAAAATTATAGATAATCACCCACACAAATAGGAATGAATACAAATTTTAATTCATGAGGCGAGAGACCGGGACTGTCGCCCACCCCACCCATTACTATGTGGCCATTACCTTTACTTTGATGGAATATATACATCATTATTGTGCTATACAAATTTTAATTTGGGGCACCTTAAAGCATTTAGGTTCTATCAAGAAGGGAAAGTGGGATGCCTTGTGATGTATATGCCATTAATGAGATTTAAATTTATGGACGGATGTGAATAAATGGTTGGTTAGGAAGTAATTTCAATTCTTTTGGCTCGAGATGTATGTCTTGTACAAAGACACTTTCACATGATCAATTATGTGCCTAACATGCATGATAATTGCCTCTCTATTATAGACACCGAACATTGAGGGTAGAAGTTTGATTATTTTGGAAAGTTGATATTTGAAGGTGTAAATATTAGAGTTTTATGTTCACTATCAGAAACATGTAAATTATTGAATGGTAGAGGTCTTAGGTTCAAGTCTTATTAAACTTAAAATAAGTTTATTTTACCAACGGGGGTTGGTCCAAGTGGTAAACGGCTTGGTATCGCTTAAGTAAGGTCCCGAGTTAGAGACCTTGTGAACGCAGTTATCCCCGCTAGGAGACTCACCCGCCATAGCCAGTTGCGTGACCCGGGTCGACCCAAATTAGTCAATGCTAAGCCTTGGATACCAGACAGGCAACCTAAAAAAAGAAACATGTAAATTACCGTCAGAAATTTACCGTTAGATTTCTATTTGATGGTATTACTGTTGAAAATAACAAATAAAACTGACGGTAACAGCTTTTAGGTCGAACAGGAGCAATTTTGGCCACGATTACCGTCAGAACAAATTTTTCATCAATAACACTGTTGGTAATCGTTGGTGCCAAATAGTGCGTGGTGAGGCGAACGTGTTACTGTCATAAATTATTGACAATAAAACAAAGCATTTATTAGGCTAAAATTTACTGTCAGACGAATTCGACGGTAACTGTAATAATAACTTTTAAAATAATTAGTATAATTTCTGTCAAAACGTTCCGATGATAACAGTCTTGAAATATGAGGGGACCCACGTGTTCTCCACGCACGTAATGTTCAATTAGTTACCATCGAAAACATCCAACGGTAACAACCTCAAAATATGTATGGACACACGTTTTCCTGTGTTTGTAACGATCGACAAGTTACAGTAAAAAATATTTGACGATAACAGTCTCAAAATATGAGGGCACGCATGTGTCCCCCACGCACATAACGTTCAACTAGTTACCGTCGAAAATATCCAACGGTAACAGCCTCAAAATATGAGGGGACGCACATGTTCCCCACAAGCATAACGTTTAACTAGTTGCTGTCAGAAATATCTGATGGTAACAGCCTCAAAATATGTACAGAAACACGTTTTCCCGTGTTTGTAACGGTCGACAAGTTATCATCGAATAAATCCGATGGTAATAATGAAGCACCACGACCTGACGGAGGCTATATATATGGCTCTGTCCCTCCCTCCATCCCATATACTCTCTGTCCCTCTCCGCCACCACTCTTCGTCTTCCTCTTTCTCTCCCTCTCCGTTGTTGTTGCCATCGCCACCACTCGTACACTACTAGAAACAATCCAGGTTAGTTTTTTTTTTTTAATTTATTTTAGTTAAAGTTGTTAAGTTATTAGATTAATATTATGTTAGGTTGTTAGATTAGGTTATTAGATTAATTTTTGATTAGGTTCTAATTTTTGTTAGTTGTTAAATATAAATAATTATGTTTGGATGTTAGAATAATTTTGTGAATTAGGTTGTATATATTAAAATAAGTTTGTTAGGTTGTTTAGATTAGTATGTTATATTAATTATAAATAAGTTTGGGCTAAACATAGAAGATAATGCTACGACAGACAATGTTGGGTATTTGTTGTTTTATCTTTTTTTGTATTGTTTATATTGAAGACTTATTTTGATTAATTATTTTATTTTGGGGTGAAATACCTGGCTATTGGATGTATTTTATTTTTATATTTTTTTGAATATTTAATTATAATCATTTTTAATTAATTTTTTTTTCCGTATGACAAACAGAGGAAAAAAGGCAAGTGTCTAACTACTATTATTAGACCAGAGAGAATTGGAGAGGATGAAATGAGCAATGTATTGAATGAATTGCTTGGTTACTTAATCCACAAGTAAACCATGAATATATACATGTACAAGCTTGCACAACAAGCAAAACAGCTTACAGCTGGAAGCTAACTGAATCAGTTAGTATGCAGGTAATTAAATAACTAACTAAATATATCACACCTAATGAAAATACATTCATTACTCTAATAACTATCCCACATCCGCTAGGTTGGGTAGTAAGGAGAGGGGGAGAGGCAGGGGCTTGGAGACGTTGAGTAGTATGCCGACGTCCTCGAGCCCTCCATGGGGGGACGGTTTCATATTGACCCCTAGATTTAGGGAGGTTGTTAGAGACGACCAGGCCCAGGTGTCCTATGATGCTCCTGCCTTGAGCTTCATGCCTCCGTTGTCTATAGACAACGAGGTTTAGGAGCTAAGTCAAGCAGGCTCCACCACTTCCTCCATCAGCACAGCCACCACAACCAGAGACTCTCACCGACACCTAGTCTCAGGGATCTGCCATGGACCGAGCACGAGTCACTATCCGACTCAACGAGAACAACAGTGGGTAAGTTTTGTTAATTATTTTTGTTTTATTTTTTAGTTGCTATTTATTTAATTTTTGTACTATTACTAATATTGTTAATTATTCTTGTATATGTGGATTCCCCATGAGGTTGGACGTCACGTTGTGATGGAAACTCTAAAGAAACGCTACAACAGAGTCATCCGTAAGTGGCAAGAGTATACTTGTTACTTTTAGATGAGTTATCATCTTTGCGACAACCTTGTCTCAGTCACCAAACCATAGTGTCGACACCTTCTTGCAACTTTAACTAGTGACTTCACACGAGTCACTCATTAATTCCTATCACCAATCGATTATCCTGCAAATCTTAATTAGTGACTCTCACAAATCACATTGATTTCTGTCGCCAACTGATTATTGTCGCGTAAAGTCTTCTACCACGACCAATTTCTTAGTAAGCCTTGACGACTTTCCTGTCGCCAATTACTATTAACACTCATGTCGCCAATGCCATTACCATTACACCTAATGAAAATACATTCATTACTCTAATAAAATTCGCTTCTGATCATACTGCGAATTTTGGCGACCCTAACAACTATCTTCAAGCTTCTATCTTAGTATTTGACAAACCTTTACAACCAAGAGCACTCTTCACACCTAGTGCTGGACCCACAAGTAATTCACCTTAGGGATACCACACCCTAATCAATTAGAGGGATACCTCACCATCTTTACAAGTGCTTGTGTATTGGAATTGAAATTCTCTCAAAGAATTGATAATACAAATTGAAGCTTTATACGTGTATGAATGGTATCTCTTTTTTGCTCTAGAAAATAACTCAAATGATTTCTCTAATGATATAATAATGGTTATAAGTATATGATCAAGTGTTCTACTTTGAAACACTGATTTAGTTGAGTAATTATAGAGTTCTAAGTGATTATAGTTGTTGCCTCGTAAATGCAATCAATTATGGTTGTGCAAAACTAGTCGTTGTTGACTTTTGTGACATATAGGGATTCACACATATAGTTTTATAAAGGTTTTAGATTTGTCGCTAAAAGATACAGATACAATTTTGTCATGATTATAAATCTGTCACTATAGGATATACCTATGATTTTATCGGAACTATTGTACTGTCGCTAAAACCTATAATGACAACCTAGAAACCATAGATAAAAGAATATTAAATGTCACAAACTAAATGTTGGTAGGTATAGGTATTTGGGGTTATGTCTATCGTTTTTATTCCTTTAGCCATGATTTTTTATCGTCACTGAAAGTCAATTTTGTTGAATTGATTGTTTTTGGTATAAATGTAAATTTTGATATGACTTTAATCAATTTAACTCAAGCCAAGTTCTACAAATATCAATATTTTTTTTTGTATGAATGGATGCTTAAACTCAAATTAGACAATCAAAGTTACAACATATATAGACAGAGGTGGAGGGACAGGGGACATGGAGTGGCCATGGTCCCCTAAGTTTTAGAATTTTTTTTTCATATACACTTATATTAGTGATTCCTCTTAAGAAAAGAAAAATAAATAATGTTACCTAATTAAAATAATGTAAATAGAATTTTTATATAAAATATAAATCATACAATAGTGCTAGATAAAATGAAGGGATAATAAGACTTACTCATTCATCTAATAGTCAATAATAATATCACATATTTTTAAAAATACATTTTTGACCATTTAAATTTTTTTAGCATTTTTGTAAGAAAAATATCATATCTCACATCTCTCTTTTTGTTGTATTCTTTCAAAAACAAAGTTATCTCTTTCAAAAAATCTATCAGTACTTAAAGCCATTAGAAATGATTTAATGGTAAATGTTTAAGTAATATACATGAGATCATACGTTCAAATCTCACACCCCACCAATGTACCCAAAAAAATGCCACTAATCTATTTGTATTTTCAGGTTTAGTGTTAGTATATTACTTCTCATTTGTTTGACTCTTTATTTTTCTTTATTGTTAGTTTGCTTGTACGAATTTTTAAATTATAACACACACAAATAAAAAACATCTTCACTTTTTGTTTATTAGTTATGCATCAAGAACAAGAATTAAATATTTTTTTATAGACTACATATTAAACATGTTGAAAAATATCTTAAAAAATTTATCACATTTATGATTATTATAGTCTTGAACTCTTGGCCCTCTTATAAGTAAATTCTTAACTCTACCCTTGCATATAGGACACCCACATAGATTTAACACGGCTTAACTTGCAAAAACTAAGTCTCATTAAAATCCCTTACAAATACTTCATGGGAATATATTACAAATCATAGTGTTCCCATAAGGTTACAAGGAAAATCTCTACATGTTTTGACTAGTTTGTCACACAAGGCATGAAATGCAAGGGCCAAGGGTTAGTGTCACTCACATTAAGCTATGAACTAGAGGAATGAAAAAAGAAAAAAGTCTGCCCCACCATGCCGTCTAGTCTAAGGTCCATGCAAGCGATTGGAATGGCTGGTCCTGCAGTACCACACGCTTTATTCCAATTTCCAACCACCAAAGTACCTAACCACTTTATGCAATGGCACATCTAAATATTCTTCCACTACTATCCTATGATCTATGACCAGATTTAAAGGGAATGAATATTATTTTTAAAGGAACGTATTAAGGTGTTTAGGTTGTTCCTTAATTACTGAGAGTAGATTTTAGTTTTTCTTTCAAAAAATAATTAATAGAGAAAAAACAAAGAAAACATAAACAAGAAAATAAATTTCTCTTGTTTAGATAAGGGAAAAAGTAAAAGAAAAAAAAATTAATAATATGAAAGGTAGGTGACCTACTATTTATTTTCCTACCTAACTAGGTGAAAAATGGAAGAAAATTGAAATTTTATCATAAAGGTAAAATTGTTATTTTGCATCTTTATTTATTTTTTCTTTTCTTTTTATACTTTTTTTCACACAAACAAACAAACAAAAATATTTATTTTGCTATTTTCTTTTGTCTCAGTTTCTTTCTTTTTCTTTGTCAAAACATGCTCTTAAAAAGATGTCTGTAAAAATGTTCAAATCAAATTTTATTCTTTTAAAATACTCGAATACTCAAAATGTTTCTATCACAGACAACAACGTTCTGCATGAGTCCAAGGAACCATTACCCGGTTCTCCAGGATTATGTTTTCTTAACTTTGTAGTATACTAATATATTTTTTTTGAGCTTCGTGAATAGCGGA
Organism: Nissolia schottii; assembly: GCA_003254905.1. Classification (NCBI taxonomy): domain Eukaryota; kingdom Viridiplantae; phylum Streptophyta; class Magnoliopsida; order Fabales; family Fabaceae; genus Nissolia; species Nissolia schottii. Next base: position 323,499 of record QANU01058179.1, on the reverse strand, counting down.
TTGTCCCCGATTCTTTAATTTAACTTCAACCTGAATTCGTGGTGCATGGTTCAAAGCACAAGGTCTAGATAAGTGTTCCCTGCAATCTTCTATTCTTCTGCCTAATACAGCTTCTAATCTATCTTATATATGTATGTGTGTATGTGTAAGTATGTTTGGTCAAGAAGGCTTGGTCAAAAGCAAGCCTCTGTTTGAGGTTGGTTGCAAGATCTGTAAAGCAGGTAACGTTCTTTATCTGTGGTTTTAAATAATATTCTGACTTCAACCTTAGAAGCTTGTAGTGAATTTTCTCTCATTTCCATCTTCTAGATGATCAATTCAATGGATCTCTTTCTTAGTTGCCTTGAAAATTTTAACTTGTCTCTCGTATATTCTTTTTTGTTTCTTTTATGGTATGTTTGGTGGTTGTTTTTGAAGAATTAGGCAATGTTTGTTGATTGGAAGTACTTGTTTTAGAGAAAATATACATTTAAGTTCTTGAAAAATATACACACATTAGTCCGTTTTAGATTTTTAGCATAAATTAGTCTCTCATAAGTTAGCAATATATTTTGAAAGGACTAAAATGCAAATTTCCTCTTTTATTATGTGACGTCGCAATGTACAAACAGTACTCCTAATCCATAGCAACTTCCCAGCTGGTACACACCATCTTTGAATCACAAGTCTCTGAACTAACCTACTCTTTTTCACCGCTTGTGTTGTGTGTTGTGTGCGTGCCTGCAATGCAACAGCTATCATAATATACACAAGGATTTGAAAGTGGTTTCAGCATTCAGAATACTTGCTAGGAAACCAAAATGGAAGGCGGTTACTTTCCACCTTGGAAAACTGGTTCGTGGCAAGGGGGGTTGGAGTTAGAGGGTGTGCAGGAAAATGAGGAGTTCAAGCTCGTTTCGTCATTATTGCCGGCGATACCTCAGCCGCCAACCCCGCACGAGCCCATGGAGTTCTTATCAAGGTCATGGAGCCTCTCCGCCTCGGAAATCTCAAAGGCTTTTCTCGAAAAACAGAGGCAAAGTCCCCTTGATTTTAAAAATACAGACCCGTTTCCGGAAGCACTTTTGGAACCTCAACTAGTGGTATGCCATGCTCCTCTCTCGACTTTCCACAAAATTGAATAAACCCTCAAATTCGTCTTTGAAAGTCATGTTACCAACAAATTATAATTGGACGGACTAATTTAAGTGTTTGCTCGCGGAAAAATCTAAATGGTTATTTTTTAATGTAACCAATATTTTTAATTTCTTACTAGGTCTTATATAAGGTACAAGTGTAAACCAGGAAATTTGGCAATTGACAATTGCATAAAGATATTGAATGCATTATATATGCTGTGTTTTGTTTTCATTTATTTTCGGCAAGTTCCCAAGTGTTGTGCTCTTCTTTTGCAGCCAGGCAAGATCATACCTTCTGCTACTTGTCGGAAGATTGGTACTATTGGAAAATGGTTTCATCACAACAAGCAGCATGGGAGTTCTCACATCAATGTAAAGAAGAAAAAGGACAGGGCGCGCTTAGAAAATGCGCGCGTGCATTCTGCTGTGTCGATTGCAGGGCTGGCTTCGGCGTTGGCTTCGGCGGCCACAGCGCAGAACTCTGGGGGCTCTCATTCGAAATTGAGCTTCGCTCTGGCTTCAGCCACTCGGCTCTTGGCGTCTTATTGCGTTGAAATGGCCGAACAAGCCGGTGCTGATCATGGCCGTGTGGCTTCTGCTGTGAATTCAGCGGTTGATATTCATCGGCCAAGCGACCTAATGACCCTCACTGCTGCGGCTGCAACAGGTACTGCTTGAAATTTTTTTGTGTGGTCATGGAGTGATACGTATAATATGCTTCTGAATCCTGACACCACTTAAGACTGAAATGTCATCCTGTGTGAGGTAAGGACCAAGAAGCATATCTAGCACAATGTTTTATTTAGCATACAAGAATTATTCTGCTTGCTTAGCTTGTTAACTTGGAAAAAGTTTATCATAATTGTGTATAGAATACAATTACGTTATTTGGACGCCCAAATTGAGATGTGGTGATCATAGTTCAAATAAGTGTGGATATAGGATATTCAAGCATTGAATCGAAAGATTTCCTTTTAACTCATTCTCAATTAGCATTGTATTTAACACCTATGTAATTGCCGAAACTTACTTATTGGAGCTGCAATCACCGCATGTTGATTTGAGTGTTATTTACCGTGTACAAATAACATTTTTTCTACGCAATATGAGAAATTGATCATTCATAGCTAGATTCTTTTTGTTTTGTGTTTCAAAATCAGCTTTGAGAGGAGAAGCAGCTCTAAAGGCAAGATTGCCAAAAGAAGCAAAGAGGAATGCATCAATAAGTCCCTCTGATAGGGGACTAGCACAGCCTCATTGGCTCCCTGCTTTTGAGGGTCAGATGTGTGAACGTTATCCTCCATGTGTGGGAGATTTGTTGCAACTCACACGAAAAGGTAAATAGCAAAGACATTCTCCATTATAGTCCAGTTTTAGTTTCACATAACCATGTCAACATTTGCTTATCATTATTTCTAAGGCTGCTTTACTTTTTCAGGTGCATTAAGATGGAAGCATGTCACTGTTTACATCAACAAGAAATATCAGGTATACTATATTGAATCAAGGTCTTTTACAATTATTCATGTGATGGTGTGGTGCATTATTTAAACAGGAATTTTGATATCTGTACGTAACTTTTTAACACTAAATATAACACTTCTCTCACATAAATGTACACAATTTATTTTTTATTTTGATACATTTGTATCTCGATATTCACTTACATTTACATTCATAAGCTAAGTTGACACTATATTTATAGATAGCGAGTTCAAATAATATTTATGTTCACATAGAGAAGGAAGTAACAGATTTTTCTGGATTTTTAATTCTCCTTCTGTTCAGGTCAAAATTAAGATCAAAAGCAAGCACGTTGCAGGAGCCTTCTCCAAAAAGAATAAATGTAAGCATTTTTAAATAACAAAACATTTAAGAAACTCTTACCATCCATTCACCCACCTTTATTCAACTAACTATTGGCATTATAAAAAAATCCTTTCTTTTCCTTGATTTGGGCATCAGTAAGTTTCAATTTTTTCCCATTTGGCTCTAATTTTTTTGGAGTTAAGTATTTTCTAACTTCCATTGTTACACATGTTCTACACTAGGTGTGGTTTATGGAGTGTGCGATAAAGATGGTGCATGGCCATATAGAAAAGAAAGGGAATCTTCGGAAGAGTCTTACTTTGGCCTCAAAACTGCACAAGGTCTTCTGGAATTCAAGTGCAAGAGTAAACTCCACAAGCAGAAATGGGTTGATGGGGTAGAGACTCTACTTCGTCGAGTCAACTCTGTTGAAGCAATGGAACAGTCTCTGGAATTTTTAAGCATATGACTGAATTTGCATCCAATTTTACTCCCACAAGCAGAGAGGCTATATATATAGGATTTGCACTCATAACTTCCAAATCATAAAGCAACAACCTTACCATTACACCGAGGTTCACTCTCTGTGTGTCTAGAAGAGTAATAGTATGACATAAAATGTTTTTGGCAAACGCAATGTACTCTTATGGTGGATGTACCACTATGTTACAGAAGTATAGCAATAATATTCATCAGCTTCACTTTTTCAAGTACATAAATGTTCAAATGAGATGTTTGTGATTGAATCAAAAATGAATAATGCTTCTCCTTTTACAGCTTTTTCCTACACTCAATTGCTAAGAGCCTGGTTGAGTTCTTAGAATATATTTTTGATGGACAATCTGATCAAGTATAACTAGTGTGAGAAATTCTTAGGTGTTGATGAAAGAGAAAAATCTTATTCTATCACATTCGTTATTAGCCAAATGGATGTGAAGAATGTCTTCCTCAATGGTGACATAGAGGAGGAAGTTTACATGCGACCTCCAGCAAGTTACACTTGTCCACCAAACAAGGTGTGTCTTCTATGCAAGGCCATGTATAGCCTTAAGCAGGCCCCCGAGCATGGTTTTCCAATTTCAGCTATACTATCAGTCAACTTGGGTTTTCATCTAGTCCGCATGACTCTGCTCTCTTCATCCGTTGGACCGACCAAGGTTTTGTGTTACTACTACTCTATGTTGATGATATGATCATTACTGGCGATGACATCTTAGGTATTATCAATGTCAAAAGGTCATTGAGCCACTATTTTGAAATGAAGGATCTTGGCTCTCTTAGCTATTTCTTGATTCTTGAAATTCTTTCCTCCACTAAGGGCATTTATTTATCCCAAGCCAAGTATGCATCTGACCTTATTTCTCGAGCTGGACTTATAGATAGCGGCACAGAATCCACCCCTCTTGAGACTAATGTTCGTTTTACACCTACATACGGTACAGTGCATGATGATCCTACTTTTTATAGACAATTGGTAGGGAGCATGATCTACTTGACAATAACTCACCCTAATATTTCCTATGTTGTGCACTTGGTCAGTCAATTTATGACTGCTCCGCGATCTACTCACTATGCTGTTGTCCTTTGTATTCTTCGTTGTGTCAAGGGAACACTGTTCCATAGGCTTCACTTTTCTGCCTATTCTCCCTTGCTCCTCAAAGGTTAATCTGATGTTGATTAGGCATGTGATCCCACAAATTGTTGCTCTACGAGTGGTTACTGTATCTATCTTGGGGGTTCCCTTATCTCATGGTATAGCAAGAAACAAACCTTGACAACTCGCTCTGGTACTGAAGCCGAGTATCGGACTCTTGCTGACACCACCTCTGAACTCCTTTGGATATGTTGGTTTCTTGATGATTTTGGATCTCCCAATCCTCCCCTAAAAATCTCTATTGTGATAATCGTAGTGCTATTCAAATTGCTCATAATAATGTATTCCATGAGCGCACAAAACATATTGAGATTGATTGTCATTTTATCTGCCAGCACATTTTGCGTGGTGCTCTTCGATTCATCTCTATTGGGACTCTTGAACAACCTGCTGACTTATTTACCAAAGATTACCGTCCCGATTGCTATCACACTTTGATTTCCAAACTCAAGATGCTTTGATCATCACCTACGTACTTGAGTTTGAGAGGGGATGTTAAGATAATTTAGGTTGTCAAGATATTCTCTTATCATTCTATCTCTTATCGATCGGTGAAGATACTCTTTAGTCTTATTTTTTGATTTGTAACAAGCCTATAAATAGTCATACTTCTCTTCATTGTAAATAAAGACTTCTATATAATAAAATATATACCTATTCAGTTTCTCACAACCATAAAATCATTCTTTCATTTTCAACCATTAAATCACATACACACAGTTTAATGGTGGACAACTTGAGTTATGATGGAGAAATTAGGTGCACATTGAAAGTTCTTTTCTATGTTACTTGTTTATGCCCAAGAGAACAAAGTTTTGTTCATTATTGTATAACAATAGTGATTTTGATTGTTATCGAGAGTAGTGAGTGTGAGAGAGGAAGAGAGCTTGCGAGAGATGGAAAAAGAAAGGGAAAAATGGAATTCTTGGGAGAGTTCATAAATAAAATAGTAAAAACAATTGAATTCAATTCTATATTATGGCTGTAAAGTATTCATCATATAAAAAAAATAGAGAAAATCATAAAGGATTCAACATAACTCACATATAGTTAAATTTTTACCCGAAGTCTTATGACCATTTTTTTTTAAGTTTAGTTTTGATCCTTAAGCTTTATAATTTTAACAATTTTTTTTATGTTTTTGAATATATCTCTAACATCTAAAATAGGTAACAAAATTAATCTATAAATGGTGTAAATGATTTTTATTCCTACAATTAGAATGAAATTGTTTTATTAATGGTCACTTAAGCTATTTTTAGAGAAGCTATTGACGGAGCACAAGAAACAACCGAAGTTGAAGGACCCACGTAAACAGTTGAATGGACTAATTTTTGTGATAAAGGAAAAGGAAAAAGAAATTGAATGAATTCCTTTAAAAGGGAGTGGCTATTGTCACCCCCAAATGTCTAATATCACTTATGATGGTAAAACATTCCATAGATATGTTAAATATTATAATTTGTTCGCATTAGTTATCTTATTGATATCTTAGTTTAGTAAATAATGATTGTGATGTCGAGCTGAAAGCCACTTTGGGAAGGAGTTTTGACGATGAATATTGACTTTGCGGTCCGAGTTACTCAAGGTGGGAAGGAATGGAGCAGGGCAATTTTGTGCTGCGGAGGGGCTCTGGATATCGAGGCTAAAAGAGGAGAGCTTATGGCTGTAACGGAAGCTTGCCTACATGCTTTGGAGCAATGTTGTCAATAATACCAAAGAGTGATTCTTCTTTTCTTGGAACTTTAGTTAAGCATATTTTTACTTATGCCTCTACCTTTTTTTATCTTTTCATGTTTATTTATGCCGCCAGACGTCTTTTAGCCAAAATGACCAATGATGTAGGGACGTCTGTTTGGACCAGGAAACTCCTAAATTTTTGGTCCCCTTTTGATGTCTTGTCGTAATATAATTCAGGTTTACCATAAAATAAAATAAAATAAAAAGTTGACTTTTAATATTAAATAAATTATACAAATACTTCTCATATTTTGTTGTTTTATAAAAATAATATATATATATATATATAATGAATTAAAATAAAGTTATATTAAGTAATTTTTAAATGAAAATAAAATTGTGAAGGATAATTAAATATAAAGTTAAGTTATTATGTATTTAAGTGTCAAATAGTATAAATGGTAGTTTAGAGAAAGTAACTAAAAATTAATTAATGAGGAAGCGACAATAGACATTTTGGAGTGGCAATAGCCTCCCCCACCTTAATAATTACCCAGTTTTAACTTATAAGATAAAAATACATCCCTTATAGAATAAATTGCACTTTCAATAATTTAGTATGTATAAAAAAAATTCAATAATTTAGTGTTATAAATTATTACAAAATAACATGGTAAAAAATATATAAATATGTAAGGCTTAAGAATTTATTATTTATATTTATTATATTTTTAGGTTTTTTCTCACCACTTATTTGAAGAAAAAAAAATTCGCTCAACAAAATTTCACCCAAACTCACTAACATAAATCACTTAACCCCACTAACATAATCTTTTTCTAATTCAAAATTTAAGATCCCCTCTCAGCTAAAATAACACAATTACTAAATGCTATTAACGTAATTTTTTTAATTCAAAATTTACAATGATGTGGTGTCTGGTCATTTAAAATTTAAATTTAAATAAATTAATTTAAATAAATTAAAAGTTTAATTTTTATTTACTAATAGTGTAAAGGTTTTTACACTATCATCCAATCAAATCTTTTGACATACATGACTTTTGAAAGGAGTGAGAGAGAATGTCAACTATTTATGATAATGTGACAATGTTTGATTGGTTGATAGTGCAAAAAAAACTTTATACATGGATAGAAATTAAACTCATAAATTAAATTACTTTTTACAAGAAAATAAAATTTTCATTCATAAAGTAATGTAATGACACTTACTAATTAAAAATAATATATCAGATCTAACATTAATAAAATATAAATACACCACTCATTTTAAAGTAATCAAGTACGCCCTTCATTAAATAAATTAAACTATCATATCTGAGATATAAAAAAGAGAGTAATAACTAATCTTATATTAGAGTCTAGAGTTTTTTTTTCTACGGAAAAGAATCTTATATTAGAGTCTATTAACGCAATATCCTAAACATTTTGATTTTGGTTTCTGAAAGTATAAGTTTGAGTCACTTTAGTCTTTAAAATTCAAAATTTGACTTTTTAAATCCTTGAAATTATAAGCTGTAGGTTAAATTAGTTTCTCAGTCATTATTATTATTGTATTGTCATATTTTCATTGATTTAACACATTAAAGGGATAACAATAATAATTAATATTGCAAATGAGTTATAGTTGCATTTAAAAATGCAAATGAGGTTGTCAGAGCAGTTATGATGGTAAATGAAGCTGTAATAACAACTAAGATTTATAGCCCTAAATACCATCACAACCATATTTTTAGCTTTTAGTTTATGTTGTTATCATATTCTCATTTGTCTTTAGTTTCTGTTGTTATCATATTCTCATTTAATGCAAAAACTAAGTGAAAACATGACAATATAATTATGATAATAAATTGAGAGATTAATTTGACCTATAACTTATAATTTTAATGATTAAAAAGTTCAAATTTTAAATTTAAAAGGCACTTACATTTTCAGGAATGGTGTTTGCATATTATTAATAAAGGCACACCAACTACCTTTGGGAAGGAGTTGGGAGGGTAAGACAATAAATTGGGAAAAATGTAGGTAATATAAAAAAACATACGTGTAATTAACTAATTTTATGCATCAATACAAAGATTAAATTATATTCATTATTTATTCGTATAATTTTTTTTTCATATTAACTTAATTTTTTTTAAACGATGTAAGGGTTAAAAACACTAGTATAAACATATCTTAGTATCTTAAAATTTAAAATTGTATCGTATCGATATTGAATTATATCAGTATCATATTTTTTTCATGGTGCTTATTATAATAGGTTTTTAAAAGAATCCCAATTACGCTTCTCTCAATTTACAGTACTATCGTAACTCGTAAGCATCTTCTTGGTGGAAAATTTTTGTTTACGTACAAACCTAACAATTTGGACATAGGTACACTCAGAAAAAATTAATGAGAACTATAAATATGTGATTATACTTTGAAAAAAAATTGTGAAATCCATATTTTTTTGTGAGTGTGCTTAAATTCAAATTTGTTAAGTTTGTGTCTATATAAGAATTTCTCATTTTTCAAAGATGAAATTTTACTATTTACTGAGATAATATTATGTGTTGAAATAACCATGAGTTTAATTGTTATGCAAAAAAAAAGAGAAAATTTACACTAGTATTCAATTAAATATTAGCACATAAATAAAAATAATTGTTGGTTTTCTTCTTTATTATTTAAAAAGTCATGTATACAAAATGATTTAATGGGATAATAGCGTAAAAAAAAGTATATATCAATTAAACTCAATAACTATCTATCCCATGAGTATATTCACTATATTGTCATGTGCAAATCTAAAATGACTTAGTTATATGCAAATTGTAACCGTTGATCGAATCATGCTAAAAAAATTAGTGAAAAAAATAAACTAACAGTCAAGATTTGCACATAACTAGGTTGATAAATCTGCACCTCATCCACCCCTACCACTAAGAAAGGAGGGGGGAGGGGGGAATAATGAGATTGGCACAATGGTGCATTGATGCAACTAAAGCCTATCTGACTAGTTGAACCGAGAATTGATCCTCTATTTGGTTCGATTTGCACCTTAGAACTATCTCGCACAAGAAGCCATAGAAACTGGCCAAAACTAATGAACAAGTCTAATCAAAATCGATTCTCTCTTTTAAAAAAAAATGCAAAATGGCATTTTGCCTCTTTTTTATAAAGTAAAATAATCCTTTTTTTGTTTATTTTAATATAGCATCTACATATTTTGCTTAAAAAACATTCTCACAACACCAATAATATACAAATACAATATAAAATATAATTTTTATTTTTTTATGTAACATATAATTAATCATATATATATACACATATATATATTAAAACATTTTTATTAGACCCCAATTAAACCCTAGTTCAACCAATTCAACCTCTAAACCCCCGTCTCGATCGGTTTAATATACAGCCTGATTTTCTTGACCTTGACTAAACTTAATGGTTTTTTTTTTGGATATTTTAGAGCGGAGTAATTGCCCTCTCCTAAAATAATGCTAACATATCCAAAGGCGGCAAACAGAAATGATGGTAAGTGATTACTGAATTCCATAGAATAATCAATGTGTTTTGCAGTGAGGACCAAATGAATCAAGATGGCTCTTCTTTTCCATGCTCATTTTCTTGCAACCAATTGAATGCAGAAACAGGCGCACCTCACTTTTGGTGCATTATGTATTTGCTGTTTTCGATCAAAATACGACAGTCTTCTTTTCTTCGTAAGGTAACACTCGAAGCTCGCAATAAGATCTAATAGCCTTGGAAAGGCATTGTTTCTCGAGGTTCTCTGATTTCTGTACAAAGCTCTGCAAGTTATCTCTGTGGCATACCCTCTCAACCTGCAATTGAAATAAAATACAACTAATTTACCCCAAGAAAAATAAGATCAAGCTATATTTGAGTTGAGGCTAGTAAGCATAGGTAAATCTCGAATCTGCACAATTTCTGCATGCTTAATTTACTAAATCTAGTAAGTAATAATCAATAATAGCAGTACTACTATACTTTGATTGCAGTAGCAACTCTGAAATCACAGTCTAGGCACACAGCAAAAGTTAAGTGAGAAGTGTAACACTAAAAGTTCCATGAAATGGATTTATGAGTAATTTTACTCATGAATCCAATTCATATGACTTTTACCCCCCAACCAAACACACACTAAGACATATGCTGGAAACTTGGATGCCTGTAAATGAAATAGAAGCTAAAGAATTTTTGATAAAATAGAAGCTGAAGAATGGACATGTTAAAAAAAAAAAGATTCTTCTGCAGCAGTATCTTAGTCTAATCTAATGGGAGCTGATGAATCTTAAGACAGCAAATGTAATGGTCCTTTATCTTACAACTAGAAAACACCAACAATTGACTGAGAACACCTGCAAGGGAACCTTCCCCAGAAAACATAAATCTAGTTGATAAAGTTAGCCTAGTGATTTAGCTATCACAAAATGTTACTTTTTGAACAAATAATCTCCGGAACGAACATGATAAAGTTTAGGGATAACAAAAAAGAGTTACCAAAGGAGACTCATAAAAATACAAGACTAACTGGCACGTATACAATGCCAATTGTATGTTCACCTTGTCTTGTAATTTTAGATGGCTCCAGACAAGGGTTTGTTTCATATACCAGAAGGCAGATGCAGAAATCTTGCCCTGGCAAATAAATCTTAAGTCTCCAGCATCAGATAAAACACCATAAACGAAGGGAATCTACAACGTAATGTCTATCATCACATGATCAAATCAGATCAACATCATCATTCACATAAAGGAAGCAATAAAATGTAAGAAAAAGATAAACACAAAACAAAAATTATGTTCACCATTTGTTCAATTATAGGTCCTTCATCAAGTTCCTCAGTCACAAAGTGAGTTGTTGCACCAATTAATTTAACGCCAGCATCAAAGGCCTGCCAAAATAAACTGGAATATGAAACATGTATACATATGTAGGGAGGAATTACACGACAAATGGTTAAAAGTGGCAACACTGTAACCTGTGAAATGAAAGTGCAGGAATATCAACCTGTTTTGTTGGATTACCACCCTTGAATGATGGCAAAAGGCCATGGTGAATGTTAATTATATCATTCCCATAGCTCCTTAAAAAGTTTGCGGAAAATACCTGTACAAATAAATCAATGCTATAGAATTCTTGAAAAGAGGAGGAAAAATACTAAAGTTCCTCTTTACTTAATGCCAAGTATCAATAGTTCGATACTGTCAAATATTAGCATTAATATATAATAGAAGATTATTATAAATTACTGTCAGGTTTGCATAACTTGTAGAGGCACAGAAGGGCAAGTTCTTCCAAAAGGCATCCAAATTTCAACAATAAAGCCAATTATCATAAGCACATTCATTTAAACATTATAAATAATAAAAAGTAATTCAAAAAACGTGAATTCCAATTAGTGCTTTACCTGCATATACCTTGCAAGAACTAAAAAATCAGTATTCTGAACCAGCTCCAATATTTCCCCTTCCCTTTTATTTTCTTTGGTGGTGCTTAAATAATGATAAGGAATACCATGCCTTTCAAGAAAACGAATCACATGGGTGTCTGAAGCTCTATGATGGTTACTGTTCAATACATCATAGAGGATAATTATAAATAAATAAATAAATAAAAGGTGTTGTAACTTCTGGAATTTCACCTAATTACACAAGTGATATCTACTGGGAGTCTTCCATCCTGCCATCCATGTAACAAATCAACCAGACAGTGGTCCTGCAGCAAAAGAAATAAAGCTTTAAAAGTCTTCATTCTTCAACATGTATCCATATCTATATCCATCTATATATATAATTATTTTTATTTTAAAAAGACAAGATAACATGACAAGAGCAATAAAAATGTATACCTGCTTTGATGTCAGAACAGCTATCTTATATTTAGGATCAAGAGCCGGCACCCTCACGACAGATCTCACTGCATTAAATTTTTGTGAAAGTTTTAGGAAATCTTCCTCCATCTGTGCCCGTGGCCATTTAACAGGATCAAAAACAAAATCACTGCAACGATCAACAGAAGTTAATGCATAGCAAAGTCAGTGTTAGATCACAAAAGAGCAAAATACTAGATACATATCAAAAAAAAAAATTTCTATTTTTTGGATTAAAACTAGAAACCTACTAATTCACCCTTACAAGGCTCAAAGACCTTACATTATTAGCATCCCAACTTATTGGGTGGTTTGGATAAGAATTTAGAAAAAAGTACTTCAAAGACAATTTTTAGGTGCAGAAGCATAACCAGTCAACCAGAAAATCTAAAGCAACTACCCATCTACTCATTAGAGGCGGAAAAAAAAATGCGCAAAACTTAAGAACTAAGAAGAACTTTTTTTATTTTTTAAAAAAATTCACAAATAAGCACATCCAACCCATCTATCGTCACATGTTATGCGAATGATAGTAATTAAGAAACAAGACAAAAATTTACTGTGTGTGTGTACATGAACGTGATTGAGACTACTACCTTCTAGAGTAGAAGACTTGTTTATTCTCAGGTACGAAAACATCAGCACCGAGAATGTTCCCACCTCTAGAGGCAATACAATCCGAAAGCTTGGCTACAATTCCAACCGCATCCTATATTAAATTATGCACAAAACCAATTTCAAATCCCAAGTGGGTACACCCAAAAATCAACAGAGAAATGTTTGCATACTCATAAAACACATTTAATGCGTGCTCCATTAGCATTATTGATTTCTATTTTTTTTGGTATATTTTTTAAATACTTCAAATTCAAATCAATGGTTGATAATGTCCACGGAGCACGCAACAAATTTGCTCCAGGAGTAGGCAAGAATTTTTGAATCTCAACCCCATTTCTTCCAACCCCACCTGACCTAACCAGTACAGCTAACAAAGGAGTGTAGTTTGCATATAACAGGCTGTTACATGAATTCAGACACCAAATCGACAATGGTGACGACCACAGCTTAAATAAGTGCCGATTTCAAAGTTCTAGATCTCAATACTGAATGAAAGCATGCGATTCAATTCATTCTCAGTTAAGATTGCCGTCAGCACTTATACCTAACTTAGATCTGAACTAAATTGAAAAGTGTCGAAACAATCTATTTACAAATAACACAATTTTTGGTTATCATGGAGAAAGACAGGGTGACATACGGGGCATTGGAAGACGTGGATTCCGTGGGCGAGGGAGGAACACGGTGGTGGCGTGGGATCGAAGGTTTTGAAGGAGGTGTTCCTGTTGCCAATTCCCACAAGTTGGGGGAGAATGGAAGAGACTCTCCTTCGGGCCAGGGCCATTTTTTCCCGCCCCTCTTTTTTCTTCTCTATCCGTCTATCTAGCTCTGTGCGTGCGCGATGCAACGGTGGAGCTGAACCACGGAACGGAACCCCCCATCTTTTTGGGGGCTGGTTCTACTGTGGGAGCGATGTGTTTGTGACCACATGGTCAGTGACAAGTGAATGACTTTATTACCCTCATTTTTTTTTCTCCCTTCTATTTACAGTATATGGTAGCGACCCAAAAGAGAAATTTCATGACCAAAAATAAAAAATGGATATACGCTTTAAAACATAAAAAAACTAGGGTATACTTGTGAATCCTTCTATTGGCCTTTCCTTTTCTTTTTCCGCTTTACTTTGGATCATCCTATCCTATGGGGAGAATGGCAACATATTCTCACAGGTGAGAATTAGTACTAGCCCAATAAATAACAGACACGTGAAATGGATGATTTTATTTTTGTCTCTTCTTCATAAGGGTGCTTTTGTCTTTTTGCACTTAATCATTTATTTATTTTTGGATTAATTATATTTTTAGTTCCTGCGAAAATTGAAAGTTTGGTTTTAGTCCCTGGAGCTAGATGAGAGTTGACTGCACCGATGTGGACGTTTATGGCACTGACACGACGTGTCATGTGGGATGCCACGTGGCATAATCTAAAAACTCAACCCTTGACCCATACCTGGATTCCCACCCTACCCGACCCGATTTTTATTAAAAAAAAATTTTTAAAAAATGCAAATAGCTCCCCTTTACCCCCACCCCACACTTATAATCTTTATTATGATAATAAACCCTTAATTAGGTGATTAGACTATGATTATAAGTGTCACCTTGAAACACCCACATTGCTTACAGATGACATAACATAAATTAGGAAAATGCCTCACATGGAAAGAATCTTCTCTAAGTGCATAAATTTGCTAAAGAATGAGGAAAAGACAAGTAGAAGTGTCAACTTATCCAATGTGTGAAAAAAAAGCTAACAAGGGGCTATATATTTATAAAAGGTGATCCATACTACTCCCAATAGTGTTGGGCGATGTGGGACTTCTTGCTCACATAACGCCATTACGCTCAGGTCTTAATAGGGTTGTCAAAATGGGTCCGATCCGTTTACTCGATTAAATGGACGGATTTTACATTTAAAAAATAAGCCTGCAAAAATTTTAAAAAAATTAGACCGACCCGTGAGCTCGTCAAATTTTTAAATAAATTTTTTGAATTTTTTTTTTAAAAATAAACGAGTTAGCGGACAACCTGTTTAACCCCGCGAATCGAGCATACTTTTGCCCTGGACCGTACTTACTACTCTATCTATCTGTCTCTCGCAACCACTCTTTTTCTTCGCCGGAACCCTAACTCGATCCACCGGACCTATAAGTCGCTGGTGAGCCTCTTGTCTCCGGTTGGTGTCGTTTCGTTTTCATTTTATGCATTTACTTGGATGGGATTACGCACAAATAATCTGTTGTTGTTGTTGATGATGATGATACAGTAGATGACTCTGCGATTGAGGCACAGGTGAGATCAACGGTGCTGGATTTCCTCGCCGGATGGAGGGAGGTAGCGTCTTTAGACTTACTCCTTCTAGTACTGTTCATTTCCAACTTTTTTTTTAGAAAAAAAATGAGACACAGGGTTTTCATTTTTATTTTTTTTTCTATTTTGTTTCCTGTGTGATTTAGGGTTGGTTGGGATTGAAATGTTGAAGTTTGTTTCCAAAAAAGTAAATTATCGCTTTGGATTTATTTGATTTGAAATGGTGACCTTTTTTTTTTAAATTTTTGTTTTTAATGTTTATTTTGACTATGTTTGCTTTGAAATGGTGATTTTGTTGTTGCAAATGGTTGCTTTTAACCTGACCCAGTATGGTAAGTCGACTCTGAAAGATTTGTTTTAGGACTGATTTTGATTTAACAAGATGGTCAATCTCTCTGTAAATTAGTTTGGAAGGTTCTTGGGGATGTCTAGTTAAAGGGAAACATGGTTGCTTTATTGGTGCTGTGTGCAAGAGCATAAGGGAATCATGTAAACAGATCATGCTGAGGGTGACGCGGAGTTCTTTTAATTGAGACTTGATAGTTGAAACTGAACAACCAATTTTACCGAGCCATAGTGATTACAATTTTCAATTTGCTTCCTTTTTGAGAAGAATAGCGTTATTTGTCACTGATAGTGGTACTTGACAGACATGAGATACTAACTGGAAAAAAAAGAGATAGAGGGATTTTTTGAAACTGTTAATAATTTTTAATTTTTAAATTAATTGATTGAAAAAGAGATTCTTAAAAAGAGTTAAACTGCCAAACAATTAACCATGATTAATGTGGGTAGTTTTTTTCTTCTACAAAAGTTGATAGTTTTTTTTTGAAGTTTAATTTGTATCTATTGACAGCGTAAAGTCTTTTACACTGTCAACCAATCAGATCTTTTGATGTGTATGGCTTTTAAAGGAGTGAGAGAGAATGTCAACCATTTATGGTAATGTGACAAGATTTGATATGTTGACTGTGTAACAAACCCTTACATCGTCAGTAGATAGAAATTAAACTCTTTTTTTGTTATACATGTGGGTAGTTATAAGCTAAAAGGGCAAAAAGGGTATATAAAGTTTGACATCAAAAGTTGGTAATTTTTGGGAATCCTCTTTATTAATTGGTATAGATACAGTTTTGTTGTGCTTATTTTTTGGTACATTGTTGTGCTTATGAATGACAGCATTATAAGTTGCCCTTTTTTTCCCCTTTTTTTCTTATTTATTATTTATTATATTTTGGTTAACAAAAACAATGTGATGCAAGTTGTAAGTGCCATTCACGTGTGATTTTGTTTAAAATTTTCATGACATGTGATACTTCTCTTCTAATAAAATATGATTTGGATTCTCTAAAGAGAGTTTGGTTGTAAAGTGAGAAAATGAGGGGTTATCCCTCCTTAGGCTATGTTTGGATGGGTGGCCAAAGAGGGAATGGCAACGAAGGGGATGACTTATTTCATCAAAAGTGTGTTTGGAGTAATTTTAATGGAGGGAGTGGGATGGCAAGGGAGGGTCACCTTGTCCCTCCCTTGCCACTCCGCTTTTTTTGTCCCTCATAATCAAGGGGTCAAGGAGGGAATATTTTTCATTTCCCTTCCACTCTCTCATTAAACTTGTCACACATCCAAACAAGAAGGTGGCTTGTTTGATTACACTCCACTCCTTGCCTCTCCCTTCCCTTCCATTAATAGCCACTCCCTTCCATCATTTGTTAAGGACCTAGACACTATGCAATCTATTGATCTAAGGGTGGGTAATCACTTATTTTCTCACTTTACAAACTAACCCCACTTCAGAGGATGCAAATCCAATAAAATAGGTTAATGTAAGGAGCTGTGAAGGGTCAGAACGTGAGTGCTACTCCGGTGCTAGCAGGAGAAGCTATTGTATTATATGATGGTTCTGTTAACCCACCAGTCTATAATCTATGAAATCGAAACCACTTGGATGCCTTTTGATTTCTCATATTTATCATGTGCGGTGTGTGTGTGTTTTTTTTGGCTGCATTATACTTTTCAAAACATTCCCAGATCACTAGACGTATGTTTTTTTTTTTTTTTTTTATGCTTATGACTTTTTATTAATAATTTAAATTCTTAGAGTACTTTGACAAATGTGAAGGACAGATTTCCCTTGAATTTTGATTATTGAATTTTTTTTTGTTAATTTGTTTAATGTTCAAAATTTTAAAACTACGAGGATTAATAATTTTGCGCATTCTGTTCATTTTTGAAGTATTTTTATTCTAGCTGTTATTTCTTTGGTAGCAGCCGCCGCATGATGTGCTATGCCCTTCAAGCATGTTTGAGGGGTTGCTGCTGGTTTCTACATTAAATAATTTGGGCCAAACCACCTTCGAATTTGAATTTCTATGATCTATGTGCTTGTTAGTGTGTGTATGCTGATGCATGGATGATGGATGTGTCTGTCTATAGTGGATCTTATTTGCTGTGCATACCTCTTTCCTTGTGTATTTGTCTGTATGCAACACGTGTGTCTGTCTATCTATGATCTATCAATATATTTATATCAAGTTTAAGCCCATTTTTCTAGTTGTTTCTCTTATTCTAATATGCTTATTATTATTTTTAGGAATACACCCATGGATTATGATGACAATGATTTTCAAAGCCAGAATCTCCATTTAGCTGGTGAAGGGAGCACCAAATTTCCTCCAGTATTATGTCCTTATGCTCTCCCGAAGTTTGATTTTGATGAAAGCCTTCAGGGGAATTTAAGATTTGGTAGTTTGGTTGAAACTGAAGTTTTCCTTGGCATTGAAAGTAACGAAGATAACCAGTGGATTGACGCATACTCCAGGGGGAGTAGTGGTATTGAGTTCAGTTCAACTGCAGCTGAATCTTGCTCTATACTGAGGCATAACAATGTTTGGTCTGAGGCAACTTCCACCGAATCTGTTGAGATGCTATTAAAATCTGTGCTCAAATGTTAGATTTAGAACTGAGCTCCTTCTAAAACCCTAACCCTAATTTGCACATCTTCTCCCCGCCATGTACCTCTACAACCTGACCCTGCAGCGCCCCACCGGCATAGTTTGTGCCATCAACGGCAGCTTCTCCGGCGGCAAGACCCAGGAAATCGTCGTCGCTAGAGGCAAAGTCCTCGACCTCCTCCGGCCCGACGACAACGGTAGGATCCAAACCATTCTCTCCGTCGAAGTATTCGGCGCCATCAGGTGTTTAGGTCTCTTCCGGCTCACCGGAGCTCAGAAGGACTACATCGTCGTAGGTTCCGACTCCGGTAGGATCGTAATCCTTGACTACAACAAGGAGAAGAATGTCTTCGACAAAATTCACCAGGAAACTTTCGGCAAATCGGGCTGCCGCCGGATCGTTCCAGGGCAGTACCTTGCCATAGATCCCAAGGGTAGGGCTCTTATGGTTGGTGCCTGTGAGAAGCAGAAGCTTGTTTATGTCTTGAATAGGGACACTGCTGCTAGGTTAACCATTTCCTCGCCTCTAGAGGCTCACAAGTCCCACACTTTGGTCTATTCCATTTGTGGGGTTGATTGCGGGTTTGAGAACCCTATATTTGCTGCTATAGAGCTGGATTACTCTGAGGCTGATCAGGATTCTACTGGCCAGGCTGCTACTGAAGCGCAGAAGAGTTTGACATTTTATGAGCTTGATTTAGGGCTGAACCATGTTTCTAGGAAGTGGTCTGAACAGGTTGATAATGGTGCTAATTTGCTGGTCACTGTTCCCGGTGGTGGCGATGGGCCGAGCGGCGTGCTTGTTTGTGCAGAAAACTTTGTGATTTATAAGAATCAGGGGCGATGTTAGGGCTGTGATTCCTCGGCATGCTGACTTGCCTGCTGAGCGTGGTGTTCTTATTGTGTCGGCGGCTATGCACAAGTTGAAGTCCATGTTCTTCTTCCTTCTGCAGACAGAGTATGGGGATATTTTTAAGGTCACGTTGGAGCATGATGGTGACCGTGTCAGAGTTGAAGATCAAGTATTTTGATACCATCCCAGTTACGGCTTCAATGTGTGTGCTCAAGTCAGGGTTCTTGTTTGCTGCTTCGGAGTTTGGAAATCATGCTCTGTATCAGTTTAAGGCTATCGGGGATGATGATGATGTGGAGGCATCGTCTGCTACACTAATGGAAACTGAGGAAGGTTTTCAGCCGGTATTTTTCCAGCCCAGGAGACTGAAAAACCTTGTTAGAATTGACCAGGTTGAGAGTTTAATGCCAATAACGGATATGAAGGTCAGTAATATCTTTGAAGAGGAAACTCCTCAAATTTTTACTCTTTGTGGGCGTGGTCCTCGTTCATCTTTGAGGATCTTGAGAACTGGTTTAGCAGTTAGTGAGATGGCAGTGTCAAAGCTTCCTGGTATACCTAGTGCTGTTTGGACTGTGAAGAAGAATGTTATTGATGAGTTTGATGCATATATCGTGGTGTCATTCACAAATGCTACCCTTGTGCTTTCCATTGGTGAGACAGTTGAAGAAGATAGTGACAGTGGGTTTCTTGATACTACTCCCTCCCTAGCTGTTTCTTTGATAGGTGACGATTCTCTCATGCAGGTTCACCCTAATGGTATTAGACATATTAGGGAGGATGGGCGTATTAATGAGTGGAGAACTCCTGGGAAGAGGACAATTGCAAAAGTTGGATCAAATAGACTTCAAGTGGTTATTGCACTAAATGGAGGGGAGCTTATATATTTTGAAGTCGATGTAACTGGTCAATTGATGGAAGTGGAGAAGCATGAAATGTCTGGAGATGTTGCTTGTTTGGACATTGCACCGGTACCTGAAGGCAGACAAAGATCGCGTTTTCTTGCAGTTGGTTGATATGACAAAACCATTCGTATCTTATCATTGGATCGTGATGATTGTATGCAGGCTCTGAGTGTTCAAAGTGTTTCTTCAGCTCCAGAATCTCTCCTTTTCCTTGAAGTTCAAGCATCTGTTGGTGGTGAGGATGGTGCAGATCATCCTGCTAGCCTTTTCTTGAATGCTGGTTTACAGAATGGTGTCTTGTTTAGAACTGTGGTGGATATGGTTACAGGTCAGCTTTCTGACTCTCGTTCCCGATTCTTGGGATTGAGAGCCCCCAAGCTGGTTCCCATCATTGTAAGAGGCAAACGAGCTATGCTTTGCTTGTCAAGTCGGCCTTGGCTTGGATATATTCAGGACATTTCCTTTTAACACCCCTTTCATATGAAACCCTTGAATATGCTGCCTCATTTTCATCCGATCAGTGTGTGGAAGGTGTTGTAGCTGTTGCTGGTGAGGCACTGAGGATTTTTACCATTGAAAGGTTAGGAGAGACATTTAATGAGACTGTAATCCCATTAAGATACACACCAAGGAAGTTTGTGCTGCAACCCAAACGGAAACTTTTGGTGATGATTGAGAGTGATCAAGGAGCCTTAACTGCAGAAGAGCGTGAAGCTGCAAGAAAGGAGTGTTTTGAAGCTGCTCAAGCCGGAGAAAATGGGACTGGAAGTGCAGACCAAATGGAGAATGGTGATGATGAGGATAAAGATGATCCACTCTCTGATGAACATTATGGTTATCCAAAGGCTGAATCAGATAAGTGGGTTTCTTGCATCAGAGTTCTCGATCCTAGGGCAGGAAATACAACTTGTCTTTTGGAGCTTCAGGAAAATGAGGCTGCATTTAGCGTATGCACAGTAAATTTCCATGATAAGGAATATGGAACTCTTTTAGCTGTTGGCACAGCTAAAGGACTGCAATATTTTCCCAAAAGGAGTTTGACTGCAGGATTTATTCATATATATAGGTTTGTAGAGGATGGATGATCTCTTGAACTTCTCCACAAAACTCAGGTTGAAGGTGTTCCTCTTGCTCTATGTCAGTTCCAAGGAAGATTACTTGCAGGAATAGGACCTGTGCTCAGGCTATATGATTTGGGAAAAAGACGTTTGCTAAGAAAATGTGAGAATAAGCTATTCCCAAACACAATTGTTTCTATTCATGTGTACCGTGATCGAATTTATGTGGGTGACATCCAAGAGGTATGTTTCTGCTGTATATATGTCTGTTTAACGGTATGTGTATTTGGGTTAGGCATTGTGACAGTGATTTTTGTGTCATGACTGAAGTTTCATGTATAGTATTAGTATTCCCTGAATTTTGCAAATAGACTGCATGGTTTATCATAGATCAATGTCTACTGCTTTCATTGTCCTGGTAAAAATTTCATCTAACTGCGTTCTGTGTTCCCTTTCCAGTCTTTCCATTATTGCAAGTATAGGCGAGATGAAAATCAGCTTTACATATTTGCGGATGATTGCGTTCCAAGATGGGTTAATGCATCATACCACATAGATTTTGACACCATGGCAGGCGCAGACAAGTTCGGAAATGTCTATTTTGTGCGGTTGCCACAGGATGTTTCAGATGAAATTGAAGAAGATCCTACTGGTGGGAGGATCAAATGGGAGCAGGGAAAATTGAATGGAGCTCCCAATAAGGTGGAAGAGATTGTACAGTTTCATGTCGGTGATGTGGTCACAAGATTGCAAAAGGCATCTCTTATACCAGTGGTGGAGAGTGCATCATATATGGAACAGTTATGGGAAGTATTGGGGCATTGCATGCTTTTACTTCACGAGATGATGTTGATTTCTTTTCACACTTGGAGATGCATATGAGGCAGGATCATCCGCCCTTGTGTGGAAGAGACCACATGGCTTATAGATCTGCCTATTTTCCTGTTAAGGTATACTTAAATCAACATTATGCTTTTTGTTCTTTCTGTTAAGTTGTTGCAGTGTTTGCCATTCACACTGGATAAGAATATCCTGCCCCTTACATTTTCATAGTTGTCCCTGACGAGTTTCTATCTTCTGCCTCTGATAAAAATTTGGACACATTTAAAGTTTTATTTGTCCATTGAGTGTTTTTTGATCCATAGCTTTGAGTTTGACAAATTTCTGAGATACCTTCATAATGTTGTAGGATGTGATTGATGGGGATCTATGCGAGCAATTCCCAACATTGCCAATGGATTTGCAAAGAAAAATTGCCGATGAATTGGACAGAACCCCTGGAGAGATATTGAAGAAACTTGAGGAAGTACGAAATAAGATTATTTGAGCGATGATCATCTGAAAGGTATGGTTCTTTCTCCCTCTTTTCTGTTTTGTTTTGGTGTTTTCTGTCTGTAGTAATGTTTTGATTAGTAGGACACTAGGACTGCGACAAAACTTGGACATGGAATTTTGTATCCAACAGAATTCCATCTACAGATCCAAGTGAATATGGAAATAATTCTATGCTGGTCCAATTTTATAAGATCTGATATTTATATTGGAGTTACTAAACAGCCCAGTCAAAACCATTGTTTTCTTAGCCTTGAGGGGTTTGGGTCTTCTAATCATTCTGGGGTAGCTGTGGAGAAATAGAAACCAGAATTTCCCTTGTGCCTTTACTGAGAGGGGTGCTCACAATAGGCACCTGTCTGTCTGTTCATTCTTTTTTTCTGTTCAAAAAGAGGGGGAAAAATAGGACCAGTCATTTGTTCTTCAGATTGAAGCTTACGTAACAGATGCTGCGGTATATCTAAATCACTGTTTACCTTAAACTTTTGCATCTGCTACAACTTAGTTCTTGAGATTTTGTTTTAGGCACAATAAATGATAAATAAAATATAATGCCAATCTAGATAATTTTATAATAAATTTTATTTTTCATTGCTCCAAAAACAATTCCAATATTTTTGCTCACAAATCTCAATTCATCCCGAGAGAGAAGAGAGCATGGCATTCACTAATAACAAGAAGGTGGGAATGAAGCTTGTCATTAACGCACGGCAGGAGAGTTCTGTTTGCAGAAGCGTCCAAAGATGTGGTTGGCTTTCTCCAACTGCCTCTGGGGATCGTGGTGAAGCTGCTCTGAGGATGTTCTCTTGGAGCCATATTCTCCAACCGCCGCCATGACCTCTGCCTTATACTAGGAGTGATGAAGCTGCCAAAGATTCAACTTCTAGGAACAGTGGCTTCGTGAAAGATGCCGTGACATACACGGTGATGGATAATTTGGTCATTCAGCCCAATGAGCCCAGTATTACCTTATCTGCTGCTATCGCTTTAGTCAACAGGTTGAATGTCAAAGACATTGGTTCTTTGCAAGAAAACATTGTTGGGGATGCCTGAGCTACTTACACTGGCTTTTGAATGAGCTATGAATCGGCATTGTGTCTCATGTCAAATGCATGAAAGAATAATTGTTTCTTTTTCATAATTTGTATGCTTCCTTAATGTTATTTATATATGTGTATAATTTTGTATAGTGTATATGATCTCCCGTAATGCATGTGCATCTTTTGTGCACTGACACCTTTTTCTATTCTGTAAAATTGAATTTTATTTTATGGCTTTCTGATTTTTATCTTTCTCCTTGATAGGGTATCGAGCTACTGAAGGCCTCTCTGCAGTCGGAGATGGTTTTGACAAGCGTCTTCCTCAAGAATATTGGATCATGAGGCTTAAAATGTTGAGAGGATATATGCTTTGTCTTGTTCCTGCTCCTATATCTCGTGTTTTGGGATATTTATTATGTCTTATGCTTAATAAATGTATTTTGAACAATGCAACCTTGTTATTTTGCCATGGATTGCAACTGCCTTTTACCAACATACAAGTATGTCTTTCTATTAAAGCAATCAGTGTTTCTTTTCAAGAAATAAAAACAAAAATTATGCTTCCTTGTTTTTTTTGTTTTTTATTTTATTTTATAGCAAAATGCTCCAACCAACCAGAAGAAAGACAAGAAAAATCAATTTAAAAAGTTGGGCAAAGAGCTCCAATAGGTCACACAAAAACACTATTGGATTTGTTGATTCAATTTGCATAAATTAATTTAATGATTATAAACATTGTGTGAATATATTTAATAAGTGTGTTAGTGTTTCAGGGTTAATTATTTTTTTGGCCAAACAACTTGACTCATGGCCCAAATCAGTTTCTTAAAACAATAGAAAGAATTTTTTTTCCTCTCCACTTACGCCCCAAGAAATTGGAATAAGAAGCAGCTGCAGCGCAAAGAGGTTTGGCCCATCATTATCTGGAAGTATTGGTTCGAAACTGGAGCAGCCCAAGTAACAAGGCTAGAAAAGAAAGACAAAGGGAAATTATTATTTAATAAAAGAAAAGAAAAAGCTGGTACTGCAGGCATACGAGACCGTGGGAAGGCAATGAAGAAAGGACTTGACATGACAAGATAGAGAGCATAGGGAAGAGAAGTTTTATTAGTGACTACAAGAAACAAAAAGAAATTTGTATAAACAAAAACCAAAGGAGGAAATGACGTGACAATGATGGGAGGCTGCAAAAAGAAAAAGAAAGAAATTTATATAAATCAAAAGAGAGAGAATAACGTGACAAGAGGCTGGAAAGCATTGGAAAAAATGAGAACCAGCAGCGCAGGATGCAGCAAGAGGCGCCAGACCAAAAAGCAAGGAAAGAAATAAAATAATATAAAAGAGCAAGGCTCATGCCTATGAAAAGAAAACGTGTTAGAGAAAAAGGTGTCAGAAAGCTTTCATGAAGAAAGGGCAATACTAAGGCTTCAGAATTTTTCAAAAAGGAAAGGGAAATAATTTTGAAATAAAAAGTACACTGCTGGACCATTTGATAACGTGTAGAAATATACATAAATATTTCTGTTGCTACACTTAGAGAAGGAAGACTGAAAACTGAAATGGACATGCAGCTGTCAACATTCAAAAGGAAATTTTACTCAACGGATAAAATGATTTCTCCTGGTACAAAAGGACATGTACGAGCCAATGAGAAGAAGACAGCTCAGCTCACCTGCAAACGTTCTGAAATTCAAAATTCGAACGGTCAGAATTTTCAGAGCATAAAAAGGGGAATGATGTGACCCATCAAGGCAGAAAAAAGAGAATAATCAAAAAGCCTGCTACTATACTTGCAACTTGAAGCCATTATTCTATTCTTTTTTCTCCTCTCAAGGTTCAATCAGAAAATCTTTATAAAATCTCCTTGTTCAAAACTTGTTTTTCTTTGTGAGAGAAGCTCTAATGCTTGAGAGATTTTGAGAGTAAAAAAAGGCTTAGCTAGAGAGCATTTCTGAAAAAGCCACTTGTTTGTTATTTGTTCTTGAGTTTTTTTGTTTATCACCATTTGAGAGTTTGTTCTGTTGAATTAGTGTTTATAATTTGGAAATCTTGTGAAAGAATATTGAAATAGGTAGTTGAAGAACTGGACGTAGGTTCCTAGCTCTTAGCAATCGAACCAATATAAATTCCTTGTGTGATCTCCCTTTCTTTCATTATTTACAGCCTCCATTCTTTCAATCAAAATTCTATTTTCTTACAACCTTAAAAAAACTTGTCTCCCAAAATATAACGAGATATCTCCTAAAATTTAAGGAGATAACTCTTCAACAAAAGTTTTCAAAAACTCCTGCTTAGATTCAACCCCCTTCTCTAAGCCACATAAAACCATCAATTGGTACCAGAGCGCCAGGTCTCTAATATATCAAGCCTAACAGCTGAAGAGCAAAGATCCACAACTTAGAGAAGAACACCACATGGCTGGACCTATTCAATATAATCTGTCAGAAAGACAATCCTCTGCACGTCCTCCGTCATTTAATGAATCAAATTATCCATACTGGAAGGAAAGAATGAGGATCTTCATACAATCAACTGACTATGACATCTGGAAGACCATCACTAGAGGTCCTACTATTCCAATGAAGACAACAACAAAAGACGGAAGGGAGAAGCAAATTCCCAAAACTGAAGATGAGTGGAATGCAGAAGAAAAGAAAACAGATCACGACAAATGCCGAAGCTCTGAATTTGATGCTGTGTGCTATCAGTTTCGAAGAATACAGAAAAGTATCCAGATGTTTATCTGCCAAAGAAACTTGGGACAAGATGCAAGTCACTCATGAAGGTATGAAACAAATCAAACTGAATAAAATTGATATGCTAACCAGAGAGTATGAGATGTTTGAAATAAAGGAAAATGAGAACATCGATGAGATGTTCAAAAGATTTGCTGTGATCATCAACAATCTGGACATGGTTGGAAAAACTTTCCCAGATGAGGAACTGGTAAGAAAAATCCTACAAAGTCTCACTAATAAATGGACCTCCAAGATAGCTGCAATCCAAGAAGGAAGAAACATCGAAACTCTTACTTATGACGAGTTGAGGGGTAACCTGATAGCCTTCGAAACAACACATTTAAAGAATAACAAGAAAAAGAAGGAAATTGCCCTAAAAACGAAAATCCAAGAAAAAGCAATATCTAATTCCGAACATGATGAAGATGAGGAATTCAGCCTATTCGCAAAAAGAATGGCAAAACTTTGGAAGAAAAGAGGAGACAACCGAAGAACAAGTAGTCACAAGAAAGAGACCAACAAGTCAGATTTCAAAAAAGATATCACCTGCCATTATTGCAAACAGAAAGGACACTTCAAAAACGATGTCCTCTTCTACAGCAAAAGGATGGAGGAAGAAAGGTGAAAGGAAAAGGTTTGCTTTCAACATGGGAAGAACTGGAAAATGATTCTTCAAGTGAAGAAGAAGAAGAGGAGATCACAGCCAACCTATGTCTAATGGCATCTCTTGAAAATGAGGTAGATTTCTCAAACTTATCTCATGATGAAATGCTTTCCATCATTGATGATCTACTACTTAACTCCAAGAATATATTGACAAAATATACCTTACTAAAAACTGAGCTTGGAGATCTTAAATCTAAACATGATCATATAAACTCCTCTCATAATGCTTTAAAAGCTGAAAATGAATTTTTACATGCAAACCAAAGATCTCTGTAAATTCACTGAAGGATCTAACAAACTAAGCTTATTACTTGGATCGCAACGTTGTGCAATAAATAAAGCCGGATTAGGGTTCAATGAAAATAGTCAAAACAGATTTTACAAAAACATCATCAAATCTGATTCTGGTAAAATACTACATAAGCCAAACCCATATCATAAATACTTTGTGAAGGCGAAATTAGAAGATGTATGCTATAACTGCAAAAAGCTAGGACATACATCAAATAAATGCTTTATTGCTTGGAGACTTATTGGTGGAAAAAATGTGAAGGTTGTTCTAGATATGAATGCAGCTGGAAGCTTGAGAAAAACTAACATTCCAGGATCCAAAAAACTTTGGATACCTAAAAACTCACTAAAATAATGCAGGTATGCCTAACGTCAAAAGAGAAAAGCGAAATATGGTATCTCGATAGTGGATGCTCCAGGCACATGACAGGAAATGCTTCAATATTCAAAAAGATTGATCCTTATAACCGAGGAAGTGTGACCTTTGGAGACAATGCAAAAGGAAAAATCATTAGAATAGGTAACTTTGGTAAGACTCTCTCCTCAACCATTAACAATGTTTACCTTGTGGAAGGTTTGAAACATAGTTTGCTAAGCATTAGTCACCTATGTGACAATGGTCACAATGTAACATTTGAAAGAAATAAATGCATCATTCATATGAAGCATAGTAATGAAGTTCTTTTCTTTGTGCCAAGACGTGGAAATGTATTTTGCATTTCCATAAATGACCTAAAAGAACAAGATGTAAAATGCTTTGCTTCCATTGAAGATGAAAAATGGCTCTGGCATAGAAGATTAGGACATGCTAGCATGTTTCAAATTTCCCAGCTAATAAAAAATGATTTGATAAGAGGAATTCCTAAAATCAAATTTGAAAAAGATCTTGTGTGTGAACCTTGTCAAAAGGGGAAACAAGTAAAAACCTCTTTCAAATCTAAAGAGTTCATTTCTACTTCAAGGCCTCTTGAGCTGTTACATCTTGATCTGTTTGGTCCAATCAAGACTCAAAGTCTTGGAGGGAAAAGAATGAGGCTTTTGATTCATTTGAAAAACTCTACAAAAAAATTCAAAATGAAGAAGAAACTTCTATTGTATCTATTAGAAGTGATCATGGTAAAGAATTTGAAAATCAACACTTTGAAATATTTTGCAATGAAAATGGTATCTCACATAATTTTTCATGTCCAAGAACTCCTCAACAAAATGGAGTAGTTGAAAGAAGAAATAGATCATTACAAGAAATGGCTAGAACTATGCTCAATGATAATAATGTAGTAAAATTCTTTTGGGCTGAAGCCATAAACACTGCATGTTACCTTTTAAATAGGACAATCATTAGAAAAACTTTGAAAAAGACTCCTTATGAACTTTGGTGTGGAATCAAACCAACTCTTCATTACTTTCATGTCTTCGGTTGCAAATGCTTCATTCTTAATACCAAGGATAATCTAGGCAAATTTGATTCAAAAACCAATGATGGGATCTGTCTTGGCTATTCCACTAGAAGCAAAGCTTATAGAGTCTATAATTTAAATGCCAAAACTGTTGAAGAATCTATCAATATTACTTTCTGTGAAACGAACCCCTTAACAAAGGAAAATGAAGATGAATTTGCAGGAAATTCACCCACAAATCAGGTCTGTGAAACTAAAGATAAAGCTCCTGAAACTCAAGGAGATATTGTTGATAATACTGCTAAAAATCAGGGAGATTTCCTCGAAAATGCTCCTGAAACCCAAGGAGATATCTCTGGTTCTGAAGAAGGCAATGAACCTGAACAAGGAAGCATACAAGAGCCCTCACCTTCAAAGCTAAGAAAACCAAGAGAGTGGAAATCTTTGAGTAATTATCCACAAAAATTCATAATTGGAGAAGCCTCTCAAGGGATAAGAACTAGGTCATCATTTAAACAAGTGGAACACAATCACGTGGCATTTATCTCTAATATGGAACCCAAAACGGTCCATGAGGCACTCAAAGATGAAGCTTGGGTAGAAGCTATGAAGGAAGAATTGAAGCAGCTCGAGAAAAATGAAGTATGGACTTTGATTCCTAAACCTGTAGATGGATCAATCATTGGGACAAAATGGGTATTTCGCAACAAGATGGATGAAAATGGAAATGTCACAAGGAATAAAGCTAGACTCATGGCGCAAGGATATAATCAACAAGAAGGTACTTTGATGAAACATATGCCCCAATAGCTCGAATGGAAGCCATTCGAATTCTACTTGCATATGTTGCTCATCAGGGGTTTAAATTATATCAAATAGATGTCAAAAGTGCATTTTTGATTGGATTTCTAAATGAAGAAGTGTTTGTTAAACAACCTCCTGGGTTTGAAGATAAAAAATACCCAAATCATGTACTTAGCTCTCAAAAGCCCTATATGGACTAAAGCAAGCTCCTAGAGCTTGGTATGAGAGGCTTAGTACTTTTTTGTTAGCAAATAAATTTGAAAGGGGGAATGTAGACACTACTTTATTCATAAAACATTCAAAGAATGAATTCTTGATTGTACAAGTATATGTAGATGACATAATATTTGGATCATCAAATGAAACTCTATGTGAATAGTTCTCAAGATTGATGACAAATGAATTCGATATGAGCATGATGGGAGAACTTTCCTTCTTCCTTGGTTTACAAATCAAACAAACTCCCAAAGGAACGTTTGTAAACCAAGAGAAGTATACTAGAGACATCCTTAAAAGGTTTGGAATGGAAAATGCTAAGTCTATGGCTACGCCAATGCATCCAAATTCCAAACTTAACAAAGATGAAAAAGGAAAGGATGTTGATGAAACAAAGTTTAGGGGAATAATTGGATCATTAATGTATTTAACATCATCCCGACCTGATATATCCTTCAATGTGAGATTATGTTCAAGGTTCCAATCTAAACCCAAAGAATCTCATCTTATGGCAGTAAAAGTAGGGGTGCACATGGATCGGGTCGGGTCGGACCCGCCCATGTCACTCATCCGACCGGACCACCCAAATCTCACTTTTTTCCAGGGGTACCCGCTAGACCCGCCACCCGCCTGGGTCAGATTGGGTTAGGCAGGTCGGCGGGTGACCCGCCCTTTTTTTTAAAAAAAAATCAATTTCTTGTTTAAAAAATCCATTTTTAATAGGAAAAAAGCTATTATTATTTTAAAAAATAGACAACTATTTTTTAAATTAAAAAGTCTATTTTTTAATTTAAAACAACCATATTTTAACAATTCAAAATTAAAAGTAATATCAATGTAATTGTTAATGAATAACATAAAATCTATAAGCACAGACCCATAATAATCCCTAATAAGCACAAACCCATAATAATCCATAATAAAAATATAGCATAAACCCATAATAATCCATAGTAATCCACCCTAAACAACATAATCCATAATCCATGAAGTTTCTCAACACAAAGAC
This sequence comes from Nissolia schottii, assembly GCA_003254905.1. Taxonomy (NCBI): domain Eukaryota; kingdom Viridiplantae; phylum Streptophyta; class Magnoliopsida; order Fabales; family Fabaceae; genus Nissolia; species Nissolia schottii. Next base: position 293,142 of record QANU01058179.1, on the reverse strand, counting down.
ACAGTCACAAATACATAACAAAAACACAAAATACATAACATCGGAGCTCTTTTTCAACATTTTCTTCTTGTGGTTAAGTTTGTAGATCCACTGCAAATGAGTAAATAATTGTTAGTAAGTGTTTAGATAAAATATTAAATTCAAAAGTACAAATTTAAGAATGGTAAACACAAAGACATTTACCTCATGGATGGGCCAATAAAATTCTATCAATCTCAATCTTTTCAAGCTCTGAAATTTCTACAAAAATACAATGATGCAAATTCAACATTTAATATACAAAAAAAAATAAACAAAACAAAAATTAAGAAACAATTATACCTTTTTCATCTACTTGCTACCCATCTCAGTACCGGTACGTCCATGAAGCCAATTTTGCAAGCAAATCAAGCTTTCCACTGTGGCAGGAGCTAACGTACTATGGTAAGGATCAAGCACTCTACCTCCAGTGCTAAAAGCAGACTCCGATGATACCGTAGACACCGAATAGCCAAAATATCTCTAGCTAAGCGAGATAAAACAGGATATTTGGTGGTCTTTCCCTTCCACCATTTTAAAATATCAAAATCCTCACCATCTTCAACAATGACAGCTTCATCTTCGAAGTACCTTTCCAACTCATTCTTTTTTGTGTCACCTTGCTTTTGTTTTGCTTTCATTCTAAACCTATCTTTAAATGAGGGGGTAGGTTTAGGCAATCCAGCACTACTAACATCAGCATTTCCATCACAAGACCCTAATCCAACATCAGAAGATGCAACAGAACCGCGCATTTCAGTAAGGATTGGACTTGTACTCTCATACTCAGCATACAACTTATAAATCAAGTCTTTCAATTTCCCCACTATCTCCTTCGACTTGACATTGTTGCTACCATGATCATACATTTCAATCAAACAAAATTCAACATATTCCAACTTGTATCGTGGATCAAGAAAAACAGCCACTAGCAACATTAAATTCAAGCTCCCCTGTTCCCAATACTTATCAAACTTCAATTGCATAATACCAGCCATTTTCCGCAAGAGTGAATCCCCAATTTTAGACCATTCAACCAAAGTAGTTTGAATCTCACATACTTTATGGAAGAATTGACATGAACTAACATGCAATGAAGTAGAAAAACAGAGTGTAGCATCATAAAAGATATGCAAAAACTGAATAAAGACGTCTGCACGCTTCCAATCATTGTGGTTAGGAGTTCCTCCCTCACCACTAAGAGCAGCCCCAAAAGCCGGATCCACATGCTCAAGACGTCTGAAAGCCTCCCGAAACTTCTGAGCGACATTCAACATCAAATATGTCGAATTCCACCTAGTTGGCACATCTAAAACTAGCTTTTGATTACTATCTACATTGACATCATCAGCACACTTTTGAAAACATGCCAACCTAGATGGTGATGATCTTACATACTTACAATCTAATTTTTTGGATGGCAACATCCATTTCCTTCATATTCAATCCATCGCTAACAATCAAATTTAAAATGTGAGCAGCACACCTCATGTGCATATACACCCATCCTAGAACTGAAGTACCATTCCAATGACTCATACATCTCAACAAATAAGTTAAAGCCGAGGTGTTTGCAGTGACATTATCAACAGTTACACAACCAATCTTGCAAATACCCCAATCTTTTAGGCAATTCTCTAAAGCTTGCCCTATGGTGTCACCCTTATGATCAGAAATCAATGCAAAACTCAAGATTTTCTTCTGCAAAACCCATCCTTCATCAATGTAATGACCAATCACACACATGTAATTGAAATTTTGAATTGAAGTCCATGTGTCGGTTGTTAGGGAAACAACTTGTTGGTTTAACGACAAAATAGACTTCAATTTAATTTTTTTCAAATTCAAACAATTCCTTGCAATCTCTAGCAACTGTCATACGACTAGGAATTTTAAACCGTGGTGTACTGGTGCTACAGAAATCCCTAAACCCATTGTTCTCAACAAATTTGAAGGGAAGCTCATCAACAACTATCATTCTACAAAGTGCTTCCCTACATTTTTCTTGACTGAATTCAGCAAGTTTCATAGACACAGTCCCATCATCACTCGACTTGCCGAGAACAATTGTCTTTTGCTTCTTATCAACATTATCAGGGTGTTTTGCACAGACTTTCATATGCTTATTAAGGTTAGTAGTTCCATGACTTTTACCACTAGCATAAGCATATACTTTACCACAATAATTGCAAAAAGCAATACCATTTAACCTATCTAGAGTAAAATGGTCCCAACAAGCAGTAGTAGTAGAACTAGCTTTTCTTTTTACTTGAAGACTGATTAGTATCACCTGATGCACCAGCAAGTGTTGGTAAAGTCGCATATGAAGCTGTAATTGCTTCCTCATGTTGAGGAGGATTAGGATTGCCAGCAGCTTGATTCCCACTTCCTTGAGTTTCATTCGCCATAATTTAGATCACCTAAACAAGCAGAAACAACCCAATGAGGCAATGACAATGAGTATAATAATGCAGAATCATGTCATTACATTGATGTCATTACATAGATCACTTAATTTTACTTTTTATAACCATTGATGTCATTACATAATCTCTCTGTAAATTCTAATTAGCAAAATCATGTCAAATTGCTTGCTGAGTTTGCTCTACCAAAGAAAAAGTAAGAAAAATCATATTATGTGAGCATAACCAATTTGCTAGCAAAACACTACTACTAGAGTAGATTCACAAAATTTTAGTGTGGAACTCAAATTGGTGTATGTGCCCACCAGTGCAGACATAATGCACCTGTATAATGTATAGCAGCAACATTATTACACCAACCATGTGAAGTTTGAATTATAAAGGTTCAATCGAACAAACAAAAACATATCAAAACACAAAGCAAGGCAACCACAGCATATGATCCAATCATTCACACTTTGGGAAGAAAACAAAGAAAGGTGTTGAAAGAACACAGGCAAACATATATATAAAACATATATATAAAACAGCAAACAGAAAAGAGTGCATATCAAACTCTATCATTTGCAAAGGGTAGCATGATAATCTTAAGTTGATCCAGTTGAAGATACCATTGTCCAAAGGCCCTTTTATATGGCTGAAGCAGTTTCAGCAAAGTTGAGGCAATGGAATGAATCAAGATGTAGATTATAAATGTGATAAAATGAAAGTTGACATCTGTTTATTCTTGATGATTTGACTAGAGAACTAGTCCATTTAGCATATTGGAGAAAAAGGAAAAATGAAGAAAAACTGAAGTTGGCATAAAATCAGATAAATTGATTTTAAAAATAGAATTAAAGTAGTGCAACTTGTAAGAAGAAGAATATTTGACTCATACTATTACGTTATGCTAGAAAGTGGAGGATCTTATTTTGAGCAAACACTTTTATGAGGAAAATTATTTAAACTACTTAAGAAGTATATAGCAACAAAGTATTTAGATTAAATTGTACTATAGTGTCAAGAGAGATTTGTTTAGCACAGACATAGTATTTTTTTGAAATAAAAAGTAGCATACAGTTGTCACTCTAGTTGAGAAGGTTAGGGCTGCATATAATTCTCAACATTGAATTTAGAGGACTCTTATTAAATTAGCACAATATATCTATGATAGTAACTTTCCCTTCACAATAAAACAGCTATGTTAAGAAATTTCCTTCCTTAGCTCTATTCAATCATATACACAAAGCCATTTCATAACTTGTAAATTAAGCAGTCCACAACAATTTCTCCAAATTATAAAATGCTGCAGAATCTAATTAACCTGAATCCATTTCAATCCTCATGCATGCTTTCGCAAGAGATCACCAATTTTCCCACATATCCCCACGAATAATCTAAATAACAAAAACTCAGTTTGAAATTGATGGCCACAATTTTTTAATTAATTAACACATTAATTAGCAAAAGCTTGCATGAACTTGAATTACGCTTTATGCTTATACATTAACTATCGTGTTAGTGTTGGGCACTACCTTTTTTATGTTTAATTAACAACGTGCTAAACGCACTAAACAACACAAACCATGATCTCATAACACAGAATCAATGTATCAAAGTCAAACCTCTTAGCTAATAAAGCAATATATAAAAAGCTCAAAATCAAGGCAAAAGAATGAAAACCCAAGGACAAGTTGTGCCTATGCTTTGCCAAATAATTTGCACACGGTTAGCCTTAGGTACATACTTACATAGCTTGAGTTTGGTAAATGGGTTGATCCAAAATCAATTATAACATTGTTAACTGAAATATAAATACAGTCATGTCTAACCAACATAATCCTTCCTGTATAGGATAGACATTATCTTTTACTGGAGTCTACTTTAATCACAAAATTAGATATTAAAAAAGAAAAACTGGCAATGAATAACATTGTTCACAATAGATGCATAGAGACCTGCAAGTTTCAGTTTTAAGAGAGCCTGTAAAAGATAAAGGATGATTTATGTGATTGAAATTCTTTTGAGTCATTGCCATTTAAACAAGCACAGCTCTCACAATTAGCATTTCTCTTCTCCAACTTAAGCAAATAATGGCCGAGGGAAAATGAAAATCAAAATTAGGGTTAAATTAGGGAAAATGAAATCAAACCTGTGGTGGCAGCCTAGCGGAGGTCCGAGGGACACAGTGGTGGCAGTGGGAGAAAAAGGCGAAGGCGAAGGCACGGAGGGGACGGGGACGAAGGCGAAAGCGGAAACGAAGGCGAAAGAGAGGTGGAGGGGACGGGGGCGAAGGCGAAGGAGAGGTGGAGGGGACGGGGGCGGCGGCGTGGTCGGCGGCGGCAAACGCGCACGGGTCGGTGGGCGAAGGCGAAGGAGAGGTGGGGAGTGGGACTGTGAAAGCCTCGAAGGTGAAACTGTGAAAGAGACGGAGAGTGAAACTGTGAAGTGTGAAAGTGAATTAGGGTTACAAAATACAAATGTTATATATAGGCGGGTCGCGGGTCGGGTCGGGTTTAGAGTTTTGAACCCCAGACTCGACCTGTCAACTTAAGCGGATTGCTCGGGTCTGACCTGTCGACCCGCCGAATCTGACCTGTCCGAGTCGGATTTGACGGGTCGGCGGGTTGGGTACGACCCTTGTTCACCCCTAAGTAAAAGGAATCCTGAAATATCTCCTTGGATCACAAACTCTGGGATTGTGGTGCCCTAAACATGACTCATTTGAATTAACTGGTTTTTGTGATACTGACTATGCAGGAGATAGGATTGATAGACGAAGCACAAGTGGCTTGTGTTGCTTCGTTGGAAAATCTCTAGTCTCATGGACTAGTAAGAAGCAAAATACGGTTGCATTATCAACTGCAGAGGCTGAATATATGTCAGCCTCTAGCTGCTGCTCTCAATTATTATGGATGAAGCACCAATTAATTGATTACAATTTGCATTGCATGAACATTCCCTTATTTTGTGACAACATGAGTGCCATTAACTTGTCAAAAAATCCTGTCTTACATTCTAGGACCAAGCACATTGAAATTAGACACCATTTTATTAGGGAACATGTTCAAAAAAGGGAAACATAAATATTCAATTTATCAACTCTGAAAAACAGCTTGCTGATCTTCTCACAAAACCTCTTCTAGAAGACAGATTGTGCATGCTCAGGAAAGATATTGGAATGGTGTGCTCTTCAACTGTAACTTAAATATTTCATTGCATCACCATATTAACATGTGAACTTATAAATAATTTTTTTGAACAATTATTGATTAATCAAAATAAGTGTAGGTAGCCCATTGAAATTTATTTACGTGCTGATTGTCTCAGCCCATCACTATGTGCTTTTAAATTTTCTTTCTTTGGCTCAATTTTTTTTGGCCCATATCTTTCAAATATTTTTTTTGCCACTATGCTGAAGAATAAGCATATTTTTTTCGGTACTATTTTGCATACACTGCCAAATTTTTTTCTCGTACTGACTATATTTTGAAAATTGTTTTCTTACTGACAAATGTCCTTATCTTTGAAATTTCAAATTTTTTGTACTGATACAGTACATCTCTTGCCTCCACTACCACACTCTGCAGCCACTATGCCCCTTCTTTTGTCATTTTTTTCATTTTTCCTCCAAAATTGCTATATTTATATCTTCAATTGCTATTGCAAATCACAGCTATCAAATTTTTCTCTTCATTTCAGTCTATTCCACGCCTCTTTGCAGCCATCACCTCCCACGGTTTCCAAAACAAAAAAATAAAAAAAAATTCACTATCCTAAATCATTCCCATAAAGGTGTCTTGTCACATCAAATCTTTTCAAAACTTCTCTTGCTCTCCACGAATTCCCATACCTGCAGAACTTCTTTCTTCAAGTTTTTATCATATTTCCTAACATCATTCCGCTTCCTATCACTACACCATCTCCTCCCTTAAGTTTTTTTTAAAACTCTTCCTTTCCTAAGCCATCTCACCACGGTTTCACTAGCATCCTCATCCATCAAATTTTCCACTCAAATCTTTCTTCCCTAACCAAAAAAAATGGTCAGACCAAAAACAAAAGCTCAAGGCCCAAACATTCCCAGTGCTCGCCATCGCCGCCGTGCACGGGGCGAAGTGGTGACTCCAACACCTTCCCTATCTCCTAGTCCACCCATGTCTCCTCCTCCACCTATACAACCTTCACCACCACCGTCAGAAGCTACTCCAAGTCGAAAAGCTCAGTCTCACAAACCGAACTATGAGCCGCTTGGCTCATCATCCCAAGAAGACGCACCAACCTCTGCTCCTCCTCTTCGCCGGCCGGGGAAGGAACCAGTCACAGTGACTACCGATAACTCATCTCCTTCTCCCAACTCCTCTCCTCATACCTCCTACTATTTTGCAAATGCACGTGATGAAGAGGAATTTCTCAAAAACTTCTCCAAAAGAGCCATCACCACTCCTTGTCTTGTGTGCTCTGAGAAGTTCTACGCCAAAAACCTTGACTTCTCCTACCTATTTCACTCCCAAGGTTGGGAGAACCTGTTCCACATACACAAGCCTGTGTATCCCAGACTTGTACAACTCTTTTTTCCAAACCTGCAAGACCAAGGTGACACCATTACCTCATATGTTTGTGGGGGTTGAGATAAAAATATCTCCCCTTATGCTCTCCCAACTGTTTCATGTTCCCTATCAGAGTGCTGAGATTTTTCTCAGTAGAAAATGGAACACCAACCTCCCTTTCACCTATCAAGAAGTCATTGCATTTCTCCTTCAGGACAGATCCAAGCTGTCTGGGAATAAACTCTCCTCTCCTGCCCTCACTCACACTAACCTCCAACTCCATCGAATAATCACTCACGTCATACTTCCCCGACAAGGAAGTTTTGATAAAATCACTATGATGGATGCAGTAGTTATCTACTGTATGATAAATGAAATTCCTATTAGCTTCCATTATCTGTTTATCAGACAAATCATTGCTTGTTCTTCACAATAACAATCTCTTCCGTATGCTATGTTGCCGACTAGTATTTTTGAATTTTGTGAAATACCGTTGGACGGAGAACCACATGATGATAAGGTCAAGCACATGCACGGGAAGGGCATGGAAAAAGACAAAAAGCCGGCTTCTGCTAATGTCCTCTCTGATTCCTCCAGCTCCTCAATCCGAAGGAGGAAAAGGACAAAATCCTCCAAGGGCCACTCAATTAAGCATTTTATGCTTCAAATCCTGAAAGAGGTCATGTGTCTGCAAGACACAATCTCCTTGGTGGCTCAACGACAAGCCGACGAAAGGAAGCATGCCATAAGGGACTTCAGGAACAGCAAAGCCCGCACAAAATGCCTGCACACCCAGATAGAAACCACCCTTGCCTCAGACGACTCAGAAGATTTTTGATACTTTCTGTAGTTTTTGCTTATTTCGCCATTTTCGTGGACAATTTTTTTTTTTTGTTTTTCAATGTGTTTGCCAAGGCCTTGAGCCTTGCTTGATTATTCTCTTTATCATGTAATAACCTAAAAATTCTAACCCTTTTCGAACTAACAGCACTACTATTTCCACAAACATTTTTCTGGTTTGCCATCTATTTATTGTTAACCACAAGCAGCCAAATACCTTGATGACAAAAGGGGGAGAAAAATAACTGAACAAAGATGAACAAGGAGGAGCACCACAACAATGCAAATGGTAAAGTTGGGGTAATTTCTAACTTATCTCCAAAATTTTGAAGTTGTCTCCTAATTGTTTAACTTGTGTCCTAATTGTTTAACTTGTCTCCTAAACTTTAAATTTGTCTCCTGAAACACTTTAAACTTCACATGATTGAGCACTCCACAACATTTCTCACATGTATTACACATACTGAATATTCACTGTTGTATGGTTGAATTGGAGACTCTCCAAGCCATTATGTGTTAAGTATGATATTGAGAATGAATGGACTTGGAGTTTCTCATTGCATGAATATTATATGTTTTGCATGTGTGTGAGGCCCACCTTGAAATCTTCCTTTTTAATAAAAATGGGAGAAATCAAGAAAGGGCTAAATCCCAAATAATTAAAATGACATCCAAGTCTCTTGTATTTCTTAGGCAAGAAATCAAGAGACTCCTTGGAAATACAAGAAATAAATCCTTAAACATGCACCTCTCTCAAAATCATTGAGATAAAAGGCATACAAGGTTAAGGATACATGCGAGAAGCTGTAATTGAGGGGGACCAAATATTAAGGAGGAGCTCTTGTAGGTACATCCAAACTCCTTAGTTCAAACTCTGATTATCTTTGATATGTTTGTCATCAAGAGGGAGATTGTTGATTCAATTTGCATAAATTAATTTAATGATGACAAACATTGTGTGAATATTTTTAATGAGTATGTTAGTGTTTCAGGGTTAATTATTTTTTTGGCCAAACAACTTGACTCATGGCCCAAATCAATTTCTTAAAATAATAGAAAGAAATTTTTTTTCTCTCCACTTACGGCCCAAGAAATTGGAATAAGAAGCAGCCCAAAGAGGTTTGGCCCATCATTATCTGGAAGTATTGGTTCGAAACTGAAGTAGCCCAAGTAACAAGGCTAGAAAAGAAAGACGAAGGGAAATTATTATTTAATAAAAGAAAAGAAAAGGCTGGTGCTGCAGGCATAGGAGACCGTGGGAAGGTAATGAAGAAAGGACTTGACATGACAAGATAGAGAGCATAGGGAAGAGAAGTTTTATTAGTGACTACAAGAAACAAAAAGAAATTTGTATAAACAAAAACCAAAGGAGGAAATGACGTGACAATGATGGGAGGCTGCAAAAAGAAAAAGAAAGAAATTTATATAAATCAAAAGAGAGAGAATAACGTGACAAGAGGCTGGAAAGCATTGGAAAAAATGAGAACCAGCAGCGCAGGATGCAGCAAGAGGCGCCAGACCAAAAAGCAAGGAAAGAAATAAAATAATATAAAAGAGCAAGGCTCATGCCTATGAAAAGAAAACGTGTTGGAGAAAAAGGTGTCAGGAAGCTTTCATGAAGAAAGGGCAATACTAAGGCTTCAGAATTTTTCAAAAAGGAAAGGGAAATAATTTTGAAATAAAAAGTACACTGCTGGACCATTTGATAATGTGTAGAAATATACATAAATATTTCTATTGCTACACTCAGAGAAGGAAGACTGAAAACTGAAATGGGCATGCAGCTGTCAACATTCAAAAGGAAATTTTACACAATGGATAAAATGATTTCTCCTGGTACAAAAGGACATGTACGAGCCAATGAGAAGAAGACAGCTCAGCTCACCTGCAAACGTTCTGAAATTCAAAATTCGAACGATTAGAATTTTCAGAGCATAAAAAGGGGAATGATGTGACCCATCAAGGCAGAAAAAAGAGAAGAATCAAAAAGCCTGCTACTATACTTGCAACCTGAAGCCATTATTCTATTCTTTTTTTCTCCTCTCAAGGTTCAATCAGAAAATCTCTATAAAATCTCCTTGTTCAAAACTTGTTTTTCTTTGTGAGAGAAGCTCTAATGCTTAATAGACTTTGAGAGTAAAAAAAAGGCTTAGCTAGAGAGCATTTTTGAAAAAGCCACTTGTTTGTTATTTGTTCTTGAGTTTTTTTGTTTATCACCATTTGAGAGTTTGTTCTGTTGAATTAGTGTTTGTAATTTGGAAATCTTGTGAAAGAATATTGAAATAGGTACTTGAAGAACTGGATGTAGGTTCCTAACTCTTAGGAATCGAACCAGTATAAATCCCTTGTGTGATCTCCCTTTTTTTCATTATTTATAGCCTCCATTCTTTCAATCAAAATTCTATTTTAAAGATATTTTTTGAAAAAACTTGTCTCCCAAAATATAAGGAGATATATCCTAAAATTTATGGAGATAACTATTCAACAAAAGTTTTCAAAAACTCCTGCTTAGATTCAACCACCCCTTCTCTAAGCCACATAAAACCATCAGGATCCACGATATACAAATAGACTTTGTCCACATAGACTAGGAAAACAAAAACATATACTAATGATATGTACTTTTAAGGGCTCAAAAAGTCATCTAAACCAACCCCCTTCGATAATGCCATCTGTTCTGAAGTATGCACCTCGGTCCACTATCTGGATCGTGTAGCTTCAAGGTCTCTGGTGAGGTCTCCGGTAAGGTCTCTGGACTCGCGTTGCGGTGGATACCTGCAAACACTCCAACGCTTAAGTAGGCAAGGGTTTAAGGGAGTTAAGTGATAATCAGATGATCTCCATACCTGGGGTATGGGCTATTATATATAAGGGGGTTGTTGAGATTCTTCCGCGTGTCACGGTGGTGGGAGACTATCTCAGTTCCGCGTACTGCGGTGGTGGGAGAGGATCTCAGAGCCGTTGAGCCCGAGAAGGGGGAGGAGAGGATCTCGGAACTGTTGAGCCCGAGAAAGGGGGATGAGAGGATCTCAGAACCGTTGGAGGGCTCGTGAGTGGCCAAGTGAATCGGATCGGTCCGCGGACTTCGGGTCCAGGTCTTGGTGATGACTTAGGATGGGCCTTTATAGCTCAGTCCATAACAGGAGCCCCCCAGCTCAGAGTGCGGACTGGAATGCAATATGGGGGTGGGTAAGGATACACTGATGGTGGGTAAGAATGTGGTGGTGGTAGTGGTGATGAGTAAGGGTATGGAGGATATGAATATCCATAACGATATGGTAGTGGATAGTAATTTGGTGGTGGAGGATACGGACAAACTGATGGGTGAGATAGTGGGTTAACAGCATCAATATTAGCTGTGGTAGTGGCTTCATGCTAAGTACTTTTGTGGCTTGATGACTCAGATATTTTAGTATTACGAACTCGTCTTCGTCCATCTGCTAAAATCATTACAACGGTTATTATCTAACTAAAATCAACAATTATGGATACTTTAAATGAAAGAAACAAATTTATTACTTATGCTCTTCAAAGAGTTCTTCAACGACACATTGTGAAACTAGCTTTTAAAATTACTGGCAATATGACGTAGACAGTGCACATGATACGCATGAGGTGGTTGCCATCCAAGGTTAACATTATCCACTGCTGCTATGATACTCTTATGTCGATCAGATATCAAACATATTCCTTATTCTCGTGTGACATGTTCACAAATGCATGATAAGAACCAACTTCAAGCTTCCTTTGTTTCCCCATCAACAATAGCAAATGCAAGAGGTAATGGTCTTCAATTTCCATATTGTATGGTTGCAATCAACAATTTTTGTTTATATTTTCCATATAAATGAGTTCCATTAATCTGAATAAATGGCTTGCAAAATCAAAATCCAAGCACACATAGTTTGAAAGTCCAAAACAAGCGAACAAACATTTGCTTTGATTGATCAACTCGATTATGCATCACATAGTTATCAGTTTCCAACAACACCACAGTGTTTGACATAAAATGTTTCATGGCCTCTAGCCATCTAGGCAACCTCTCATAAGATTCCTCCCAATCACCAAAAATCTCAATAGATGCTCTTTGCTTCGCTAACCAAGCTTTTCGATATGACAAATTATAACCAAATATACTTTTAATCCTCTCGAGTAACAAGCTTATCTCAACATCAGATTGTGTTCTAACCATGCCTTGTATATACCTTTGGACCAAAACAGATCGTAACTTCTTATGATCTTGTGTCATAAAGATGTTTACACAAGTGTGTGGTCCATTATATTGAGAAATTTTCCATTTATTACACCTCTTATTGTTAATAGCCCTAACTCTCCAATTGCAAGAAGTCCCAAATTGAGAACACTTAGTAGTTAGCCTTTGTGTATCAGACAATTCAACCTTATAATCATCATGCCTTCTGATTGAATAATAATCTAAAGCTGACTTCACAGCATCTTTTGTTGGAAATTGCAATCCAACAAACAGTTCTTCTTGTGACCACCAAGTGTCATACTCAACAAATCTAGTGATCTCACCATTAGCAAATGCATCTCAATTAATTTCTGAAAATTGAGGACAAGGAGACTTAAATGCATTTTCAGGAATAACATTAGCTAGATGGACATTGTTAGCGAAAACACCACTTGGAGGGTCATTGTTATGAACAAAGCATATTGGAAAAACTTGATGCACATTAACAATGCATCGACCTCATCTTCTAAATCCATACTTAAATCATCATCATCAGCAGCAGCAGTAGTAGGTAAATACTCTTCATCATCACTTGTATTAAATAACACTTCTCTCATTAGTATATTTTCACATTGAGATAAGTTCACACAAACAACATGTTGAGTCATATTGGTTGAAGATGTAAATGGATAATGAAAAAGTTGGAAGATTTTGAGACAGGGTCACATCTTCTTGAAATACAGCATCAAAATGTGTTCTTAACGATTGAGTGTTGATAGGGTTTGAAGGATCACTCTCAATATTCACATGAGTCTCTCCTTCTCTTTTTTCTACCTCGACAAATACCTCCATAGAAGCTAAATCTGGATTTTGCTCAAAAGTATCTATCATGCGTGTAACATCTTCATCATCAAACGTATCAACACCAATATATTCCAACCCATCACCTGCCTATTGTAATAGTCGAAAAAGAATTCTTGATACAAATTGATTCTCTTGTAACCTTAATTTCAAACAAATTTTTTCCTTTAAATCATCTAAACGCATACCCCTCTTAATCATCATAGATGTTGGATTAGGACCATCGTATATAAACCTATGTTCACCTTCATACATTCTCTCATTAGAATAAATGAGCACACTAAGAGATTTCTTCATTTTCTAATTTTGTATAAAACACATTCTATGTCAAACATACATTGCTTAGCAAACTAATATCGACAACATATATATAATACTACATATACTATACTATACTACTCTACGCATCAATCTATCATAAATTGCTACTAATATAGACAACATACAATACTATATTACCCTATGCATCAATCTATCATAAATTGCTTAGCAAACTAATATAAACAACATTTATATAATACAGACAACATACAATACTATACTACTCTATGCATCAGTCTATCATAAATTGCTTAGCAAACTAATATAGACAACATTTATATAATCAATTTAAAGATTACATTTAAAGAAATTTATGTAATTCACACATACTAGTTAAACTATAAAAAAATTTAAAAAATTAATAGCATTATAGTAAATTAAAACTTACAAGTCTGCCATACAAATTGAATCAGCTACTCCTAGCCTTCAGCAATTCAAGAGCTAAACAGAGAATTAGGATTTTAGAGAGATAATGGATTTCTAGAGAGAGACGTGAAATTTAGAAAATGAGAATGGATGAAGGGGTTTGGGGGTGGTGGGATTGTCTTATAGGGTCCGAGTGAAAATTTGCCAAACTGGTTGGTAAATTTGTATTGAATTCGCCAAACCGATTGGCGAATATAGTGATGATATGGTGTCCATGTTGGCGAATTTGACAGGGATTCGCTTAGTGGGTTGACGAATCCTGCTGACATTCACCTACCGCATTGGCAAATCTTATGTGACTTCGCCTAGCGGATTAAAGAATCTGACGTGGCCACAAGTATTGTAATATGTTTTGAAATAGGGGTATTTTGATAATTTGTTTTAGTATCAGGGGCATTATAGTAAAAAAGTCCAACTAAAAATACGGGTACTCGGAGTATTAGCATATCTAATACCATATATAATTTATATTTATACCATAATTAGCATATTTGATACGATTATTTACCATATCAACATACAACAATATCTTCTTCTCCTTTTTGTTGAATTATTGCCTTGATTTTTTATTTTTGTCTAATTTCAATCAAATACCTTTCCTAATATTTGGACTTGCACATAGCACAATATTATTTATTTTTTAAATTAGGAGATTCTTTTATGTGTATATATTTTTTATGTAATTGTGTTTGTACTCGTATTAACATATTTGATACCATAAAGAGAACTGATCATGTACTTCACTTTTGTATGTATGTGCCTTATTTTATTTTTTATGATCTCATGCAATATATATATATATATATATATATATATATATATATATATATATATATAATATTAGCTTGAGATTCAAATTGCTCTCTTATTATCTCACATCTTTTACTAATTTATATTTGCTTTTAAAATATGATACACTTATAACAATATACGTACCCCAAAAGAGAAGTTTTAATTGAAATACTTATACTATTATTTAATCATATATCAATACATTAATATATATGGTTAATTATCACACCCACTATTTAAAAATTATCCAAATAAAATAAATTGATTGAACGAATGTGTAAAAAAATTTGAATTATCAATGCATCAAAGTTAAGCTGAAAAAAATAACAACTATATAAGGTTAGAAAATAGAGTGAAATTTCAATCTTATATGACTAATTTCATTTGTTGACCTAGGGAAAAATGAGAATAAAATTATGCTAATGCAAACCGATAATTAATTTTATATAATTTTAGTTGTGTTCAAAATACAAACAGATTAATTCCTTTATTAGAGACTAACAATAAACATGAGATTAATGCATGATGTATTTTGAACATTTATAGCCTATAGGAAAGTAATTTCCACAAGAAAACCTGCAAATAATTTCTAAAAAAAATCTACAAGTATCTTTCATAAGTCCATAAGTGTTATTTTGTATTGCTAATTTTGCAAGTGAATTTCGCAATAAAATCCACAAAAAATTTTACAACTGACCAAGGCTAAAATTTAACCATTTGTTGTTCAATTTCACAAGAAATTCTAAAACTATTAAATTCACTACAAATTTCACAAATAAGCTCACAACAAAGCATTTTATAATATGATTTTTTTTAAAAGAAATTTTATAACAAAATTAAACAATTGGTTACTTCTCACCCATACTTGCCAATATGTAATCTTTTTACAATAATTCACGTTTCAATAAATAAAATGTCTAACTACTTCAAATTTTAAAATATAAAATAATTCCAAGGATAATTATTTCAATAACAAATGTATTAACAAGTCAAGTAAAATCAATTAGTCAAACAGAAAAATCGAGGTAAGCACATAAAATAAATTCAAGGTCAGATTTGTGCAAGCAGGGTACAGAAATATTGTGTTGTAGCCACCCATAGACTAAAAAGGGTGTGAAGATTTTACAATTGTTGAAGTCACTTTCAAGCTCTAACAAGTACTCTTTATAATTGTTCTAATGTTACCCTTTTATTAACCTTCAAAGTCTTTAATGATTTGCACGCAAGTTTCTCAAGCACATCCAAATTAACATCATTATGCAGGTTGACAAAGTTCAATACTTCAAGTAAGGTTTCGGGAAAGCAACTCAACCAAATACCATTCCTATCATCAATACCATTCTCTTGTATGTGAAGGTCAACCAAATTCCTGCAACACCAAGTAAAACGCAAAATATTATTGACGGATAAAAATGAAGATTCAACATGTGCTTCAGATTTCAATAATGATTTCTTCCATAGTATTCACACGCTTGAATTCCTCAACACAATTCGTTGTTCTAGTGCCCTTAACCATGAACTTACTTTGAAGGTGGGTACACCGATTATTTTTTTGAGAGACATTGACCATTCGGTTGGTTTATGTAATGGTACCATGTTAGTTATGTTTAGACTTGGTAAGCATGTGTTGGGAGCAAATGTTATTTTAAGGAACAACATTTGTCAAACTGTGTATATTCCCAACATGTCTTTAACTCCTTCAGACACTAAATTACCCTTTAAGTTTTAGAGATGACAATTTCCCATCATGGTTTCACATGTGATAGCGATGAACAAAAGTCAAGGGCAATCTCTATCAAATGTTGAACTAATATTAAAAAAAATCAATTTTTACGCATGGACAATTATATGTTGCTATCCAAAAATAATGCTCGCACATGCAATGTGGTCTCTAAAGAAGTCTTTCAAAATGTATGATAAGTTGCAAAAATGAAAAGCTGTGTAGGATTTATGGTTTTTTTAACACTCTTACTAGTATAATATTATGATGAATTTTAGTGTTTATCTGCATTTTCTACTTTAATTGAGTAAGGAGATTTTATTTCTTAAGCCCTATTCACTTCATACATATCTCAAATAGGGATGAGATATACTTATCATAACACGATCAAAAAATATGTGCCTGTTGATCACATGAATGATTCAAATGAAAATGCTCCATGTACACCCAGTATCCATACACCCGTATATACACCTCCTATTTATACGGTATCAAACACATTTAATATGAATTATATTATACGTTATTAATGTCACTCTCAAACGAGTTTTGCTCAACGTAGTCAGTGCCATTACGCAACAGAATACGAAATTTGAGATCCAATGCACAGAATCAAAATCGCGAGTTCGTTTCAACCGATAGCACCATGAAAATCGAAAGAACCTACACAATCTAACGTTGATAATCATAATCGTAATTTGTTGTTGATCGAAAATGGCATTGAAATAAACCGTGGTAATTGTTTTGCCTTTTTTGTGTTGATTTCGATGGAGAGTGATCTTCCTTACGTTTCTGTGAAATTCTAGTGTTCTGGAGCTTTATATGATCTAATGCACATTTATCAATGGCGAATATCACAGAAAATTGATTGCACAAACTTTAAATGGACATATGCACAAACATTAGATGGGCATGTACACTAACATTATCAACAGGCAGCAGGCCACAGTCCCTGTTACTTATGTGTTGTGCATAATGTATTATAAAGATTTCTCAACCTTTCAACAATTAATAAATAAACAATATAAATATTTTGACACAAACTTTTTATATATTCTCATGAATAAACACTACTTGATGTGTTGTGCATAATGTATTATAAAGATTCTGATGTATTATAAAGTGCACAAACTTTAAACGAGCATATGCACAAACGTTATATGATATTGCGCACAAACATTATCCACATGCCACAATCCCTATTGCTTATGTGTTGTGCATAATGTGTTATAAAGATTTCTCAGTCTTTCAACAATTAATGCATAAACAATATAAATATTTTGACCCAAACTTTTTATATATTCTAATAAACACTACTTGATGTGTTGTGCATAATATATTATAAAGATTCTGATGTATTATAAAGTGCACAAACTTTAAATAGGCATATGCACAAACATTATATGATATTGTGCACAAACATTATCCACATGTCGCAACTCTTGTTGTTTATGTGTTGTGCATAATGTATTATAAAGATTTATCAACCTTTCAACAATTAATGCAAAAACAATATAAAAATTTTGACACAAACTTTTTATATATTCTCATGAATAAACATTACTTGGTGTGTTGTGCATAATGTATTATAAAGATCTGATGTATCATAAAGTGCACAAACTTTAAACGGGCATATGCACAAACATTATATCATGTTGTCCACAAACATTGTCCTATTTTGTATGCACGGGGGGTAGTGTTTGTTTTAGTGGAGGATTTAGCATATTTGGCTGCACAAACTTTATACCCCCTATAGCATAAACATTAGGGTCACTATAACACAAACTTTGTATATACTGATGTGCAATCACGCTGTATCAAAATAAAAGAATGAAACAAGGATTACTTTGCAAGATCTTTCATGGACATTTTACTCAAATTGAATGGACAAATTCTATAACAATTAGTTTAGATAAACCAAGTTGCATAAACCCTAAACTCTATACCAAAAACCATAACTGGTTTGCGCATCTTTTCCATGAACAGATTCATCTCATCATTATTATCGGTTACATCAATTTTAGTATGTGCTTCTTACATAACAACTATACTATGTGCTTCTCCCAGAACCTTCTTGTTGGTGTGGAAGTCGAGTGTCATGCGGGAGTAGTACACCAATAGTGTTTGAACAGACGATGCACAAACATTACAGTAACAGATACACAAACTTTACATGACACCATGCACAAACTTTGAACTCGTGTTGGATTGTGTGAAGCATATTTGCAGGCGTGACTCGCAACAGATGCCCCTTTGAGTGATTGTAGATGAGCCATTTTCTATAGCAATGAACAATTAACATCACCAATTAACATCACCAGCTTTTGTTTTCTTTGTGATTGCTGTTACATATTTGTGCAGTGAGCACGATGTATTTGTTGAAGAGGGACGAGAGTGAAGAGAGATCGACGAGAGCTAATGAGAGGGACGGGGGATCGAAGAGAGGGACGAGACTTTATTGTGATGCAATTCTTATTTTCGAGGCAAGGAAGATGAAGTTTGAAGGTCACGCGTATGTGGGACGCGCTAGTGAGTGAGAGTGGGAGAGAGAGGTTAACGAGTGATTATTTTTGGGGGGTCCTGTGTATTTTAATACTGGTGTATGTATAGTGTATGATTTTAGGGTGTACGTGAAGTAAAACTCTTATTCAAAACACATAATTAATGATGATACCGAACATCAGTAGATTGAGTTGTCTGCACTCTAGCATGTTGGTTTTCATTTTAATAAGTATTTTAAAGGCACTTATTAAAAAGTAAAAAATATAAATTTTAATATTTTTAATATATTAAATATATTAAAATAATAATTTTTTTTTACTCTTTTAATAATTTCACAAGGAGTATTAGTTTCAATGTCCATAATTTTATTCTCAAGAGTTGTTTTTTAATATTATTTTTTCTCTCATAAGTGCATGTTTTTTCATTTGGTCTAAAATACAATTTTCTTTTCCGTACCGACTCTCCCTTCAAGCTCTAAACACTGCATGATTTTTTTTTAATAAGATTAAGTTGTTATCTTTTTTAATCTATACAGTTTAATAAAGAAAATTCCCTACTATAACTAGTTATGTGGTGCACAATTTTCTTTTCCTATATTTTCTTCTCTACTAATTTAAATTACAATTTTTTCATCGGCCTTTTACACTTCAATTACCTCATCTGATTTTCACTTTAAGAAAAAAACAGTCATTCCGAAACATATTTTAAAAAATAAAATAAAAAAATAATATATAAATGATTTAAAAAAACTAACATTCTCTTTTCACTTCTCTTTGTTATATACTTAACACTAACATTCAGTCAATCTAATTGATACTTTTTGTCCCTGTCAACGGACGCTAGCGTAAGATTAAGCTGTTTACTGCTTATTTCACAACTATTTCTTTAGTTTTACTTAGGCACATGGAAGAATTAATAATTGTTAATTTGTTAATAATTAATAAAAAAAAATGGGAATGGAAAAGAAAATTAGAGGAAAAAAAGGAAACAGTGGGAAAGTATCACACACACTTTGCGTGTGTTTGGGGTGATTTCCACTGTCTCTTACTACTCTATCTATCTTTCTCTCTCAACCACTCTATTTCGTCGCCGGAACCCTAACTCGATCCACCGGACTATAACTCGCCGGTGAGCCTCTTGTCTCCGGTTGGTGTCGTTTCGTTTTCATTTTATGCATTTACTTGGATGGGATTACGCACAAATAATCTGTTGTTGTTGTTGATGATGATGATACAGTAGATGACTCTGCGATTGAGGCACAGGTGAGATCAACGGTGCTGGATTTCCTCGCCGGATGGAGGGAGGTAGCGTCTTTAGACTTACTCCTTCTGGTACTGTTCATTTCCAACTTTTTTTTAGAGAAAAAATGAGACACAGGGTTTTCATTTTTTTCCCCTATTTTGTTTCCTGTGTGATTTAGGGTTGGTTGGGATTGAAATGTTGAAGTTTGTTTCCAAGAAAATAAATTATCGCTTTGGATTTATTTGATTTGAAATGGTGATTTTTTAAATTTTTGTTTTTAATGTTTATTTTGACTATGTTTGCTTTGAAATGGTGATTTTGTTGTTGGAAATGGTTGCTTTTAATCTGACCCAGTATGGTAAGTCGACTCTGAAAGATTTGTTTTAGGACTGATTTTGATTTAACAAGATGGTCAATCTCTCTGTAAATTAGTTTGGAAGGTTCTTGGGGATGTCTCGTTAAAGAGAAACATGGTTGCTTTATTGCTGCTGTGTGCAAGAGCATAAGGGAATCATGTAAACAGATCATGCTGGGGGTGAAGTGGAGTTCTTTTAATTGAGACTTGATAGTTGAAACTGAACCACCAATTTTACCGAGCCATAGTGATTACAATTTTCAATTTGCTTCCTTTTTGAGAAGAATAGCGTTATTTGTCACTGCTAGTGGGACTTGACAGACATGAGATACTAACAGGAAAAAAAAGAGATAGAGGGATTGTTTGAAACTGTTAATAATTTTTAATTTTTAAAGTAATTGATTGAAAAAGAGATTCTTAAAAGAGTAAAACTGCCAAACAATTAACCATGATTAATGTGGGTAGTTTTTTTCTTCTACAAAAGTTGATAGATTTTTTTAAAGTTTAATTTGTATCTATTGACAGTGTAAAGTCTTTTACACTGTCAACCAATAAGATCTTTTGATGTGCATGACTTTTAAAGGAGTGGGAGAGAATGTCAACCATTTATGGTAATGTGACAAGATCTAATATGTTGACTGTGTAACAAACCCTTACATCGTCAGTAGATAGAAATTAAACTCTTTTTTTATTATACATGTGGGTAGTTACAAGCTAAAAGGGCAAAAAGGGTATATAAAGTTGGACATCAAAAGTTGGTAATTTCTGGGAATCCTCTTTATTAATTGGTATAGATACAGTTTTGTTGTGCTTATTTTTTGGTACGTTGTTGTGCGTATGAATGACGGCATTATAAGTTGCCCTTGTTTTTTTTCCCTTTCTTTTTTCTTATTTATTATATTTTGGTTAACAAAAACAATGTGATGCAAGTTGTTGGTGCCATATTTTGTTTAAAATTTTCATGACATGTGATACTTCTCTTTTAATAAAATATGATTTGGATTCTCTAAAGAGAGTTTGGTTATAAAGTAAGAAAATGAGGGGTTATCCCTCCTTAGGCTATGTTTGGATGGGTGGCCAAAGAGGGAATGGCAACGAAGGGGATGACTTATTTCATCAAAAGTGTGTTTGGGAGTAATTTTAATGGAGGGAGTGGGATGGCAAGGGAGGGTCACCTTGTCCCTCCCTTGCCACTCCCCTTTTTTTGTCCCTCATAATCGAGGGGTCAAGGAGGGAATATACACACACTAGACTTTTTTTTTTTTTTTTTTTATATGCTTATGACTTGTTATTAATAATTTAAGAGTACTTTGACAAATGTGAAGGACAGATTTCCCTTGAATTTTGATTATTGATTTTTTTTATTGTTAATTTGTTTAATGTTCAAACTTTTAAAACTACGAGGATTAATAATTTTGCGCATTCTGTTCATTTTTGAAGTATTTTTATTCTAGCTGCTATTTCTTTGGTAGCAGCCGCCGCATGATGTGCTATGCCCTTAAAGCATGTTTGAAGGGTTGCTGCTGGTTCCTACATTAAATAATTTGGGCCAAACCACCTTCGAATTTGAATTTCTATGATCTATGTGCTTGTTAGTGTGTGTATGCTGATGCATGGATGATGGATGTGTCTGTCTATAGTGGATCTTATTTGCTGTGTATACCTCTTTCCTTGTGTATTTGTCTGTATGCAACACGTGTGTCTGTCTATCTATGATCTATCAATATATTTATATCAAGTTTAAGCACATTTTTCTAGTTGTTTCTCTTATTCTAATATGCTTATTATTTTTTAGGGATACACCCATGGATTGTGATGACAATGATTTTCAAAGCCAGAATCTCCATTTAGCTGGTGAAGGGAGCACCAAATTTCCTCCAGTATTATGTCCCTATGCTCTCCCGAAGTTTGATTTTGATGAAAGCCTTCAGGGGAATTTAAGATTTGGTAGTTTGGTTGAAACTGAAGTTTTCCTTGGCATTGGAAGTAACGAAGATAACCAGTGGATTGACGCATACTCCAGGGGGAGTAGTGGCATTGAGTTCAGTTCAACTGCAGCTGAATCTTGCTCTATACTGAGGCATAACAATGTTTGGTCTGAGGCAACTTCCACCGAATCTGTTGAGATGCTATTAAAATCTGTTGGACAGGAGGAATTTATTCCTAGACAAACTGCTACACAGGAATCTGATGCCTGTGATGAACTGGCATTCTTAGGTAAGCAAATGGAGACCAATCCAAAAGTAGATGATAAGAATGATTTTAGAGATAATGTTAAAGATTTACAGCCTCCTAGTTGTATTCATGAAAACTCGTCTGGATCGAAGGAGGATGTAGAAATGAAGCAGTCTTTGGCTGGAGTTCCCCAAATTCATGAAGGTGAATTATCCATTGGTAGAAGTTCAAGTACTCTGCAACCTCATGATATCTGCAGAAATATTGACATGCCTGTGTCTAGTGGTGTTGCTTTTACTGAGGGAAAATGTAATACTACAAACCAAAGCAAAGTTGAGACGTTGGCTGGTAGTTCTCTGGATAAAAAAACTCAAGATGACTCATCTGCTTCTGGGGTGAAAACGAATATTACAGCAGCTTCTACACAGAATATCTCTTCTACTTATGTTTTAAACACTCAAACTGCACAAAATGAAGTAGTTAGTATGAGCACTGAGGAGCAAAGCTCTTCACAAATACAAACTAATAAGCAAGATTTGGAATCTGCTGTGATAAACCAAGACACTGATGTAGACATTCAAACTTTGGATGGAAATGCAGCTTGCCGTGATGCTCATCATTCTGATAAACCTATTTGTTCAATCCCTATGGAAGAGGCCTTAGAAAGTGGGAGCGTAATTGGGGGCCTTGAGACTGGGGTAAGTAGTTTAAAGGATTCCTTGGGCATGGTATCTGATGGTGTTTCTGACCTGCAGAAAGCAGAAATATGCAGTGAAGAAACATGTTTCAGAGATCTGTCTCAGGGAAATGCAAATGAAGATGCAATGTTGATTACAGATGCAGAGGTGGACGATCAGTCTGCACTAAATACACGTGACTCGCAAAAGGCTTCAATTAAAGATGATTCTACTTCTGAGGTGCTAGTAGATACCATTGAGAAGAATTATGGTCATAGCAGTGTTTCGAAGGAAAAGGAGTTATTGAACATTGGTCACAACATGGATGCTGAGATTTTATTAAGTAAGTCAGAGACATCTATGTTTGCTGTAGTGAACAAAAACGTCTCTACTGCTAGTGAAGGAAATAATGATAGCAGGGCAGGAGGTTTATCCAGATTTGGTATGGAGGCCTCTACAAAGTCTTGCATTTTGGGTGAGGCATCTCGAGTATGTGAAAACAATGAACCTGACAGACAGAATGACCCTGAAATTCGAGATATTTCTGTCAATGACCAAGAGAGTAGAAAGGTCTCTTCTGATTCTAGCCAAACGCATTGTGATGTTGACCAATCCCATCTCGTTGGTGCAGATAGAGTGGAAGCTGAGTTGGCAATTTCCACTGTATCAGATGATGTCATGTCTGTCAATAATTCAGGTATATTATGATTACTTCAGAAAATAAAGTCGGTTTAGTTATTTCATATCAGAAAGTATCTAACTCATTACAATGTTTCTTCATGTTTCAGCTTCACAATTAAGACGTGAAAATATTAGTCCGACATCATACGAGATAGTTGACGTTCCCCTGACTCCTAGCACAGTTGAGTCCACACATGAAGTTACAGATCACATTGAGATTAAAAGGATGACTGTTGTTGAGTTTACTTCTGTTGATGCAAACAAAGATTTTGATGCAAAAATAGCTGAGGAAGCAGGCTTATCTACATCTAAGCAACTATTATGCGAGACAGTAAACAATTGTCCTCAGAATCGAGAGATTGCTGCTACTGACAAGTTTGATGAAACTCAAGCAAAATTAAGTGATAAGGATAATCAGGAGTGTGCAGAAGAGGTTAACACTGATCCAGTTCTATTTGAGTCAACTAAGAAACTGGGTGATGATGTAGTTTCCTTTATTAAGGATGACAAGGAGGCAATACAAGAGAATCATGACAAGTCATTGTCAAAAATCTCAGGTGATCTTTAATCTAATCTTGTTCATTTTTGTGATTCCTTTTAAATTCTGCATTTTGTTGCATGATGTTTATGTGTTAATTCTAGATCATCAGAACAAATTATACACATATCCAACTATTTTGATTTCTCTAATTTCTAATATTTGAATGATTTTATTAAACTTGTATAGATGTACTCATTGTTAGTGACTGCTTTTAAGAATTCATTGTGGTGTTGTTACATGTAGTAAGAAATCTTGGTTGTGTTTGTTCCTTATGGATTTTGGGTACTCTAATGCAGCTTTTACTATTCTGTACTAAAATACTAGCTTTGTTGTTTCTCATATGTCAAATTAATTCTAAACTATGCGAGGTACCTTATCGATGTCTGTTATGTAGGATCTGCGCCACTCAGAAATGTCTGGAATTAAAAGAAGCCAGCTTACTATCCCTATGATGATAATTGCCAGTGGACCATTATTTTGGCTTCATTGTACATTGAAAATTTTTGGTTTGACTATTGGCCTAGAAAGTAACTCAGAGTCTCAGACATATATGTTTAGTTATGAAGTTTTTGGAGGATTTAAATCATGGGTAGAAAGAGAATAGAGTTTAATTATTCAGAAGAATTTATATATCTTATTTTAATAGTAATACGCATTTTACAATCCTGTGACTTCTATTCTATTAGTTTATCCATAAAAATATTTGATTGGCATAAGGACTGTTTAACTGAAAGTGAAAAATTGAAAAACTACCTTTCTGTGAATATGCAAAAGAGTTCTTGAAAGAAGACCTTCTGAACAACAAAGCATTCCAAAAGCAAAATGAGGACCAAATCCCCACTCATAAAGAATTGTTGTATCTGATAGATGGCTCTTATGAGACTCACAATTCACAACAACAAATCACGCTAGTATTGTTCATCTCTGTCTTCACATTCTAACCTTTCTGGTGATGACCCTTTTTACTCTTCAGCACCATATCCCTATGTTTTTCTCTAGTTGTCATTAGCTTGCCACCCTTACTGATGGTCTCTGCATAGTGCGTATGATTCTGGTGGTTTTTCCCTGCTTATTTGTCTAATTTCTAATTTACATTTGATTTGCTCTTTCATTCTTGTCTCTTCTGACTCTGTCCTCAAAGAAAGGATGTAGTGAACTTCAGGGTGGAACCGTGAAAAATATTTTATACAAGGTTGTCCTGTCCTGTATGAGTTATATTCTGGTGGTTGAGTTGTTGCACAACACACTAAGTGGTTTATAATAACATGCATCTCATGTTCTTTCTTTCTTAGCATCTTTTACAAGATTAATTTTGTAGGTGACATTGTACCTGAAAACGAAGGTAATGTATCTTCTGCTCCTTTACCTGATTCTCACTCTGAGTTGAATCAGACTGGAGGCTGTCCTGCCAACACTACAAATAATGCTTGTGAATCCCCTATTACATTTGGAAGTCCTCCTGAAACTGAGAAGGATGGGAGTCAAGTTAAGGTTTCTGCTAATCTGAACTCCCCCGTTTCTGAGCTCAAAAATAGGGATGCAGCAAATACATCTTCTATGGTTCATGATCCTAAGGGTGGTAGTGCATCTAAAGATGACAGAAGCTTAACTCCTGAGGTGTTGGCAAATTTTCCCAAAGACGACGCTGCAGATTTGACTACTAAAGGAAAAGACGTTGCCAAGACAGATCCAGTTTCTGTTAGTTCAGCCAACAAAGCATCTATGGTAATTCTTGTTGTAGCTCATAATCCAAGTCAAGGCCCTGTTATCTGAATGTTATTCTCTGCATAGCTTATACTTCCTGATATAGTTCGCACCTGAATGTGCTAGGGGGCTTCTTGAAAGATTCATTGTAAGATATATTATATTGTTTTCATTATGAGGTGATCTAATAGACTTGTCTCATTATTTTTTCTCCTCTGCTTCATTATTGTTGAAGGTAATGGGGGGACTTGCATTGGCTTCCGGATTACGTACTGCAAAAACCAAAATTGCAAGGAATATCTCCCTTGAAGTGGCATGTAGTGTTTCTAAAGGTACACCTGAGCGCAAAACTAGGAGAGCATCTAATAAGACAGCTGGAAAGGAATCTTCTAGAAAAGGAAGTCACGGGAAAGAAAAAACTCTGCCAAGACAGTCAGAAAAAGGGATTAGATCAACTAGTCTTCCCTTGAGCCCACCTCCTGGATTCCAGCTGATGCAATCTGAGGTGCAGCCATATGGCCACATTGATGCCATCAGTTCAAAGCCATTTACTCTTTTAAATGCTTCAACATCTAGCCTTCCTGATTTGAACACTTCTGCTTCTCCTTGTGTTCTATTTCAACAGCCTTTCACAGATATTCAGCAAGTACAATTGCGTGCACAGATCTTTGTCTATGGAGCTTTGATGTGAGTTCAAATGTTGGTTATGTTGTATTTTGTTTGTCAGCTTCAGCTATGGATGACACATAGATGTGATGTGTACATATGCTTATGAATCATGAAGTTTTCATTTATTCCCCACAGTGCTAGTGACCCGATACAAAATGCCTAAACTACCCCTTATTTATTTTATATATATATATATATATATGATTTGGTTGAAAATTAATTTGATTTTAAATTTAAATTCAAATCAAATACTATTATTTAGGTTTTTATTATTTTTATTTTAAGTGTTTTAATGTATTGAACGTATTTTGATTATCGTTTGATAACTTCAATTATATTGATTTTTAAATTATGATTATGATTATAGTTTTACTTTCATTTGTGTTTTTTTTAAAAAATCTAACGTTTTTTTAATAATGTATTGGATACCCCGTGGATATCCACGGGTACACATTTGTCTGTGGGGGTTAATAGAAGATGGGTACCCACGCCGGGATGGCGCTGAATTTTTAACCACGGGGCAGGGGGGGATTACCCCCACCCCCCACCCCGCCCCATTGCCATTCCTACTCTTGCGTGGTTAACTGAAAATTAGGAAATTCTTCACCAGTTTTATTGTTAGGATTTCAGTTTTAATTGTTGTGCAGTGTGTTGGCACAAGTGTATCTTCATGAGATAGTAATTTGTTTAGGAAGTTTGAAATTTCTCTGCTTTCTAGTATGA
This sequence comes from Nissolia schottii, assembly GCA_003254905.1. Taxonomy (NCBI): domain Eukaryota; kingdom Viridiplantae; phylum Streptophyta; class Magnoliopsida; order Fabales; family Fabaceae; genus Nissolia; species Nissolia schottii. The sequence continues at coordinate 265,751 of QANU01058179.1, read as the reverse complement.
TAATCAATCATGCCTATTATCTCTTATTAATGTTGATGCAGTCAAGGAACAGCACCTGATGAGGCACACATGATATCAGCTTTTGGTGGCCCAGGTTTTTTTGAATTATTATTAATCATGATCCTCTTGCGTACTATTTTCTCTTGTTTGTAACAAAATATTGAGTTCCTAGAATTTGTGTTTTCAGATGGTGGAAGGAACATTTGGGAGAACTCCTGGCGTTTGTGCATGGAAAGGCAGCATGGTCAAAAATCTCATCCTGTTAACCTTGAAACACCTCCGCAGTCTCGCTCTGGTATTCTCTTGTTTTTATATATATATATATATATATATATATATATATATATTTTTTTTTGTCAATTTGATGGTTTTTTCTCGGGTTTGATTGCATAACTTCTGAGAATTGAGATGTGCAGGTTCCAGAGCTGCTGATTTGGTAGTTAAGCAAAGTGCACTTCAAGGAAAAGGTGTCTCTTCACCCCTTGGCCAAGCTAGCAGCAAGGGTACTCCAACAATTGTAAACCCTTTAATATCCCTTTCATCTCCCCTTTGGAGTTTACCAACTCCCACTTATGATTCCCAGCATTCTAGTGCCCTTGCAAGAGGTTCCATTGTAGATTATCCTCAGGCACTAACTTCTGTGCATCCTTATCAAACACCACCGCTGAAAAACTTCCTTGGACACAACACACCTTGGATGTCCCAAGCACCCCTTCGTGGACCATGGATTGCTTCTCCTGCTCCTGCACTTGATAACAGATCCAATCTTTCTGCATCACCTATCACAGATACAATTAAGTTAAGTTCCGCCAAAGGATATTCTGTACCTCCATTGTCTGGAACAAAGAATGCTCCACTTGGTGTGCCAGCTTCTACTGCAGGTCCCCAAAATATATCTGTAGGAACTTCCCCTCTTGATACAAGAAACGTGACAGTATCACACGCCCAGCCTTCAGATCCAAAGACCAAAAAACGGAAAAAGGTTATGGTGTCAGAGGATCTTGGCCAGAAGTCGTCGCAGTCTCAACTTGAATTGACTCCTGGTGTCCATAGACATGTATTTACTGCTGCTGCCATTGCAACTCCTGTTAGGAGTATGCCTATAACTACCGTTGAAAATTCAGTTGTGTCTATATCTCCCACATCTCTTGCTGATAATGTCAAAAGTGATGGGAACATTGAGAAGAAGAGTCTGTCAGATGAGTCTCTAACAACAGTTGAGGAGGCTAGGGTAAATGCAGAGGAAGCATCTGTTCTTTCTGCTGCTGCTGTGAATCATAGCCTGGAAATATGGAAACAGTTAGATAAGCAAAAAAATTCTGGATTGGTGTCAGATATTGAGGCCAAATTAGCTTCTGCGGCAGTTGCAGTTGCAGCTGCTGCTGCAGTTGCAAAGGCAGCAGCTGCAGCTGCCAATGTTGCATCAAATGCTGCGTTGCAAGCAAAACTGATGGCTGAAGAAGCATTGGCTGTATATGGTCTTCAGAATTCAGGCCAAATTTCTATTTCCGAGGGTTTGAGTAACCTGGGAAAAGCAACCCCTGCTTCTATCTTGAAGGGTGCTAATGGAACAAATAGCTCTGCTTCTATTATTGTCGCTGCAAAGGAGGCTGCTAGAAGGAAAGTGGAAGCTGCTTCAGCTGCCACAAAACGGGCTGAGAATATGGATGCTATTGTGAAGGCTGCTGAGCTAGCAGCAGAAGCTGTATCACAGGCTGGAAAAATTGTAACTATGGGTGATCCTTTGCCATTAAGTGACTTAGTAGAAGCTGGTCCAGAGGGGAGCTTGAAAGCTAGCCGGGAGTCAACACAGCAAGTTGGATTATTGATTGATATGACCAGTGGTCTGGTGAATGTTGACAATGTTGGAGAAAGACCAGAAACTTCTCAAACATGTAACAGAGATATTTCATCAGATCAAATGGGGGAGCCAATTGCTGCCAATGAGAAATTCATTAATGGCATTTCCACTTCTTTTAAAACCAACGAAAAGAATTCAAAAGGACCAAAGGGCCGCAAGGTTTCTAATGTAGGTGATCCCATTGATGTGCTTCCTCAATCAGAGAATGAAATAAAGGCTTCTTTAGCTGTTGGTAATGGATCTGAAAATCTTGGAGAAAATAACATCAAGGAGGGCTCACTTGTAGAGGTTAGTTTCATTAATTATTTGCTTTTTTTAGTTGATTTTGTTAAAGTAGCATCTGGGGGATGCCCATGGGCTGTTATTCAACTTTGGTGAGGTGATGATTAAGTCCTAGTTTGTAATCCAAATTACAATTCTATATCATTTGGAGATGTGTTGTCTTTAAATTAGATTCTTTCCTAGCTAACTGTAGCAATCATATGTATCAGGTTTTCAAAGATGGAAAAGGATTTAAAGCAGCATGGTTCACAGCCAATATATTGAGTCTGAAGGATGGTAAAGCTTATGTGTGCTACAGTGTGCTTGTAGCTCATGAAGGTTGGTCAAACTTTTGCATTCCTGTTCCTCAATGAGAATGAAATATCTTGGCCTTATTACCAGCTTGACCTGTGTGAAAATCTACATTTCTTCGTTTTCCTATTTTAAACCGGTCACGTAAGAGCCGATGTATTAGGGCTCGTGTGTTCTATATCTTATTAGAATAAAATCATATCTCAATACTATCCTACATTGATTTATGATTTTATTCTAATCAGATATTCTAACATTTTTTTTATAGAGAAAACTGATAATAGTAGTATTGATACTTGTTTTCACCGAATGTAGATATTCTAACATGTTCATTCAATATCTCTAGAAGATAGCTTTGGAATGTAAAAGCTATTAGATCAAATCATATTACTATCTTTGGTATTTTTCTGAATGTGTTTGTCATAGGTCTATACATTAATTACTAATTGAGGTTTTGAGATAAATTTAGTCTGTTGGATACGAAAAAGCATAAAATTGTGTTTATATGATGTTCATCTTATTTATTTATTTATAAAATAAATCTTGTCTTGTATGTTTATGCATCTTTGATGCTAGAATGAAATTAATCGTTAATCATTCCAAATGAAGAAATTATGAAGTTATATATTACTGTTTGTATTCTATCACTGAATAAGAAATAGAAAATTGCTGTTTTCTAGGTGCAGGGCCTTTGAAGGAATGGGTTTCACTTGAAGGTGAAGGAGACAATCCCCCCAAAATACGCACTGCCCGTCCTCTAACTGGTTTACATAATGAAGGAACAAGGAAGAGGCGGAGATCAACTATGAAAAACCGTATTTGGTATGTTGGGGATAGAGTTGAAGCATGGATACAAGAAAGGTATGTTGTATTATCTAACGTTTTCAAGGAATGACAAGGAGATAAAAAAAAAAATGATGCTTTTATATATTTATATACTATGTTTGGAGAGGTAATTTCCTGTATACTTACTGCATGAAATAACTAAATGTTTTGATGGTTGATATGAGAACTTTTTTTTAGTTCAGATGTTTTGGAAAAAGGACTAACTTTTATTGCACTGGTAGGATTCATTATGGTCATGGTACATGAATAATTTTTCTTGATTGTGACCTTTGAACCTTTGATACACAGTATCCTCCATTCTGATAATTGTTTTTCGGATAGCACCAACAAATGGCATATTTCATTGCACTTCAGTTCCTTCAGGGTAAAAATACACACAAATTGGCTTGCAAGTTCAACTTCTTATATTTGCTTTTGTCTTGCACTAACTTCCAAGCTGCAAAGCTTGGCCAATTAGCAATGTCTTCTGGCTGTGTAGTGTGGTGGCATCTTTATTTTTCCTGATGCAATTTTATTATGCTGCAGCACTTATAATGTGTGTTATTTTAGTGTAACTTTCTTTACATTCTACACATTTTGCTGCTGCAGTTATCTCACATTTAGTAGTTTTTTGTTATCAGCTGGCAGGAAGGAGTTATCGCAGAGAAGGGCAAGAAAGATGAAACATTAACTGTTCACTTTCCAGGTGTGCAATTTAAAGTATGATTTATGCTTACCATTGTATAAAACCTGGAAATACATTATCTAATTCATTTTCTACAGCTAGTGGAGAAACATCTGTTGTCAGAGCTTGGCATCTCCGTCCCTCTCTTATTTGGAAGGATGGGAAATGGATTGAGTCTTCCAGAGCGGGAGCAAATGATGGTTCTACCCATGAGGTATTTTATTTTCAGGTTCTTCTGATATTTTACTTTAAATGCCTTTCTGTGCCGAGCTTGTACATTTTGCATGCAGGGCGATACACCACATGAAAAACGACCTAAACTGGGTACTGTGGAGGTTAAAGAGAAAGATGGGATGTCAAAAGGTATTGATGCTGTGGACTCAATGAACCCTGGCGAGTTGCGATTACTTAATTTGACTGAAAATGATAAAGTGTTTAATATTGGTAAGAACAGCAAGAATGAAAATAAGCCTGATACACACAGAATGGTGAGGACTGGTCTTCAAAAAGAAGGATCAAGAGTGATTTTCGGTGTTCCTAAACCTGGGAAGAAAAGGAAATTTATGGAAGTAAGCAAGCATTATGTTGCAGATGGGACAAGAAAGATTGATGATGGAAACGATTCGGTGAAGCTTACAAACTTCTTGATACCTCAAGGTTCAGGATCACGTGGTTGGAGGGAGGAACCAGCTGACCCCAAGCTCAAGACCTTCAAGCCAATAAAGCCACACAAGGTTTTGGGTAGAGTGATCCCACCAAAAGAAAACTCTTCATCAACCTCTTATTCCAATGATCTGTCAAGTCGCGCACAAAGGATCCAGGATTCTTCAAGTCAGTTGAAGAGTGTATCTCAGAGCAAAAATCAGGTGGAGAGTGCTTCCTATTCTGGAACCACTGGTGCTGGACGGGGACCTATCTTGCATTCTTCACTTGCATCGTCAACTGATTCTCATCCCACTAAAAAGGCATCCACCTCGAGGGCAAGTAAAGGAAAACTTGCACCTGCTGGTGGAAAGTCGGTTAAGGTTGAGGTTGAAAAGGCTTCTACTGGAAATCTAGTGAAACCCACATCTGATGTCATCGAGCCACGCAGATCCAATCGCAGGATCCAGCCAACATCAAGAGTAAGTATATGCCTTCCTTTTCTATATATATATATATATATATATATATATATATATAGGGTGAAAGTGATTGTTGTTGGGTGCATTTAATGACATTTTCCTTTATCTTTTTCAAAGGATATAAATTACTCATTCTCACCGATTGACATGTAAAAAGATTATACTTTTATCTTTGCTGCCCCATAGAAAATAGGGTATAAATTACACCGACCTCCCTAAGATTCAGTGAAATTGCATCAGCCCCCTCTATTTGGGTAAATTACACTGACTTTCCTTAACAAACACTGACTTCTCCATATGATAAAAGAGTTAGACGTCATTTGTTATTAAGATATTTTTTTCATTATCCCTTTATCTTTACACGCTCAGCAAACTTTACATCTCCCTTCTAGCCTTCTTGTACGCAACTTCACAGCACCCTCTAGTCCTCACTTGTGCATAATAAGAGAGGCTCAATGAGGGGTTGTGAAGTTTGTTGAGCATGAAAATATGACGGATAATTGGAAAAAAAAAAAAACAAATGGCGTCTAATTTTGTTATTATTAAGGGAGGTTAGTGTAATTTACACAAATGCAGGGAGGTCAATGTGATTTCATTGAACCAATGTACTTTACCCGGAAAAAAGTTTATCTTTGCCTTTTACTATGAGCCTAATGTGGTTGACTCTGGCGTGGCAGCTATTAGAAGGATTGCAGAGCTCTTTGATTATCTCTAAGATTCCTTCTGGTTCACATGATAAGGGTCACAAAAACCTGAATCGTACTGCTTCTAGGGGTGAGAATCTGCATCTATAATTCAAGTGATACGTCTGCTTGTGTTGCTGAGTCTTTGTTTTACATTTCAACTTATTGGTCAGGTGTAACAGGTAATAACCAGGGTTGAATGGAGGATTGACAATGATGTGTCGTTCAGTTCAAAGACCAACTGTCATGGGATGAATGGCACACTAAGCATAAATGTGTATAATAGGGAACATAGGAATGGAAATTCTTGCTTCCTTGGGGGTTTAGGCAGACTAGTCTAGTAGATGTTCATATATCCATTTAATCTTATTTACAATATGATTTTATCTATCTTGGTCTCATGGCACACTGTAGGCTGTATACGGAATTATATCTATCAGTGATGACTGGATTATAGGGGCTCTGATATGATCAAATGGTAACGTCTTGGCCTCTGTGGGTATAGACTTGTACCTCTTAACAACCCCTTCCACTCTCATTTTCCTCTCTGTCAAACGTCTCTGCAGTAAATTACGTGTTGTTGACAAAAGTTGGAAATAAAATAAAGGGCTGGAGTTCACTTAAACTAAGTCAAAATGTGGAAATTACGAAGAATTGGCAAACAAGTTATATGACAGATGAATCATGTAATTTTAAGGGTGTATTTTTTATTCAGTTTTCGTTGATAGCCTTTTCTGTCAGTTGTTAATATTTGCTAAATTTCAAAGAATTTTTCAGTTCTGGGCAATGCCTGGGATAATGACTAAATCGGCAGGCAATATATTCATATATGGGAATAAATTAGTCAGAAAGAGTTAGGGAAATCTTCTTTTTGTTTTGGTGTGTTTGATGCGGGAAAAAAATGAGATAGATTATTATCTAATTAAGTGTTGTCTAGTTAACTTTTATTTGTTACTTAAAAAATAAAGTTAAACACTTGTGCATTCGACCAAACAAAAAGCTCTTGCTTATAAAATAAGTTTGATGTCTTAAATGCAGCAAAAATAAATTGGTATCTCATTGTTAGTCCGAGCCAGCTGCGGCATCAAATGAAACCGACTAAGCACGTCCAATAGAGTTATAATCATGTTAATATAATAAGAGTAAAAATGTAACCTAATCAAATTAATTTCCATTTTAATGAATTCTAAACATGTTAATTGACTTTTAAATCCCAAACATATTTTATTCCCGTATTTAAACATACCCTAGGGGTCCCACCAAGCACATCTATAAAAACAAATTGCAACACATTGATGTCATTTAAGATTGACCCATTCATGATATTAATATTCTGGATCTCGACGATTGTGACAACCTCCGTAAAGTGCAAGTGTGGATCAATTAATTTTCATTTGCCAATTATTCTCAATTTTATAACTTTCTATAGATTTTGCCCTCTAAAAAGTGCATGAACAATTTTTTCTAAAAACAATTTTACGAAAATTTCAAGAATTCGCATGCAATTTAAATTTCCAGGAATTAATTAGAACGAATTATGGGGTGAAAAAACAAACTACTACCTGTTGAGAAGGTTACATATACATCATCTATAAACATTTGCAACACATTGGTGTATTTTACCCTATACACTTGTGCCTTAAAAGATACTAATGATCTTGATCACCATCATGGCCGTGGCAACTTTGGCACCAACATGATAATTCCCACATCAAACGTGGAAGTGGATGCGTTACCTAAGAGGAGCAGCATTTCAATTGACAGTGAAGATATTAACAAGTTTACCCATCTTTACCACTTCCCTTTGGTAGTATAAGGCTCTCTTCATTTCCTTCATTCAATGCGGAGTCTACATTCACAGTGACGTTTTCAGCAGCAAGTTTATGGGGGCGGTGTTTGTCTTCGGCAAGTTCTTCATCAATATACGGCTTCTCGCATACGCAAGTACTGGGGTACTCGTGAAACTCTCGTCCAGGTCTCATCTCATATGGCTCGCCCATGAATCCTCTTTGGCTCGCCTTCACCCTTGCGGCAAAGGTATCCCAATCCATCTGATGCCTTGCCATTAACAGTAAGCTAAGCTTCTTTGCATTAGGTCTTATAGTTCTCTTGTGACCCATATACCTCCTGTTATATACAACACGAAATCAGCGAGAAATTTGATATATTGCATGTCCGGTAACTGATTATTTCTGGGAAAATAATTGCTATTTTTTTTTTCCTATTCAAAAAAATTGTCTCCTAAACACGTGCATGCTCATAAAGCTCCAATCGCAGTCCTCATTAACCAAAACAAAAGGATCAACACAAAAGGGACTGTTAACTGAATGGACCCTGATGCAAAAAGTAAACTATTGCGTCATATCTTTAATTTTGGTTAAAAAGGGACCAAATAACTGCTCCTTGTAATACTTCTCAGAGGACAATACTTGCTTTAGCAAAAGAAAACTGTGATCAACTCGATGAATATTTTGAGGGAAAAAATTGGTGCAAGATTAAGACCATCTTATATGATAGTAAATTGCAAAATAGAAATCTCCTCAAACAAATCAAAGTTGACTGAGATTGGTACTCGAATATTGAACACAGCCTAAATGATAGAATATTAGTGCTATAGTTTTAAATCATATGATACAAGTATTCGGAAATACGTCACCACTCCTATTTCAGCATGTATGCCATATACGATTTTTCTTTCAACATGCTTAGCCATTTTTAGGAAAGTAAAATGTGTCTATGGTCTACATCAGACTCAGAATTATCTTATAAAAGGCATACAAACTAAACTTGCAAAAATTATGACCTAAGAACTCCATAGTCCTCATTAACAACCACACATTTCCCTGAGCTTCACCACCATGTGTACTCTATTCCTGGTATAACTAACTCCAAATGACAACAAGTATGCAGTGTTGTGCCTAGCATGAAATCATAGTTCTTAACATTGCAAGGGACAAGATCTTACATATTAGAAGGCTTGATTAAGAAATATAGATCTCATGACATTTGAAGAGTGAAGACTAATACAAGTCCCCACACTTCAAACCCAATCTATATCCTAACTAGTTTCTTCTAATTTATTCTATCCAAACTGTTAGAATATGTAAATATTTGTAATTGATATTATTAGGATATGTTAGAATATGTAATTAAGTAATTAGGGAAAGATTATACTTGTATTTATGTCATAGTCTCTATTTAAATCAGACTACGTTGTGTAGTTGAAACACACGGGATTCACATCTTTCTCTCCTCTCTTTTCTCTCAACATGGTATCAGAGCCAAGAGAAAGAAAAAAAAAATCCGTGCAGCTAGGAGGACCCACTATCCTCGTGATTTTTTTTCCCGGTAACCGTGCTACCTCCTCAGTTTCCGGCCTCCCTTATTGCCATGCCATCTTCTCCAATAGTCTGCAACCACTATCCACCACAGTCAACACACCTCTGTCCGCCGCTGGCCGTTTTTTTCCTGACCCTGTTTCTGACCACCACTGCCACCCCCAAACTCGTCTTTGTCCTGCGACCAAATTTTCCAGAAGTCCTGTTGCCATCTGCTTACCACGCGCTCTCACGCGGGTGTCCGACATCGCCAGCCGCTGCCACTTTCCCCTCATGTTTTTGGGTCCACTTGTTTTGTCCATACCCTTACACCTGGTCTTGACAAACTTTCTGCTCAATCCATTAAATGTGTTTTTCTTGGGTACAAGAGGTTGCAAAAGAGTTATCGCTTTTTTCTCCTACTCTGCGTCGTTACTTTATTTCGGCCAATGTCATTTTCTTTGACGATATTCCCTTTTTCGCATCACCTACGCCCAACCCTATGATTGAGGACTTGCCCCTTCCTCCTTTCCTTGTCCCGGAGCCTTTACTTGTCTCAGAACCTTTATCCATCCCAAAGCCTTTACCTACCACCCGTCTGTTTCAAACTTACCATTGCCGAGCCACCCGCCAGCCACCAATGGAGCCCAATGCCCATCCCATTCCTGCACCTGAATCGCAGTTGCCTCCTATAGAGGCCCATTCAAACTTTTTTGGACCCTCCTTCGATGCCTTCTCCTTCATCAACTCCAGCCCTGCCTCTCGAGCCTAACCTTCCTATTGCACTACGTAAAGGTATACTTTCTAATTGTAACCCATCTCCTCATTATGTAGCTTTGAGTTACCATTGTCTATCTTCTTTGCATTATGATTATTTGTCTTCTTAGTCTTCTGTGTCTATCCCTAAATCTCCAGGTGAAGCTTTATCTCATCCTTAGTGGAGACAAGCCATGATTGATGAAATGTGTGCACTTCCAAACAGTGGTACTTGGGAATTGGTCTCTCTTCCCCCGAGCAAATCAATAGTTGGTTGTAGGTCAATTTATACTGTGAAGGTTGGTCCTGATGATGCTATTGATGGTCTCATGGCCTGCTTGGAAGCCAAGGGTTACACTCAAATATTTGGTCTTGCATATGGTGATACTTTTTCTCCAGTTGCCAAGATGGTTGCCAAGATGGCATCTGTGCCACTCTCTCTCTATGGCCGCTATGCGCTACTGGCCACTTCATCAGCTTGACATCAAGAATGTTTTCCTTCATGGTGATCTTGATGAGGAAGTCTATATGGAGCAACCTCTAGGTTTTGTTGCTCAGGGGGAGTGTTCTAGCTATGTTTGTCGTCTTCGTAAATCTCTCTATGGACTTAAGCAGTCTCCTCGAGCTTGGTTTGGTCGATTGTCCACTGTGGTTCAACAGTTTGGCATGATATAGAGTGAAGTTGATCACTCTGTGTTTTACCGTCATACTCCAAAAGCTTGCATCTACTTGGTTGTTTACGTAGATGACATTGTCATTACTGGCAATGACAATGATGGCATAACTCAGGTCAAACAGCATCTAAGTCATCGCTTTCAAACCAAAGACCTTGGCAAACTCCGTTACTTCTTGGGCATTGAAGTAGCTCAATCTAGAGACAACATTATTTTTTCACAAAGGAAATATGCTATGGACATTCTAGAAGAAACAGGCTTACTTGGGGCAAAGTCTATTAACACTCCTATGGATCCTAATATCAAGCTCCTACCAAATCAGGGGAAGCCATTATTTAACCCAGATAGATATCGAAGATTGATTGGGAAACTGAATTACCTCACTGTTACTCAACCAAACATCTACTATGCAGTGTGGTTAATCGGTTCCTAATGGCCTTCACATGGCGAATTTATGAGAATAAGGGGTACACCAAGGTAGTTGGGGTATTCAAATGCTGATTGGGCAAGATCTCCTATAGATAGACGTTCCACTTCCTGCTATTGTGTACTCATTGGAGGTAATCTCATTTCCTGGAAGAGTAAGAAGCAGAATGTGGTTGCAAGGTCTAGTACTGAAGTAGAGTATCGTGCTATGGCATCCACCACATGTGAACTTATATGGCTCAAGCAACTTCTTATGAAGCTTCAGTTTGGGGGAGATTAGACATATGACTCGTTTGTGACTATCAAGCAGCTTTGCATATCACCTCTAATCCAGTTTATCATGGAATGACCAAACACATTGAGGTCGATTGTCACTTCATCAAAGAAAATATTTTATCCAAAGACACCACCACAAGCTTTGTCAATTCAAATGGTCAGTTGGCAGATGTTTTCACCAAGCATTTAAGAGGACCTAGAACAACTTATCTATGTGACAAGCTTGGTGCATATGATCTATATGCACAATCTTGAGGGGGAGTGTTAAAATATGTAAATATCTGTAATTGATAATATTAGGATATGTTAGAATCTGTAATTAACTAATTAGGGAAAGATTATATTTGTATTTATGTCATAGTCTCTATATAAATCAGACTGCGTTGTGTAGTTGAAACACACAGGATCACGTGTCTTTCTCTCCTCTCTTTTCTCTCAACAAAAACAAATTAAGTTCATGGCTCAAGAGGTGCCTCACAGTATCATTTATCATGTATTTACCTACAAGACTGCAAGTGAATTAGAACAGAGTAAATTACACAAAGATTTCTTAAATCTGAGCAAAATCACACAGCTCTTCAACCTAGTTTGCATAATAAATCAAGAGTATGTAATGCAACATAACACCCACATTGCATAAGAGAATATTCTTAAATCTTAATTATGACTCTAACTATTTAGTAACAAGGTATGCTCATTTCTCCATAAATGTAAATTTCTTTTTTTTTTTTAAAAAAAAAAAACAAAGAACAAAAGGATGACATCATAGTAAATTTAAAATTCATATACTCTTACCTTCGGCCAGCTAGAATCTTGGCCATGTTGCCATTGTTGTTGGCGACAAATACATTGCTTTCATCACAAACAATGTAGTCAATAGCAGCAAGGCGGGAAGAGAATGGAAGAAAGGGTTTCAGCTCTTCCCCAACAAGCATCTCCTTTGTATATGTGTTGGGGAAAAGATCTTTGAGAGGCTGCATGGTCTCATCCCCTCCATATATTTCTCCTGATGCAACATACAGGTATGTATCATTAGTAAAACCAAGTGCTCGCAGCATCAACCCCACCTCGTGTGGAGTAAGAGGACATTTCCCACGCTTTCGTTCTTCATCAGGGCTCAAATCCTGTATTATCATGTGAGGACATGGCTCATTCATTTGACACCAGTAAAGAAATAACTAGTTTTAAATCCTATGGGGACTTCAACACGTGGATGAAAAAAATGACAAATTGTCATCAATTCATCATCCCACCAGTTGAAATGAAAGATTTTATCATTAATAGTCAAAGGATCATAGTCTTACAGGCAATGTTGTCCACCTTTTTCTTATTTCACCAAGCTCTCGTCTTTCTTTTTCACCCCCACCAAAATAACAACCTGAAAATGCCAGCATATCTGGCTCAAACCTGCCATATTGCTATTATCAAGTTGCGTTGGAAATTTGACCCTTTGAAATTGTGCAAATAATTACCATTAACATGAGTGCAAGGAGATGTGAAAAAGAGAAAGGCAATCAACCAATTGGGATGAGCATAAAGATTAAAAAGGATAAGACACGATAATATTTAGGAGTGAGAGAGAGCAAAGGATAGAAGAACAGTTCTCAGATCTATGAAAATTAAGTGATTGCACGGTCAGCCCATCCCATTTTGTTTTGGATGGAAGTTGAATTAAACTCTAGGCATAAGGTTCATTGAACAAACCTCAAATGGATTGCTATAAAACGGTTTGCCATCTTTTGCATTCTCATAACAAGTTTTTGACCAAGTTGTCGTATAGGTTTTGTAAATCTCAAAGCATGATAATTAACACGGCAACGTAATCTTTGTAGCTCATCGTCAAGGTCATTTGCAAGTCTAAAGTCAAACTTCGTCAACTGCACAACCTGCCAAATCTCCCAAAAGTCAGCTACCACCACAGCTAAATTCACAAGGGAATCACCCAAACTGACATTAACTATTAATGTGTCTCCATGATGATCCTTTACAAAACCAAAACACCATCCAGTGAAAAAATTAAGAAATTTCAAACTTGTATCAATCATAATAAGTGACCATACCCGTCGTCTCAAGAGTATTGGCAATACTTGATCAAGATAATATTCAGGTTCTGATTTCCTTGGGACACGCATTGTATATGGAGGTTTCTCCATTGACCGCATGACCTTGTCAGGAACTCTCTTAATAATGGTAACATCTTTTGCAAGATAAGTAATGAACCAATTAACGTCAAAAATATTGTTGAAGTCGCTGTGTTCAAACAGAAGTGTTTTTATTAAATGAATAACTGCTAATTTGATTCTCATAAACTCTAATCTGAGTAGTGAAATAATAATGATTGTATGATAGGATCTTCATATTACCTATCGTCCTTCCAAAACGAATGATGGTCTAACTCAGGTACAACTAATGTAGCATTAAGAATTCGTGCAACAACTACAGCATCTGTTATCTGAGGGAAAGAACATGATTGTCATTTCCATAGAAGGAAGTTACTAACTTAAAAAAATAATAATAATAATAATAATAATAATAA
>QANU01058179.1:218396-251256 GCA_003254905.1 Nissolia schottii | reverse complement strand
GGGGGGGGGGGGGATAAAAGATGGTTGGATGCAGCAATATTGACGGGGAAAATGGCCATTCTGCTTGTGGGAATAAGGCATTGTGCATCTACACTCCACAAACCTCACCACGTCAGAGTCTCTTGCACCGCACCGCCTTTCTCTCTCTCTCTCTCTCTCTCTCTCTCTCTCTCTCTCTCTGTTTAGATGTGACAACGATGACAACGACAATGACACCATAAAATGACAAATGCTCAGATTGTTGGCACGTAAAGAAAACGAAAAACTGAATTGTAATTCATAAAAAGAAAGAAAGGGTTTTGATGTCAGCAATCAAACAACACGCACACACAAGAGGGCGTGAAGTGAGAGTGAACACTCACGAGCAAAATTACGCCCCCTTTCTTTGCATCCATAGTAGTATCTGGAATACTGAGATTCCCAAATATCAATTGGCGCACGATCACTCCCATCCTACAAAATAAAAACAAACAAACAACTCATTCACATCAATCAATCACACTGCACGCACCGTTCCCAGTAGTAGAAGCAGCACCAGCAAGAAATGAAAAGAGGGGAATTAGGGAACCTGTGCAGGGTGGGAGAATCGGTGGGAATACCATTCGAGATGAGAGGCGAGGTGACCCGTTAGGAGTGAGATTAGACCCAACCCGAACAGCATCAACCCGCAAACCATGGACCACGACGTGTTCTTGCCCGTGCTGGATCTCCATCTCCAGCACGCGTCGCTGTGGCTTTGCTTCCCATTCTTGCTGCTATTGCTGGGCTGCAACAACAACTGAGGCAGGCTCCGACACATTGACAAGAAGCTCCTCAAGCTCCAACCTTTTCCCACACCCCTCATTCGGATCCGGATTCGGGTCACGAATGCGAACCATCAATTCATTGGGCGAAATGCAGTGCAGTGAAGAGGGGTGTTTTTGGTAATTATAGTAAATGTGCGACTTTTGGAAAGAGGGGGAAGCAATCACCCTTTAGCTTTAGGGTTTTGGGGAAATTATAGATTGTTTGTGTAATGAGAATGAGTGGGTGTGAGAGACACAGTGTGTGTATTTTGGAAATGAATGTGGAGGTGAGTGCCAGTGAGTGGAGAATGAGAGTTTGGGACACAGCTCTTTCCGAAATGGGAATGCGTTTATTGTTTGTTCCAGTTACGGGTTGGCGTACATTGGTTTCTGATCGGGGCGAGATGTGATTTTTGGCGTCGATGAAAAGAAAAGGACAGGAAATGGAATAAGGTGAGTGAGGATGAAAAAGAGAAGCTATCAGCTAGGTGCTCAAAAGGAGCACCATCACCACCAAAGTTTATTTAAGCCTAGTTTGGTTAATGGGACATAATAGGAATTCATACATGGAGATAGAAAAATAAACAAATAAATTAAGAGGATAAGTCAGATTTTATTTGGTGACAGTGTATAAAATACATTTTTTTATATTTATATCTTGTTTAATTTATTATATGTAAGATAGAAAATACACTCTAAATAACATAAAATATTTTCATTCTACTAAATTAATAGAAAAATTTTAAAAAAAAACATATTATCCTAATTTAAAAGGTTATATCCTTGTGTCTTGTCCTTGTGTCCCAGCAAAATAAAAATACAAAAAATACACAAATTTTTTTGTTTTTGGACACAAACTTTTGTGTCTGTCTCAATAAATAAACATGATTTTTGTCTTCATGTTTCGATATTTCTATCTTATCTCAGCAAATATATGTTACCTTAGTTCTCGATTTATGTAATTAAAGTTGAGTTGGTATGTTATTATGTAATTTAATAATAAACACTTTTAAGTGTTTTTATTTGCTTGACTTGAATTTAATTACCCTTAAAATATTTATTTAGTCTTAAATAAATTTTGTGTCCATATAAATCTAGCAAATTTCGATTTTATCAATCTTCCAAATCATTTGGTTGCAAATAACTCTCATAGTGTGTTTGAAACCATTTGGTAACATAGAATTGAATTCAATTCCATCAGGAATTGAATTATTGTGTTTGGAATGAACAATAAATTAAAGAATTAAATTCAATTATTTTTATTATTTTGCCCATGAACTCTCTTAAGAATTCCTTTTACTTTTTTCCATCTCTCGCAAGCTTTCTTCCTCTCTTACACTCATTACGCTCAATGATGGACAAAGTCAATATTGTTACACAATAACGAACAAAACTTCGTTCTCTTGGGCATGAACAAGCTACACTGAAAAAATAGATCAAATTAAAGTTTGGGTACAAACGCTCACTACTCTTAATGGTTAAAGGCATCTAACCTAAGAAATAAAATACAATATTAGATAAGAGATGTTAACAAACAAAGAAAGAAAGAGTACAACCTTCTAGAAAGGATTAAAAATCTTCATCCATCTTGAACATGTAAGCATCAATATTGTTGTTCAAGCTAAACATCACAGAAGCCTTTTGAAACTCCCCAACGTAATGAAGGTAAAACACAGAGGAGAGCATATAAGAAAAAAAAAAGGGATTTAGCGGCAGTTAAAATGCATTTTGTGATGGTTTTAACCATTGTTAAAAGTAAATCGTGACAATGTTGTAACCGTTGTTAAATTCACCGTCAGCAGTTTTGTGGTGGTTATGAACGGCCGCAAAGTGATAAAATGCAATTGTCACGTTATTTTGTGGCGGTTCTAAACTGCCACATAATTTAGCACTAAAATTTTGCAAAAAAAAGATTGCAGCAATTTCTAACCGCCACAATTTTTACAAACATTTTGTATTTCTTTTGTGGCAGTTCATAACCGCTTCTATGTATAATATTTTAAAAGAAAAATTGGCATTAGTACTTGTACTTGTGCTCATGGTTATTAAAATCGCTATTTAAAACGTAAAATCGTACGATTTTACGATTTTAAGTTGTAAAATCGAGTTAACTCGGGTGTAAACTCGTTTCTGGGTAAAATCGGGTAAAATCGGGTAAAATCGGTCAAACTCGGTCAAAATCACGAGTTCAGCTACGTTTTTAACGAGTTCATGTCACGCAGCACAAAACTGCAAAACGGCGTCGTTTTAACTTACCCAAACGACGTCGTTTTGCTCTTCTGATGAGTTAACCGTTTTGCTATTCAAAACGACGTCGTTTTGCCTGGCAAAAACGACGTCGTTTTTCTCTTCCGAAGATAGGGTTGCGTCGTCGTCTTCGTTTATCCATCTCCCATTCTCGCGTCGTGAAGATTGATTCGAGGTTGGTTCTGCGGCGCCGTTTCGTGCTCTTGCTTCGTGCCTGGACAAATGCTTCGTGCTGCCGCTTCTGCCTCCGTTCACCCTGCCGCCGCTTCGTGCTCCTACTTGCTGCTTCTGCCGCCGTTCACCCTGCCGCCGCGTCGTGCTCCTGCTTCTGCTCCTGCTCCAATCTCCTTCTCACCAGCGCCGTCGACACTGCTTTCGTGTTCCACTGCTCCTCCACCACCAGGTATGAAACTTTGACCCCCTTGGCCCCTTTAATTTATAATTTGAAACTGTTCAAAGTTCAAACTCAATTGCTAACTCTGCTCGTAATGGTAATTTTACACTTGATTCTTATTTAACAATTGATTCATACTTTCATATACTTGGAAGTGAAATTAAAATAGTGTTTAGTGTTTACCGATTGCAGGAGTTTAACCATGAATCTAGCAAATGAGACCTTTCATTTTCAAAGAAGTTTGATGCTATGTTAGTTGATTCATTAATATGTTGCTGCTATGTTAGTTGATTCTTGATTCACATGTTAGTTGATACATTATGTTGCTACTACTCAANGATGCTATTGAGGATGTTGGAGGATTTGAATTTTGAAACTTTTGTATTTGAAGTTTGAAGTTTGAACTATATTGTATGTTAGTACTTTATATTTTCTTTCTTTTATTGTGTTTAGTTGCGAACTTGGAATGAATATTATGTATGAATTCAACTTAGAACTCACATATTTCATATTTATTTGTGTTTTGTATGAAGTTAAAAATATTTATGAATTTCAAGTTTTATTAAATATATTTTTGTAGCATAATAATTTTTTAAAATATTTTTTTAATATTTTTTTAATAATAGGTAAACTCGTACGATTTTACGATCCGATTTTACGATCCGAGTTTACGGAGGCTCCACGAGTTTACCTAAACTCTCGAGTTTGATAACCATGCTTGTGCTTACAACTCTATTTACATTTAAAAGGAGTCAAAACATACAACACATCCATCTTTGAGGAAACAATGCACATACGTATTATCTCATGCAAAACATAACATAAAGCACATTACAAATAAATGACATAGGACAAAATGATGTTCTTTCCAAATAATCATGCCCATCCAAAATCTACAGGAAAAAAATCATAAAAGAAATAGTCAAGAATAGAGATAAGGCATGAAACAAGGCATCCAAGAAGCAACAAAGAAATACAGAAGAAAAATAAATTCAAGTTTCCTGGTAGAACTCCAACCTAAGCACATCAAGATACTGGTGAACATCAAAGCACTAGTCAATAATAGAGTTAATTTTCATCATCTACAATGCCAAAAGCAAAACTTACCAAAGAGAACAACAACAATTTTGAGTTTCCTTTCAGAATACTTTGGAAAAATCATATACTCCTCAAACAAATTTACAGTCATGTAATCAAAAGTTGATTTCTCCCTAATAATTCACACCAATATTGCCAACATATTAGTACTTAACCATAGACCACAAAATAATTACATGAATTGGAAATAAACGTCAAAGACATCATATAGTCATTCTTCACACATGATTCCTAACAAGCATTAAAAAATCTAGAAATTATTAATACATAAACAAACGACTTAGTTAGCTTCCATGATAAAAAGATTAAGGAATATTGGCAATTGACAAGTTGATAACAATTTGTAAATAGGACATAGTGATACAGATAAAGCCTAGATGATAGCATTTGCAGTTGAGGCTCAATTATCCTGATAAAACTTAATATGCGCTACGTCTATTTCATGAAAGATTTACAGAAGTTTCCAAAAGTAGATTCTTTTACAATTGCAAAGATTAGATGATTTATGAGATGCCACCCATCGACAGAATTTTCAAACAAGGACAAGATAATACAACTTAGTAGAAATTTATTTTCCAACTGTATCCTAAGGTTTAACAGCAATAGACAGAGTGAGCAAGGAAAAGGTTGATACAAAAAATTTATATTCTATCACCAATTTGCAAAATTTCTATTCCCTTTAATTTCAATTTTGAATCGGTCAAAGCTTGAAAAAAAAAAGGCAGCATGTTAGTATGTGTTTTATAGTATCAGATTGACCAGATGCAAGACTTTAAGAAATGTCACCTCTTCACAGAAGGTTCCTTAAATCGGGAAAGCATTTGCACCGTTGCAATTGCATTGATGGTTAACTAATCAGAAAACATTTGATGGAAGTAGGAATTGCTTCTGCTTTGATGTCATCTGAATATCCATCAGAAGCAGATGAATCAGTGGATGCAACCTCTCCAGCTCCTCAGAAGATTGTCTAGAGGAGACCAAGTCAGTGTGAGATTTAAGACACATTATAATAGTGAAAATCAAATGAGGCCAATGATTCAAGTATAGAACCTTCAAGAAGGTAGCAGTAGTCTCATCATAAAGATTTAGAACAGAACCAGACTGATGAAATGATTTGCCAAATAAGTTTTGTAATCCACCAAAATGAATATAGATTAGCTTGCTACTGAGAATCATTAAAAAGGTTGTTCTCTTACACTACAAAAGCTTGGCAGTAGTATTATTGGTGCCAAAAATCCTAACCTGCAATGCACACAAGTCCATTGTTAGTGATGGTTGGTTATCCTTTGTGCAATATCTACATATTCAAGAATTACACCGTTTTGAGAGTTAATAGCGGTGATTAATTACAGTTATACGACAACGTGCAACATCATTTGAATAATTCTAACTATCAAAGAATAATTTTTTGTCCTGAACATCATCAAGAAAAAATTTAAATACTTAGCCGATAGCCATATTACTTACCAAGATAAAGCCAATTTACCTTTCCAATGGTTTTCGGGATCTTTAGTGCTTCAAGTGTAAGGTCTTTTCTTGCCCCTTGCCTGCTTCCATCATCCCTGAGATCAATGTATGCAACTATGATCCTTGGGATCATCCAAGTACATAACAATAATCATCACCAAACTATTAATATCTCTGTTTTTCAACCCTTTTTCTTTCTCTCTCTCTCTCACACACATATATAGTGGGAATAAATGATGCACACATAGATACACCTAAAGCTAAAAAAAAAGAAACATAATTAAGAGAACTGTCAGGATCAACAAACACAAACAATTTAATGCATATTCCTCAAGTCATCCAAATTTTACTATAAACTATGAATTTGAACAATTGACAGACAAAAAGAACATTGACTATAGGAACATTTCTAAAATCAAGTTATCAAATAATTAAAATTAGAAACCTTCAACAGATTTGGGGTCTTATCACTATCCAACTTCCAGTCATGAAATTGAAATTAAAGCATGACAACCACACACAGATGGTTGAGAAATTAATACATGCATAGAAGAAAATATCTCACATAACACTCACTCAAAAATCAAGTGGTTGAGATTTGTTCATAAAAAGTATTTTTGTCAATGAATCAGTTGCAAATCATTGTCAAAAAAATTGGGACACAAAACGAATACAAAATTGATTATACGAACTAAATATGCCTAAGTCCCAAACACAAGAAGGATATTACTAAATATGTCTCAGAAATGGACTTCTCAATGGCTATGTGTTTCTATGGTACTTGAATTGTTTGTGGAGGGACATTGTGTGTCGTAACTTCTGTTTAAGTCAATTCCATACATTTGTTCTAAGATTCTTAGGTCGTCCACCACGTCCCCTTTGATTCCTATTCCACTTGTTCCAGCTCCCCCTCTTGGAAAATGGCATGGGCGTTCTTGAGTTTTGGACCCCAAGTATTATTTACCACATTCGTTGGAGGCACTCTAGTCTTAGAAGTCATCCCTTCTGAAACACCATCTACCACAACCACAATTTTCATATTTTGAGTGGTTGGGTTAAACTCTTGCCAATTATGGAAATGACTCATTGGCTGCTTGGTAACCATGGGCTTCCTAGGACTAGCTAAGCGAACAAAGTCTAGATCTATCCCATTTGTTGGGCCATCATATTAGCCAACTCATAATAATTCTCAAGGACTTGTTGTCTTTGAGTCTCTAAAGACTCAATCGTGTGTATCAATGTGTCTATAGGCATATTCTTAGACGTGTTAAGAAAAATGGGCCCCATTATGGGCCCATATTGTCCCATGTTTTGGGTCTCCATGTTAGGTGCAACTTGCCCACCAAATGATAGAGGTGGCAAACTAGTTACCACTGCAAGGGTGTATAAGGGATTCTGGTAAGTGTATGGGTAAATTTGCATATTTGTCCTCTAGTTCACCATTGAGGGTACATATCCATGAGGAATGTACCTAGTGGCAAGCCATATTGTGGCATTGATACGCTCAGCATGTTTCTCGTATGAGGGGTTGTTGGAACACTTCTCTCTTCTCTTCCTTGTGTTATTTGTATCAACACAGGATTCGTCGACACGGGTAATGAAGGGTGAACAAAATTAATCTCACCCTCATTCACATTTGCATATGTAGAAGAAGACATTTTTGGAGAAAAAAATGGTACCATTTTGCTAATGCATAAAAAGGAAGAACATAGGATTCTCAAAACTAAATTCTCACAAATCCTATCCCACTAGGCGTGCCAATTTGTTTATGGGAATTGTGGTCGGTGACAAATTAACGACCTTTCACCACAAAAGTTTGGTCCAAGATCTCAATTTGGGAAATTTGAACCTAATTCCCTTAATGAGTGAGTTCTAAAAGTGAGAACACTTGTTTGGAAAGAAGAAAAGTTGAAAATCAAGAGCTCAGGAACCAAAAGATGCAGGCAACAAGAACCAAAGTATCTAATTGGAACTAAGATGATAAACAACTTTGATTGTAAGATAATTAGTTACAAAAGTATTTGAATTACAAAGGAAATAAATTTAAAGAACATAAATTGAACTCTAATCCTAAAAATTGAAATGATAGAAAGCTAGTAAAGTGGGAATTTACTCGATTTCCTCTATGTGCTTGTGCATCATAGAGAAAATAAGTGTTGCGAGGAGTTTACAAATGTGTATTCTGAAACTCATTATATGTTAGGCGTGCCTATTTATAGAGAAAGTGATCTTCCAACATGCTCGCCACATGTCCTTGGTGCAGTTGAACTTTATGATCTTCGTCCCAAGTTGTTGAGCACTTCTTCTTTGAACTATGTGGTAACCTCCTTGTGATTAACTTCCTTTGGCTCCAAATAACCTCCATTTATTTGAAATTCTAATTTAAAACATGGTGCCAACAATTATTTTCTCTTATCAATCCACTTGTCGTCCTCAGATCCACCTCTTTAACTTTTTTTGCCTTGAAATCTTCCAATTAGTCTTAAAACAACTCGTCTCTTTACAAGTCGCTTCACACAAAAAGAAACATCTTAACAATTATTTTCTTTCTTTTATCTTGTGGCTGAATGGGATCGTCAATTACCTCATATTTGGTCATCCTTCTTCTCAATTGAACGTATCAATTCGCAACAAATTCTCAGGGTTGATTGCCTAGGTATTTTCTTAGAAGGTTGCCACATCCTATATTCGAGCCTTAAATGTTTTCACATTTATTTTTTATGCTCCTATCTTTGTAAAGTGAGTTAATGTGCCTCTTCAATTTCCTTATTTTATTTTTGATATAACAAGGAGAAAAGTGTTTGTCAAACAAAGCGGAGGATTCAACCCAAAAAAAAAAAATAATCGAAGAGGAGGAGAATTGAGGTGGGCTACTTGAGGGAACGGTTTGGTATAATTAAGGGGGAAAAAATTATAGATGAGGGGGGTGAAGTTATGCAGAATCGATCCGAAGACTTGAAATAGCCATGTACCTTTGATCGATCACCATTATTGCTAGAATAAACATACATGTCTATAATATTTCTAAAAAATGAATAAGATGGATAATAATAAGTTATGTTTATAAGAAGAAAAAAAAACTAATAAATTTTACATTATTTTTAATTTTTTATTATTATCCATTTTATTATTATCTAAAAATATTGTTGAGCCAACAATTTTTTCATTTTGATTTGGGGTCTCGCCCCCATGAAGCTGTGCCCGCACGTAACAGTATATGAGCAGGTTAGTAGAATCGTTGTGGTGGCAAGTAGACAAGAAAAGGGCATGGCTGCATGATGCACATTTGTCAAATTCAGTTGCCACCGTTCTTAAGTTTAAGCAAATGTGCATTAATTATTATTATTATTTCAATCGGTCATTGGAAACATCGGCAAGTGACCGACCCTCTTTGAAATAATGCCGCCTAAGTCAGCATAAAATGAGTTGGTATAAAAGTATGTACGAATGAGTTTGACAATCTCCTCCTTTATTTTAGATTAAGTTTGATATTTTTAGTATAAAAAGAATTTTATATCCTCAATCAAGAATTAATTGATATATGCAGTAACTTTAAAAGAATTTTCTATTAGTATTCAATATAAAGTAACAAAACTCTTTATTAAAAGATAGAGGAACAACTACTAGGTTGAGCTCAATCGATATAAGAGTTTTATATTTATCAAATTATATGTTGCGACTAAAGTATGAACCAGTGTGATACACAAAAATTGTATAATTTAAATATAAATATATTAATGTAATATACATATATGTATGCTTTTAATATAAATTCCATTCATATTAATAAATCAAAAAATTAAAAATTTGCTAAAGATGTGGTAATTTTTATTTTGTTTGTAATTATTGAAGCAATACAAATTTTGAAAATGTATTTAAAAAATAATTAATTTTAATACACAATTAAGAATGACAATCGGACATGGTAGGAGCAAAGGACAATCCCCTGTCTCCCCCACACTGTGTATAAAAATTCACCCAATCCTGCATAGGTACTCATATTTTAATACTCTGCATAGATGAATAGCTACTTACAGATGACCAATATATCATTAAAAAATTTAATATATTATTCAAATTTAATACAGACAAAGTTGTCAAAGAACAATTTAGTAGTGGTCATGACCCGATCTGGGTCAATGGCCCCGCTCGACCCAACTCAACGCTTTTTCAGTTGAATTATTAAATTTGACTCGATGAACATTCGGGTCGATTTCCGGTTATGCTTCAAGTTGACCCAACCTGACTCGAAGCCATATAGTTCTTTAAAATTAGTGATAAATTAGTTAAATGGTAACAATCTGGTCCAACGGTAAGGGATTAATCCACTACAAAGTGATGAATCATAGTTAAAATCTCGGCTACAAGAGTCGTCTAAAATTAAGTGTCAGTACTTGTATAGATACGAATGACAATTTGTATCTTACCCGTGGGTAATTACCAGGTAATTACTTGAAATTACCCCGTGTGAGTTAAGGTAGGGTTGGGGTTTGTAAGAACCCGCCTTGACCTTACCCGCATCTCATATATACTATTATTACTTTAAATATATTAATATTTATATAATATTTATATTTACATATGATGTTTATGCATAAATGTGATTTTCCTTTTTTTTGTTGTTAAATGATTGTTTTTAACTTATTTTGTATGCTTTAATTTTGACTTTTCTCAATTTATCTAGCAACTTTCAATATTTTGTTGTGTTAAAAATGTTATATTTGTTTAATTTTTATGAATCATGTAGTTAGTTTAAATTATGTTGTTGTCATTCACTAAAATAATTATTTTTTTTTTGTAGTTGACACTTATATTATGTAAATATAAAAGTATTTTTTTTAGAAAGTAATGGATAAAACAGAGTAGGATGAAGGTTTAGTTTTTTTTTGTAAGTATGGTTAAAGTTTTTAATTTTAAAACTCACGTATGGTAAGGTGTGCTTTTTTATTCAATAAGTTGATGGTACAGTTAAGTTTAAACTAAAACTTTATCTAACCCTACCCATTGTCATTCTTACATAATGGATTGTTTACAATTGAAGGGTACCTATGAGAAACTAAAACAAATCTCAATTTATTAATCTAAATAACATTTAGCCAATAAAAAATAGGTGGCATAATTAATTAATTAATTTCATTTTATAATGGTTAATTAATCTGATTTAAATCAATTTGAATTAAATCAATTTATAAATTAAATATAGTATTTGAAATTAATTTTAGAAAAATGAAATTTAAATTAATTTTGAAATCAGTTAATATATTTTGTATCTATTAGATATTGGTTGAAATAAGTAAAATTAGAAATTGGTTTTACTGAGATGGGTTAATGGATACAAAAAAAAAATTTGAATTATGTAATATCTACATTTGTTAATATTATTTTAATTTATTTTAAGTATTTATAAATTTAGAAAATATGATCACAATTTTATAGTGTAAGAAAAATAATTTGAGAAAATATTTTAGAAGTTGAGATGTTGTGTTGAAAATATGAGTTGTGCTTATTTATGATATATGCTTAATCTCTAGTATGCATAACAAAATATTGCATATATGAAATAGATTAAAGAAATATATATTGTGCAATAGATAGTATATTAAGTGTAGCGAATAAATTGTCTAAACAATATATGAGAGTATGTCCTTGTTAGGGACACAATTGAATGCATTTTGTGGGATCCCTAAGTCATCACATTCTTGCACTTGGGTGTCTGTTGAAAATTATGGAGTATGGATGAGCGCACGACTTGTACTATTGTTTGTTTTCAACCACTACCACATTAGTCATTGTACATGTAAACCAAACCTTCTACACTAAGTGACTTTTTTTTTGTCATGAGCAATAATTGACTTGAAAAACTTTATGTAATAATTATGGATTTTGCAATGAATCCTACCAAGCTAAAAAATCAATATATCAAAGAATGATTAACAATATACTATTCAAAATATTATTAAAAGAAAATATAAAAATAACACTAATAATATTTAAGTAATTGTTTGTCGATAACAACCATATTGAGAGTTTACTTTAGGTGTTGTTTACTAAATTGAGTTGTACATAATCGAATAACTCATACATCGATCTTCCATTGATTACTGTTGTAGTTAGCACTTATCTCATTGAACATGTTATATGTTTTGACCATTGTTCTAAAGTGGTTAATGATTTAAAAAAAGTATAAAATTTAATTGATGATATAAGAGACTTATATGATACATTTTTCTTACCCAAAATTTGATATAATTAAATAATATTTATATCATCATTGTATGATACACTTAATATTTAAACTTAATTGAATTATTATTTATATGGCATGTTTACGATACGTTTTCCTTACCTAAGACATAGATAATTTAATATGATTTTGTGCTTGGTGATTGAACTTTTTTATTTGAGTGAAATAAATATAATAATTTTCTTATTTATAATGATTAATAATAATAATGATAATGATTAAATCCGCGAGATTTGTTTATTCAATTTTATAAATAATATTAAATTTTTAATTAATAAAAACATAAAATAAATGAATAAAAAATGAAAATTAAAAATTATTTAGCATGCTTAGAATTTGAAATGTTGGTCGTATTGAAGATGATTATATTTAAGGTAATAACTCATTTTTAGTATATTAGTAATTAGTAATGATATATAAAAATTTGAGATATTAAGTGTGAGAGTATTACTTTTATTAACATAATTGGATTATAAGTATTATAATCCTCTCATTTATTTTGAATATTATCATATTGTATTTAGAGAAATAGATATAGATAGTTAAATTAGATTTTGCAAATTTTAAGAGTTAACCTATTAATAATATTTGTATATTTTTCTCTCTTAAGATGATTACTTCAAATTATATTACTATTGGAACAAAAATAATCTCTTACTTTTTATTAAAAAAAATTGGAAGGTTTTTATTTTTAAATTTTTCCTTTTCTCTTTCCATTATGAGTATTATTATAATAATAAAGATAACTTTAATGTATAAAGTTCCGAAGCACATAAATGACAATTAAATTAGTCAAAAAGGGAACTGCATTTATCTATTTTTAAGAAAAGAAATGCATTTAGATGTTAGTAAATGACATTTCAACCTTTAGCCAAGTGCCACATTATTTATGTAACCTAGGAAACAAAGTGGAAAAAAGAAAGAACAAAAATGTACAAAAAGGCAAGTCAAATTCGAAAGGGGCAAAGGGGCAGAAAAAACAATGATGAAGCGGTTGAAGAACAAGGCTGGTAGACACAACATCAATGTGTTGATGATGAATGTTAGCTCAGTTCTTCTAACACAAGTTTTGCATATGTCACATTCTATGCAGGTGGAGCATAGCAGTTACCACCAATAACCATAAAATACAAATCTCTCTCTTTTTTCCTTCTTATTTTTAATGTAACCAACAAATACAATAAAGGGCATACATAAAGAAAAGAAGGGACACACAAAAAGAAGAAGAAGAGAATGGAGAGGGAATAGGCTACAATATATAATATCCTCTCTTTGATCATAGAGAAGGGTCTAAAGGGAACATTTTTATTTATATCAGAGGTTTTTAGGGAGAAATTTAATTGAAGATGAGGATGGTGAGGATCATGAATGGTGGGATGATGGAAGATGTGGCTTTGATTGGAGGGTTGATAGGGGTGCAGTTTGTGTACGCAGGGAATGCTCTGTTTCTGAGTTACCTTATGTCTTTGGGACTCAACTCTCTCACCATTGTAATTTTCGCTTCCTTTGCTTCATTCCTTGTTCTCACCCCTTTAGCCATCTATTATGAAAGGTACGCCCCTTCTTTCTTAATTAATTTTTGAATTTTTCATATTTTTGGTTTCTGTGTTCTGTTTTGGGTTAAAGGGTGAGCCTCGCTGCAACGATAAAGTTGTTACCTTGTGATCGAGAGAGAAGGTTATAAGTTTAAATCTCAGAAACTGCCTCTCAGATGTAAGGTTATGTGTACATCTGTCCTCCCTAAAGGAGCCTTGTGAATTGGCCGCTTCTTATTTTTTATTTCTATCATGTTCTGTTTTGGGTTAGGGTCATGGGAATTGTTTCAAGATAAATTTTTCATAGTGGTGTTGTGTAACTTTTGTGTGCAGAAGCGTATGGCCCACGAAATTTAGTTTCAAGTTGATGGTGCAGTTACTGATGCTTTCTTTTGGAGGGTAAGGAAAATCTTTGTAATCGTCTTCTTAATTTCCTTCAACATTGAATTCTCTCTCTCTCTCCCCCTCTCCCTCTCTTTTACATGAATCTTTTTTATGTCTAAAATTAGGATGAACAATGGATTATGGAATTAGATGAGTTCAATTTCTGCTTTTTTATTTCCTTATTACTTTTGTTGAATGCTTTCATGTTTCATGTACCATATTTTGTTCTCTTTGATTCATTTCCATTTTTTTAGAAAAAGAAAAAGGGACTTGGAAATAATTTGCCGTGCCATTGACTTTTTTGGTGATTCACCAAGTGAGTTAAAAGCTGGGTTTTGGAATCCCAGGTTAGGTAAGAAAATTTAAGAGCCCTTCTAATCTTGAAGGTGGAAACATTATCATGGATTTTAGGGAATTATCAGATCCCTAGGATCTCTCTGAAGACAATCTTAACTTTGGGCTAAACCCCAAAATTACATCCTTACTTTGTGCCAATCGTCACCTATTTAGAGTGAGGCTTATTTTATCCCTTTATAATAATGAAAGATGGGTGCTAATTTAAGAATTCAAGGAGTAACAAGGCTCAGATTGTGTGTGTAAAACTAGTGGATCATTCGACATGGTTCTTGTTGTAGAACATGGTGTAGGAAAGATGAGAGAGATATTGGACATGGAAAAATGTTTAGAGAAAGATATGAAGATTAAAAAAAAAGAAAAAAAAACTCTAGAAATTGTCCTTATCTTGTAAATTGGGAGAACTCTTAAGGTAGTTTATATACCTATAAAAAAAAGGTGATTTCTTATCTATTCTATGGGATAAATTCCTCATATTACTTAATTTATTCAATTTTTAATAATTTTTAAAACTAAATTTATCGATTTTTATTATTATTCTATGTTCTATACGATTATAATAAACTTTTCATTAGTTTTGTCATTTTTTGACCGGTGATCATTGTCATCATGGTACGCTTGCAGGGTAGCCTTCCAGTCTTTGATCCTTAAAGGAATCAATCTAACCTCCCCAGCAATGGGAACTGCCATGCCAAACCTTGCCCCAGGACTCATCTTCATCATAGCATGGGCTTTTCGGTATTATAATCTATCTAAACATGGCCTTGATAATTTCATTATTTCTCTAAAATAATTCCTTAGTAAAGGGTCAATGTGGTAACACCAGGGGATAAAGGGTTTCTTGCAGAGGGGTTAAGGAACTTGGACATATCAAGAGACATTATAAGTGGCAATTACATGTACAAATTTAACGGAAAAAAAAATAGTTATATGCTAATGAAGACTTTATATGCTTTGAAGGTTGGAAATGGTGAAGTTAAGCTGCACATATAGTAGAGTGAAAATCATTGGCACATTGCTTTGTGTCATAGGGGCTCTCACAATGAGCATAATGCAGAGCATTTATGCTCCTACGCCTTCTAAAGAGGGAACAGTCAATTTATCGTCTCTGCCGCCGTTTGTAATGTTTGACGAGCACAAGATAATGGGTTGCCTCTATCTCTTGGCCGGAGTCTTGGTAATGTCAAGCTCCATGGTCCTGCAGGTAAAATTTTAATCAAGTAGGAAACAAGAAACAAACACGTTACATTAAATTTCGTTTCTCAAAAGAAAAATTGTTGTTCTTACAGGCTTTTACTCTAAGAGATTTTCCTGCACCCATGTCCTTGTGCGCGATAGTAGCCTTCTTCGGGTCGTTCTTGACTGCCTCAGCTCAACTAGTTGAAGATCACCAAATCAAAACCGGTTCGGGAGTTGTTAGCATTAGAGACCTGATTATCTATTCTCTTGTGGTAATTTTGACTAGTTTTCTCCTTTTCCTATTAATCATGTTTACCTATTGTGGTTGGCATAAAATATGTACATATTAGTTCTCAGCTGAAAATTGCCAAATGATCAGAATTTTGGCCAGAAATTAGTTGCCCGCTTCTTAAATTAGCATGTGAATCCTAATCTAGCTTTGAAGGGGCTTCAATTTTGGTTTGAACTTTGACCCCTAATGAATGCAACTCTTTTACTATATTCTAATTGACATGGGAATTGGGGTGGGGGGGGTTTACTAAATGCACACAGGCAGGTGCAGCGAATGGAATATGCCTAAGCTTCACTGGTTGGGCAATTAGGAAGAGAGGGCCAGTGCTGGTCTCAGTGTTCAGCCCCATTGCCACAGTCTGCACTGTCATTTTCTCGGTTGCTACCTTAGGAGACACCATTAACGTTGGAAGGTACCAAAACAGTCATTTCCTAATTCCTAGCTATATATTCTCTCTTTCAAAATAATTGTATTATGATACATTGAGCCCAACATGTAGTAAAACAGTTAGGCAGACTAGTGTTTTGGAAAAGAGGGAGTATTATTGCATTTTCATATCATACAACAACGACATTATCTTCTTATTATTATTACAACCCGGCATTGCAGCTACGTGGGTATGTCCCTCATGTTCATTGGGCTATACTCTGTGCTTTGGGCCAAAGGGAAAGAAGGGTTTTCAGATGGAGGTGGCATAGAGAGTGAGTTTGATGTGGAGAAGCCTCTCTTAAGCTGATATGCGGTTTCATATGTGAACAAGTAGTTGTGTACATATATATTATATTATATTTCATAGCTAGGAAAATAGGAAATAAAATAGGAATAGTTTGATTGAGTAGGTTTTGGGATAAGGTACTATATGCTTTCTGTGGGCTAATCTTACTTATAGTTAAATTGGCAATGCAATCAGGATATGTGTACATTGAGACAACATGGTATTCGGAATCCAGCATGTACATATTGTGACAAACATGTAAAAGCAAGTTCTAGGTGGGGCCAGGCCAAGAATATGTTGTATAGTGTAATGGGGCGTTTAAAATATTACCCACATTTTAACCCTTTTTTTGTTGACTCATGTTCGTGACAAAGGGCATCTCTTTGAGTAACTCTGAAGAAAAATGTAGAGATCAAGATTAAGAAAATTGGATTGGACAGTCGAGATAAGAGTTAAAAGGTCCAATGGAAAGTTCAACCATAGTGGAACAAAAATATATGTTTTATTATTTATATGCATATATATATATATATATATGATTAATTATATACTATATAATAAATTATATATTATTAATATATAAAAATTACTTTTTATATAATATTTGTACATTATTAATGTTGTGAGAGTATGTTTTTTAACAAAATATTTAGTATTACATCAAAATTATTAAAAAATATATATTTTTTATTTTTTTAAATTGTAATTTTAAAAAAAATGAGAACCGGTCTAGTTGGCCGATTCTCACCAATTATCAAGGTAGACGATTTTTGGAAGCAAACTGAATTGGACAGGAATCCAATTTCTAGTTCAATCGGTCGATTCGATTTCCAGAACCATGGTAGAGACTTCGTAGCGTTCGAAGAATGGATTATGATAAATATATAAAACCTTTTCAGCTCTTAAAAAAAATTCTTAGACTAGATATGATGTTTTAGCCTTTTAGGATGCAATAGAAGCAAAATAGTCATCTAGATAGAAGTGTTTCCCCATACATTAATATTAGGTGTACAATTAAGAAATGTCTAATGTACCACCAATGAATAGATATTAATGCGGGCACATGCATTTGTTTACAAAGGACACAAATTTTACTATACAAATAAAAAAAAATTAAGTATAGAAATCAAATAAAACCATATTTACGTCGTATTAAATAACAAAAAAATAATTGCCAGACATTCTCTTTCGTATTCTCCACTCATACTCTACACGCAAGAACACAGTGTCTATCAGACACAAATATTTCAAAACAGATACACAAACTTTTGAACAAGCATACATAAACTTTTAAACAAGTAGAAACAAAGAATAAAATGAAAATTTCAAATTGACTCATTACACCACTCCAAAAATTAAAAAAATGCAAATTAAGATGGCAGCTGGATTCTTTATAGAACATTCTTGTGCTAATTAATTGAATACTTCAGCCACACTCGTATATATGGGGGCTGCTGAGTGCTGACTAACTTTTCAAAGCTACCTTCTTATCATTGACTAATCGGTTACAAATCAGTTGCATTTGTTTTAAGAATTTTGGTAGAAGTTGCATTTGTTCTTATCTGCTGTGCTTAATGCAATTGAACAAACTTCATAGACATAGCTCTTATTTTATACTTCTTTTCTCCATCAAAGAAGTTTGTAATTATGTGTCTATTTGTTTTCTAATTTTTATTTTTTCACTTTTAGCATTTGCCGGCACTGATCAAGCAGAAAACATTGGATTTGGCAACATGGCAATACAGGATATGCATTCAACACAACACCAATTCCTCATTGACCCACCAACTTGTTCATAAAATATTTCTAGACGTTTTACTTTCTCAATTATTTTTACCTGTCATGAGAAGAGGAGTAAAACTAAAACAATGAGGGAATTTTCTTTCTTTTATATATTTAGACTATTCTTCTACGGAGAGCGAGCATGGCATGAGGTTAGTTTGAAGGAATTTTGGGAATCAAATAATATAAACAATAATTTCAAATTCATACGAATCAGTTTAACTTTGAGTATAACATGCATGCGCAATAACAATAATAAACATAATAATTATGAGATAGGTGATTGGAATACTCGGAATGGTCAAGAACGATGAATCCATAATCTAGAGAAAAATTCAAATAAGGATTCGAGGAGAGATTATCATTCATTAAATGTGTGTCAGTGTTAATGGGGCAACCAAACACTTTATATATGGCTAGTAGCAATGTGTTTATGCTTTCTAGCCAGAGGAGTTAATATAGGTTGGTTGCAGTTCCAGCAGACCAGGGGATCAAGAGGGAACGGCACAGGCCTTGTATTGCAGGTCCATTCCTATGACTATAAATGTTTGACACATCCCTATCAAGTTCGGACC
Source organism: Nissolia schottii (assembly GCA_003254905.1). Taxonomy (NCBI): domain Eukaryota; kingdom Viridiplantae; phylum Streptophyta; class Magnoliopsida; order Fabales; family Fabaceae; genus Nissolia; species Nissolia schottii. The sequence continues at coordinate 232,205 of QANU01058179.1, read as the reverse complement.
ATTGCATCAAAGGGTGGTCCCTGTTGACTCATGATTCATTCTCTCCTTCCTTAAGATGCAACAAAGCAAAAAGTAATGCCCTCATCTCAGTCATAAACTCATCATGCTTGTCATAATATACTTGACTTGGAAGCCAAAAACAAGCATCCGTATGATAAATCCCTAAGGTACTCAAAGGCAAATTGTGCATCTGTTTCATTTACTATTTCACACTTACTATTTCCTTGTAAGACCTAACTTAACAATCTATAAATTAGTTTATACAATTTATGAAGGACATTTGATAGTTTTCTTCTTATTATATCTCTAAAAATATAAGTGTCATTCGTAAGAGTGATAGGTTGATTTATAAAGTTTCTTAAACATTGTTGCTCTTTATTAAAATGTATTGAAAGTATAAAATAACAATAGTCAAAAAGTGTTTTCTTACCTGTCGTATAGGATAAATACCCCATGTTATTAATTGATCTACTTTTGATAAATTTTACAACTAAATTCATCTAATTTTGTTATCATTTCATGATATAATATGACACATTGATGAATTATATAATCTAATGTGATAAATTAATACTTTTTAATACAATATTTGTAGAAAGGTGCATCGTAACCTTAAATGGTTTGCAAATATCTAAACATGTTATAAGTTGGTTCTTTTAATAATTTGACTAATGAAAAATTTATTACAATCATATAAAATATAATGCTATTGATAAAATCATTGTCATATCTTATAAGAATGTGATTTTGATTTTTGTTGTGAATGTGACAACTCTCTTGTGGATGATCTATAAATACTTTTATAAACACTTAAAAAATATAGAAACATGCTTAATTTGGTGGACTCTCGGACGCGTAACCCACATGACTAAGATGTGAAATGGTGAATACAACATAATATCACTTTTTGGTATTCTGAGTGTACCTACAACTTTCTTGGTTCATATAGTAATATTTAAGAAAAATGATTGAATGATGATCTGAATTGTTAACTCAAAATATGATATTTCAACTTTAAATAGAAAAGAATTCACCATTAATTTATATGAACTATGACGACACAGTCTTAGTTGATGCTTTCACGTGACCCATTAATTTCTCAAGACATAACTATAAGGATAGGTTGGGGCTTTAAGCAGAATTTCGCATCTTTCCAAGCATGTACATTCCCAGCAGCATTCGTTGATTTCATCCCTCAAGTGAAGTCAATGTCCTCAAAGAGATTGAAGGGGGGAAAAAAGGAAGAACTGAAGTGCAAGAAAATCGTGGTGATTTCTACCTCCTTTTGTCCGTCACGGTCACTAATTTGTGCTCAGTGTGGCCACTAGCCAGTAATAGCACTCTGCAAGCATCAAAGCAAAATCAGAAGAAAAAAAGAGAGAAAAGAAAAGAAGTTTATGTTTGTTGTTGGGGACAGCACTTACTGTTTGACCGTACTCGGTTAATTTTTGTCTATTTTACTTTATTTTCTGTCACAAGGCATGAATGATTTTTGAAGTACCAATGTTGGGATTTGAATCAATCACCAGCTGTTAATTATAGTAATTAATATGGGGAAAAACAGACATGACTGGTATTTATCACCTTCACAGAAAAGATAATGTGGTAAACCAACTACTCAGATATGCTTGCAGTAGCAGACTTTGATGTTGTGTCTTTCCTATGCTTACTTTTTGTGAGCAATAATAGTTCTATAAAACATTTTATGGACGCAAGAATCGGATTATCATTTTACCTTATTAGTATATCTTTAAAATTTTTAACATACAATCGAAGCTTTATACAATTTTGAAAAAAAAATCTATATAGCACTTCATTCAATATTTTTTTGTCAATATCTATAGCACTTCATTCTATAAACTCAATGCTATAAAGTTTTGATAAAGATGTGACGTTTGTTGGATGTATTTTGTGAATTTTTGCTTAGTCTGTTGAATTAGATTTCTCTAATTTTGGATTTTCTCCATTACTTTAACCCAACAAAATTCTCATGCCATGACGGTGAAATAGATTGATCCATATATTTGAATTAGGCTTTAAGTTTGCTAAGTTATTTAACATTGAAAGTTAAAAGCCATCATATGATATAATTCCCTTCCCTTTTTGCTTCTGGCATAAGCACTAATACAATAACATTGAGCTAGTACTTAGCCCATTTCGCTCCCCAAGTTGCAGAAGAGATTATCAAAAACTAAAAATGCAACCAACTTCTAATTATCCAGCATACTGTGGCACTTTCAACTTTTGAAATTCGTCAACTGTGTTCTAACTCTCCTACATCTGTGGAACTTACTTAATGAATCTGAAGAAGTGATCACTAATTCTCCACGTTGATAATTTAATACTCTGTCATGTTAGTTTGCTCTCAAGCAACAACAATGCGTTTGTTTATATTCATGATCCATGGTGGTCCAGGGTAGGGCATGCTTTTCTTGTGCCCTTAATTAGCATTGGGGCTTTTGATGGTATTCTTGCTTGGATGGTGGAACAGAGTTATAGATTTGCACAATCAAAATTGTAATACTAAAGTAATAAAGGGGCATATGGTTTGTGGAATCCTCTCATACTTTTGGTAATGTGACCAAGAGAATGCAATATTTTCAGGTTTAATTGAACGTTTAAGAAAACATTCTCAAGTAAATTGTTTTTTTAGGACTGAAAATTGTCTCTTTTTCATTCCTACTTCTCTCATAGGATTGTTGGATTCTCATGGGATTGGAATGTTTTGAAATATAAAAAGACCAAATTACCCCAAGTCTCATTGACAATCATCACAACCATCAAATCACCCTTAACCGACCACCACTCGCCGATTGACTCAAATCACCCTCGACTGACCACCACCCGCCGAACTAGGTATTTACGCTTAAGTTGTAAATAACACTCACTAATTATTACCTTTCAGCTTGATTACTTTTAGACTTATTTTTAAAAATATATTTAGTCAGAAAATATGGATTAATTTAAAACTTTTTTCATTTTGAAAATCCTTGGATATGAAAAGGCGAGTCATACTCATAACATGATGAATCGTACTAATCAAGTAACTCATACACTAGGGGAACACTTCATCACATCGGACCTGTAGTGTAGCTACCTCCACTGACCCATACGGCAAAGAAAACATGTACAAAACGCCTAATACCACTAAGCTATCTACTCCCTACAACAGCAGTACACCCCGCGGGAACTTCAGACCTCAGAAATAATGCTTCACACTCTTGTTATTGCTGAAATATGAACTTTCTGCCACGCATGCTCCCTGGGGATGTCTTGTCAGCTTGTCATGGTAACCTAGAACCATTAGCGAGCAGGAAATGAGAATTTGCATTCTCAGTGAGTAACCTATAGGGATAACTTAATTATATTCACTTATGATTCCGTTGTTTGGAGGTCTAGTTTCGAACAACTTTATCCTAATTTACTACGTGAGGGGATTAACTCGTAATGTCTTATTACATATGACCATACTTTTCGAAATATAGAAGGAGATAACTCATGATATTAAATCATGTAAGCACATAACTTAATTGTCTATATGAATAAGTGAAAAACCCCATTATGTACCCGTGAAGAAGACCTTCAATCAGGGTACAACCTTCTTTCTCGGTATTGAGCTCAAACTTGTGGACGTGATCCACTTATGCATTTAGCATTATTTAAATGATCATCCCATATCGAATGGTGAAGGGATGACTTCAAGAGTCAGACCAAGGGGGATAAGTGACTTTGCAGAATTATGACTAGGGGTAACTCGACTTGATTTGGTCAATAACCGCCTATAGTCCTCATTCAATTCCTAATTTAATTATTATCTTTTTATCTTTTGTGATCGGTCTCGTCTAGTGATTCCGCGTAATCTAAGGTTAACCCAACTCGCCTGACCGATTACCTCCTATAGTCTCATTCAATTATCCTTGTTCATTTATTATCTTATCTTTAGTGTCTCGATTAGGTGATAACTCATGATGCAGAACTACTCTACGCAAAGATATAACAAGTAATAACATCCAAAATCACGTATGCAGGAACAAGGATAAGCTAACGTTAATCATCTACATATCGATAATCACTCAGACATACATACAACAGAAGAGCTAAGAGTATTATTTGTTCATTTTACACACGACCAGAGACTAAGAATTGTGAGTTATGGCTTGTTTTTAGTGCGCTAATTCTCCTCAGTCATTTGCCCTCATGACATAGCTCGTATTAGTCTCATCTCCTCGGTCCGCGTTGTCCTTCTACCTCTTGCCAGTACGAGACTCCGTCCCAGGACAACGATCCTATTATCTTTACCCTAGAAATCCAAACTTTACAAAATTCCTGAATTACCCCCTAAAGTCCCCAAAATTCTCTTTTTTTTTTCCTTTTTACCCAAAAAATCTCAATTTTCTCTAAAATTTCATTTATTGAACCCAAAGAGGCTCGGGACTCTACCCTTAAGTTTTTGATAGTCTTGGATCCATTTTCATGCCAATTTTTTTAGATTTAGTCCCTATTTTTCAGAATTTTCATTTTACCCCTATTTACCCAAAAATACCCTTTTAACTCAATTTACCCGAAAAACTTGCAGGGAACTTCAAAATTTTTGAAACTTAACAACCCCACTCAATTTTTTGTGTAAATTTTGAAAATGTGGTTAGTCTTTCAAGACAAGAACTTCTACCAATAGAAGAGACCCCAAAATGAAACCCCAAAATTTACCAATTTTTCTAAATTCTCTAGACAAGATTTTGACCTATATTTTTCTAGGCCAATTTCTCACAAGAAAACCCATATCAAAATAATCTCAACTTAGATTGTACATGAACAAACACAACATTTCATAATCAAGAAATTTAGAGGGACCAATCTTGAGCCTTATCTTAAATGCTATTAACCCCATTGCCTCTGGGTCAGGAAACTCACCTCAAACTCGAATTCTCCAACGATGGAGACCGGAAAAAGGTGATAACCGATAAAAAAAACAACAATAACTCGGTTAGGTGGTGGCTGGTGGTGCCTTGGTGGAGTTGACGATGGACATGCATGTGGGTGGTGGTTTAGCTTATGGTGGTGAGGTCGTGAGGATGGGTCGTGATTGATGATGGTGTTAAGTGGATGAATGTGATGAGATGGCGAGGATGATTTCTTGGATGGTGAAGCGGTGGTGATTGAATGATGACTTTGGAGGGTGAAATGGCGCTGATTTGGGATGATGATTTGTAATTGTTCTTCCATAGCACCGAACTCAATCAGGTTATTCCTTTCCAAACACTGCTTCAAATGCTTCCTCTTCATTTTCTCCTACATCTTGATGATTTTGAAGTTCTAACTATTAAAAAAACACCACCAATAAAAACCATCAATAATGATTTTTCAAAAATAACATATAGTAAAGTGCGAAAAACAGTATCAAGGTATAACACTAACAAAAAACTATCAGCTTGTTAGCTCAACACAAATAGAAAGGAATTACAAGCTCAATTCAAGGTTTATTTGATTGAAACTTAAGTAAGATTTTAGTGTGAATTCATAACACCTTTCTACATTCAAAGGTAATTCATCCAAACCCTCATTGGGATGTTCAGATAGTTGACCTCCCTCCATTCAAAGGCAATTCATCCAGAACAACACCTTTCTACATTCAAAGGCAATTCAGCATTGTTTCAAGCAAAGCTAGAAAGTTTAAGTTGTTGTCATAATTTAAAAAAATTAAAAGAAATAAAAAGAAGATTAAGAAAGTAGCTGGAGGAAATGGGGATCTAAGCAAGGAAGCATGTACAAAAAAAATAGTAAAAAGATGAGATACAATGAAGGAGGAGGAGGAGGACACGCCTAGAAGCATAAGAAAAAAAGAAGCCGCAATGTCATGAACAACTTACAATTGCAGATTGTGCTTCAGAATCAACTCCCTTTCATTTCCTACTTGTGCGAGTTGCAATGAACATTTCAGATTTTGTAGGTTGCATTATTCTCTTTGGTTGCATGCTATAAATAAGAAAAGAAAATTTATAAAACAAAAATAATAGCAATCAATATAGCGTGAAGAAAGCTGAAAGCAAGGAATGATACCAATTCCATGCCCACTCTTCAGAAATTTATGGTTCCCATTCGATGACTCCACTTTATTTTTTCATAATTCTTGTGACACATGGCCTACATTCCCACACAAGATGGACACACATCAATAAGCATTCTTAAGAATAAATTTTGATTATTAAAAGTAGAGAAATTGCAAAAAGAAAATAGAAATTGTTTCATCTCACTTGGATGATAGGAAGACTCCAAAACTTAATCAATTTGCAGAATTGAACTTCTAGAATGTTTAAAGGACGATTTTTCAACATATCTTCCATGGAATCATATTTATCAATATTATTTTTCTTGACATATCCCTTGTATCGCTTCCAAGAATCAAGGATGCCAGTCATCACTCATGCCTTTCCGTCATTTGGAATGATGAATTTAGACGACGCAGCACAAAATAAGTATTATTATCATTAGTCATGAATAGAAACAAAAGTAACAAAAGAGAAAGAAAAAAAATTAAAAACATACTTACATTAACATACTCCCCCACGTGCTCTTATTTTCTCTAGGCACACCTTGAATTAGTGTAATTCAAAGTTATAAACTTAGAATTCCTAGCAATTGTGCCCAAAAAGCTACTCAAGTTAGCTACTCTTTTATTTGTTGAGCCAATTGCTTGACCTTTATAAAATGTGACATCTCGCTCTTCTTTATTTCTAGCGTGAATCGTTTTAAAAATTGTTTTCCAGCAAGCTTTTCTTTTCTAGTGCACCTAAGTCCATATAGCAGCCCAAAGTGAAAGAGCAATCAAACATTCAATATTTTAATATGAATAATAACTACAAGTAATTAAGAAGGCTAGAAAAATACCATTGTCATCATTTTCATGGTCAAGGTCATCTAATGCCTCCTCGTTATGATTTGTAAGCACATCATTTTCATCAAGAATCGGAGATGGCATGTGATTTTTTCCTTCCATCTGTATCTTTTCTTTTTAAAAACATTGATCAAGACTCATTGCTGTGCAGATTGGTGTTCTTTTGACCTTTTTAGGAATTTTCTCCTCTTCATTGCATGTTTCATGATGGTCCATTATCCCACACTCAATTATCTTGTTATGCCCTTGCTTTTGATGAAACATTTCGGCTCCCCATGATTAATCCATCTAATATAACCTTTAACAAACCCATATGCTACGAGATGGTCCTCTACTATATGTCTTCTATACCAATATATATTGCAACACTTCACACAAGGACACTGAATTTCTTCTCCTTGAGAATCTCCAACTGAGAAAGCAAAGTCCAAAAAACTTTGAACTCCTTCAAAATACTCTTTCTCATATCGTGGTAAATCCATCCAATCTTTGGATGATAAGACATTAAGGTAGTTCATACCTAAATGAATAAATAATAAAACAAGATACAAAATTGATTGATTGAAAATGTCAAAATTCACGAAAGAGAAAAAGATAGGCTTAACAAGAAATGAAAGGTCCAAACCACTTGATAATGTGATAGGTTCAGTTTGATTCCGGATATACTATAATTCTCTTATATGGGATTTGCTTCAAACCTTTTGAATTAAATAATGAAAAGCTAATACGGGGGAGAAATAAAGAAAGGAAGAAGGAAGAATCTACAATTGTTCTTGAGAGATTGCGAACATAGAATCAATAATGCTAATTAAGGTTGTCAAACTCGAGAGTTTAAGTAAACTTGTGAAGTCTTAGTAAACTCGACTCATAAACTCGTATGAATTTACATACACAAAAAACTATGTTATAAGCAATATAATTAGGAACTAAACTTGATTAAATATTGTATTTATAATTGAAATTGAATAATATTAACTTTAAATTAAATTAATGAAAAAAATATCATAAAATACACCTTAAAACATGATACTTAGTGACTATGCCATACTTTATTCAGTATCTGTATTACTTTATAGTTCATTAAACATAGCTCAATTATGATAAATATATGAAATTAACTAAATAAACTCAATATATATTATATAATATAAACAAAGTTAGGTAAGTATCTAACAAAGTTACAAAATTTGTACATTTTGAGGTAAACTCGTAAACTCGTAAGTAGATTTTAACTCGTAAACTAGCTAGTAAGATCGAGAGTTTATTTAAACTCGTGCGAGTTTACCAAAAAAGAATTTTCATGAGTCTTAACTTGTTTTGTGTAGTAAAATCGTAAACTCTTAACTCGAGAGTTTAACAACCATGATGCTAACCATGCCCTTCCCACTATTCATTTGTTGGAATCTAACATGCACTATGGCCTGTGCTTTCACAGACAAATATGGTGGTAAAAGACTTTCACTTCATCACATAGGGCCACAAGCTGCTTCTTCGAGCTAGACCTTATATCATAAATAAACAAGATTAACTAAAGTGTAAAAGAGACATACATAATTGGAGCTGAGAATCTAGAACATCTATGAAAATTGAAAAAGAAATACTAGATACTAGCTTTGGTACATAGGTTTCCCTTGACAAAGGAAAAGCCAATTATGCCTACTGCCATATCTGAATTGAAAAGCTATGAATCTAATTGGAGTTCCCATAACAATTAAGATTCACTAGAATTTTGCAAAAAATTATAGAAACGATGGTCTCATTCAGAACCTTCTCAAGGCTATTTGCCAAACACATTTTCTCGTGGTAGTAGAGAACATTAACTGCATAACATGTGCATTGCTTAATACTTAGCTACGACAATAATTGGCACTTAATTTCTTGTTCCTGACCTGATAGTGTAAAATAACAGTGATAGTAATTGAAGGGAGAGAGCATACACGTTCCATATATACAAACTCATAGGATTGCCAATTAATTAACTAATATGAGTCCATTTGTAAGAAAAACACAAATGGATAAAAAATTAAAAATAAAAAATTAAGGAAGCAAGAAATCGATCTGAAATTACCTCAATAACTCGAAGCTTGAGACACCGATCTTCCACCTCAACTTCAGCAAGCAAAGAAGTTGAAACCCTAAATGAAAGCAATACCAGTGAGTTTTGGAGTCGCAAACAACTAGCGAAGAATTTCGAATAGGATGGCAAATAGAAGCGACGAACGAAGAACATGAGCAATCTTCGGAGTCGCGAAGAATCGCTAACAGAGTCAGCTTCTTGAAAAGCCAAGAAAGTTTGCGAAGAAGCAACGGGCCATGAAGCGTGGTTCGGGTCTGTCGACGCGGGATCGAAGTCGCTGAAGCGGTTGCTGAGTGCAGGTTCGAGTGGTGGTGACGCTCGCCGTCGTTGAGTGGTTGGGCTTACGTCAGAATCATTGCTCAGTGCCACCGTTGACTTGAATGTGCGTGCTCTTTTTGTCCTTTTATTTTTCTGAAATTTTTTTTTTCCTTCTTTTATTTTGTGATATTTACTAAGACGGTTTAACTTGTGTGATGGTCAGGTAAGGTTTAATTAACTCAACATTTTGAGTCCAATCTATTAGAAAAGCTATAAAAAGACCGAACATAAGTCCATCCACATAGGCCTATGATTTTTTTCAATTTAATTAACTTATACATGATTGTTAATTTTTTTTTCTTGAATGTGGAATCTGAATGTATATATTTTTTTATTGTGTATTTAAATTTAAAAAAAATATCTTATTCATAAGTTATTTTTTAGAAATTCATTTTGTGATAAATTTCTTTTAATTTGTATATCCAACTAGGCTTTAGTCATCCATAATAATCACATATACTATGGACACTCTTTTAAAGTGTGTCTTAAACTATAAAATATTAGTCATTAGCTAATTAGAAAGGTAAGTGTGCCCCTTGCATTTTAAATAGAGCACACTCATTAAGTGTGCTTTTTAATTATTTGGATACGTATTTTAAGTGTTGTCTTATATGTGTAACTAAAAGATGTATCTAAAACCCACCCCTAAAAATATAACATTTAATAGTTATATGATATACTTAATAAGAGTGGTCAAAATAAGCGTGGTCTTAGAATATATTTGTTGAAGTTACTACTACGTCCATCACTATCCAATCAACCATTGAGCTTCAAATGAAAACTATTATGCTAAATCTGCAATTTAATTTTGATTTCATACTTTGGAGATATTCTGTTCTACAAAGAAAAGAAATTAATTTTTATTTTTATATGGGAAATCTTGATATCAAATTAAATAAAATAATAAGGAAATTCATAATTATCAGGAATTTGTCCATAACGTTGATATTATAACCCAATCTCTAATTCTAGCCATCTTCGTTATATTTTCCAGTTATAATTTAATGCAACCAGTGATGAGTGAACCACCAATAATCATTCACGGCAAGTGAGTGTGAGTTGCATAGTGACTCTAGGGTGGTAGTGCTCCTGATGAAAGATTGTAATGGTACTCATATAGCTTTTCATTCACATCACATTACCATTTTAAAGATAAGAGGATGCATGTTTAGATATTGGAACATTTCTTTATCTAATACTTTATGTGATGTGAATTCTTGCACTCGCTTTTTGGTAAAAGTAAGAGCGGTGAGTGATGATAATTTAATTATTTTGGAGGAGATTCCTTTAACATTTGTCATCTCTTTTTAAAATAATTACATGGGAGTGTTATACATTCACATTAAACTTAAATGTGTAGATATATTATTTATATTATTTTTGTGATGCTACTTTAGAGACTCTACAAAATAATAAGGATTTCGTTATATTAAAAAACATAGAGTTTAAATGTTTTTAATAATATTACACATTCTAAAGATATAAAACTTATTAATTTGATTTCTTTAAGCAATGCTCAATCAAAGCAATAAATAGAAAAAGTTTATTCCACCTGAGCAGCAAGGTTTGCATGTTACCTTAAAGTTCCCGATCAAACTTTCTTAATTTTCGCCGCTGAACAATTAATGACGCTGTTATAGTGAGTTTTGACATTATTGTTAGCTTTGCACAACTCAACCGTTCTTTCCTACAAATTCGACACTAGGTTTTTCACAAAAAAAAATAAATAAATAAATAAGCTTTCAAATTCAAATTTTGTTGATAAAAAGATAATAAATTATAGACTTAACACAAAGGGACTTCACTCTTTTAAAGTAAGAATTTACTTTAAAAAAGCAAAACGTAAAATCTCAATTACTATAAGAAAATTAACTGTTAATTATCACATATTAAAGAATTGTCATATTAATTTTTTTTATCTTATCAAATCTTTAATAGTTGATTTTTTTTCTTCTAATCAATGGTTGAGTTTGTGCGGTACGACATCAATTAAGAAGGCAAGATCTCAAAAAATATTTTAATTTTTTATTTTCAGAATTCAAACTTGCGGCCACATATCAAAAGAGCAAGATTCATATCACCTTAACAAACTTGCAACAGGAAACTTGAAGTAATTTGCCTAAAAAAGAAGAAAAAGGAGTTATGTCAGCAGTGCAATTCATTAGTCACAGCCTCAGCATAATTTTCGCACACAGGAAGTTAGAAGAAGCCAAAAAAAAAAAAAGAAGAAAAAAGGTTAAAAATAAAAAACTCAAGTAGTCACACTCAGCAATGGTTAATAGTATACGCAAATAAAAATCCATAAAGGCTAAGGGGTTGGGTGTGTGTCTTTTGGTGGAGGAATGCTTGTCACCTACTCCTTTTTAAGTTCCCAACTCAATTCCATTGAATTCCCCCCCCTACAAACATGAAAACCAGAAAGTAAGTTTCCATTTGTATTCCATTCACTGACCTCAACTTGAGGGCGGGGTGGTAGCTTGCGTGTCTCTGTCCACTGCCAAATGGAAAGGCACAAGTGCAAGCTCTGCTCAAGATCCTTCGCCAATGGCAGAGCCCTCGGCGGCCACATGAAGGCTCACCTCGCCACCCTCCCCCTCCCTCCCAAGCCATACGACTTCTCCTTTGCAGCACTGCCTGACACGGCTTCCGTTCTGGTTCAGGACAGAGAGAGCGAGACCGAGTCCAAGAACCCCACTCGCCAGCGATCCAAGCGTAACCGGAACTCCAGAATCCTCGCAGCTCAGGGACAGAGCTCTGAAGAAGGGCCGAAGAAGAAGGTGGAGCCCGCGGAGGCCGAGCCCGTGGTGAGCTCGATCTCTGTCTCTGTCTCCGGCGGCAGAGCAGTCGAAGATCAAGATGAGGACGTCGCCATGTGCCTCGTGATGCTCTCCAGGGACACGTGGCGGAAGGAGGATGCGGCGGCGGAGGACTGCGAGCATGGGATCAAGTTCAAGAAGGTTAGGGGGAAGGCGTTTCGAGCTTCGCGGATTTTTGAATGCCCGTTCTGTTTCAAGGTGTTTGGGTCAGGGCAAGCGCTCGGTGGCCACAAGAGATCTCACCTCATGGATTCAGGCAGGAGAAGCCTCATAGATCTCAATTTGCCTGCTCCTGCTGAACAAGATGATGAGCTTAGCGTTGTGTCTGATGCTTAGTTTCTGCATCTGGGAACTTAGAACCCATTCATCTGCTTATGCTTTACTTGTTAATTTGTCATTTTTCTTTTTCTCTTTTTTCATATATAAAGATCAAGTGCTCTTTGATTCTACAATGGTAGCTTAGTATAATTATTTTATGTTTTCACAGACAGATTTAAAAGGGCTCATGCATCTTAATAGTTGAATTTTCTTCCCGGAGATTTGGTGGTTGTGGACCCACGCAATTTCTGGCATTCAGCAACAAAAGTATTCAAGTGCTGCAGTTCTGGTTGTTTTTTTTTAATGCTTGGGTTCTGTTACAGCAGGTTTCTAACTTGCCCTTCTAGCTTCCACTTCTGAAAATAAATAAATAATTAACTAATCAGTTTCTTGTTTTCTATTTTTTTTATTCCCTTTATTATTGCCTTCTTTCTGGTTGAGTTGTTTTCTTGTTGAGTTTATGTTGTTTTAGCGTGAAGCGTGAAAGTAATGATTCTTTGGACAAAGTCAGAAACGGTGAAATGATGAAAGGAGCCAATAAAAACTAGACAAGTTGTTTCTTTGGTGGGTTCGGAATGTGCACCTAGAATTCAGAGATAACCAAGGAAAATTGAATTTTCACACCCCGTCAATTTCGAATGTGCTCATCCTTTTGTTAGGTTAGAAATAAGAATACTTTGTTTCTCTTTTTACCTTTTTTGGTGCCAAGTGTAGCTTTTTTTTTGGTTTACAAGTGTAGTTTGTTTTTATTATTGTAGACTTTATATCTTCCTTAGAAAGAACGAAATGGTTAAAAGGCACAGAGGCCCCATACTATTTGCATAGAAGAATCCGTCAGATTTAGGCTATATATGCTGATCAAATGCTTATAGATAGATTAATAAACTAGGTGTGCCAAACCAAAAAAATTAAAAAATAAGGGGTGGTGGGGCTCTTTTTCTTTTGCATGTGATATTTTGCTTCACAAGACTTTTACTTGAAGTGATAGTGATTCGTTAGAGCATCTTGTAAGTTTTGTCACAAGCCAAATATAACTATAACGTGAACGGGATCATGAGTTATTATGACATGGCTCATTTGTTGGACCTTTAAGATGGACATTCAATGAAGAAAGCAATGTAAAACCAGTCTTGGTCCTCCAGGGTGCTCTATTGGAGGGTGAAATTTGGTGATTTCTCATTAGATAAGGTCCAAAAAGGACAAAATTTACCTTAGAAAACGCGAGAAATTTTTTTTTTCCTTCATTGAAAGAGAGAAATTAATCCATGTTTTATATAAGATGTATATCATTCTTAGTTAAAAGAAAATAATAGAGAGAAAAATGCTTAATAGTATACATTTTATATTGGCTTAATTATGTTTTTAATCCCCGCGAAAATTAAAAGTTT
>QANU01058179.1:203783-217573 GCA_003254905.1 Nissolia schottii | reverse complement strand
CGAGAGAGAGATGAGAGGATGGGGTGGGGTGGGGGTATGGGTAAGGGGGTTGTTTGTATTTTTTTTTTTAAATTAAATCTGGGTCGAGTCAGGTGGGCAATCCGCGTATGGGTCAGATTTTATTATTTTGGGTTATGCCAAGTGGCATCCCATGTAGCATGCTGCGTCAGTGCCATTAGCGGCCATGTCAGCGTAGTCAACTCCCATCCAACTCCAGGGACTAAAAATAAACTTTCAATTTTCGCAGGGACTAAAACTTTTATACATGGACTAAAACCAAACTTTCAAATTTTACAGGGACTAAAAACATAATTAACCATTTTATATTTTATGTGGAGCATTGATTGATTCAGTCCCGCTATACGTACATCAAAATATAAACACCATACATACACTCGTACTCATATACGGTGGCCCCATAAAATAACCACCCCGTCAACATATTCCCACTCTCACTCATGCACACGTCATTACACGCAAGCTCAAACGTTCGCGCTTCCCACTTTCTTCCAAAAAAAATAAGATTGCAAATCATTCGTTTTCTCATTTCATCACTTCTGCAGACTTATCCTTCTCTTTTCTTTCTTTACTCTCGTCACTCTTATCTCTCATCGATCTCCATCGTGCACTCTGCACAAGATTTACTAAACGCACAATGAATAGCACGCATCAAACATAAACACGGGTGAGTACTCAAAATGAGTTCATTCTTGAGTTTCTGTACTGTTTGGATTAGGGTTCATTCGTCGATCGCTATCTATCTATCTTTCTTCGAGTTTTATTCGAATGTATGTGATTTAAAACGATTTTAGAACGAATTTTGTTTTTTGAGAACGGTAGTGACTCATTTATGTATAAAGTTTATGTATAATGTTTGTGCATTATAGATACTAAAGTTTGTGCACTCTGTGTATGAGTTAAGTGCATCCCGCGTTTGAACTATTTTGACTTCTTATCTGTAAAGTTTGTGCATCTTTGTGTATTATGTTTGTGCATTGTATTTGGCAAAGTTTGTACACCCTGTCGTGTAATTTTTGTGCATAAGTTTGTCATTTAAATCGGTTGCTGCAATGTTTGTGCACTTTTACTTGTATAATTAATGCAATCTTTTTAATTAAAATCTAAAGTTTGTGCATACCATCAGACAAAGTTTGTGCACCTTAACTTAGAATGTTTGTGCATTATTTTGGGTAAAAGCTCTTTCTGTAACATATTTGTGCTTATTCGGTCCACGCGTGTGTGTAATGTTTGTGCATCATGAATGTAAAGTTTGTGCATCTGTCTTGTAATGTTTGTGTATAATGGATTTTGTGGCTTTTATGATTATAATTGCTTTGTGTTTTGTGCATCTGTCGTGTAATGTTTGTGCACTCTTACTTGTATAGTTTGTCACTTTTTTTATTAAAAGATTTTGAATTAAATTGTTGTTTAAATAAAGATTGTGCATATGTTTAGATAATGTTTGTGCATCTTGAGAGTAAAGTTTGTGCATTCTATCCTATATTGTTTGTATACTCCTATTTGTTGAATTAAATGGTTACTGCAAGGTTTGTGCATGTGTTCATTTAATGTTTGTGCATCATTCTAATTTGTGATGATTGTTCATTGCTGTAGACATTACTCCTCCACGATTAGACAAAGGGAAAGTTATTGCTAAAGACACCAGCGAAAAAGGCATTACACAAGCTAACACCGGTGTCGTCTTTGGCATTAATAGACAGCACCTGTGACGATAACCAAAGTAGACAGGTAATACACAACTAAACTTTATCCATCTATTCCCTTTAAGTGTCTGTAACTGTCTTGACAAAAAACATTATTTTAATTTATGCAGTGCAAAATTGAGACACACTGCTCGACCAAGCAATTGGATGATGCCACAATCAGCGAAGATGTTGATTGTGGCATATTGCAACTAACACAGCACGGAGAACTGGTTGCGGAGGAAGCAGCCACATAGCAACCTGAGGTACCGGTTGCAGAGGAGAACATCATTGTTGCTGTGGTGTCCACTACCACCAGTGTTGTGCACAACAATCAGAGGCAAGTATCTGCAAATGTCCATAAAGTTTGTGCATGTCTATTCATGAAGTTTGTGCAATAATAATGCTCAGTTTGTGCATACCTGTTCATAAAGTGTGTGCATCATGCAATAAAAAGTACTTGTACCCTATTGTCTTTGCATCGGAATTTGATAAAGTTTGTGCATTCTATTTATTTAAAGTTTGTGTATAGGTGTTCATAAAGTTTGTGCATTGCAAATAACAAAGGGTGTGTATTCTGATGCAGATAGTTGGTGAATTCTTATAAGTAATGCTTGTGCGTGATGCCATTTAAAGTTTGTGCATGCTGCTATATAAAGTTTGTACATTCTAACGTATAAGGATTGTGTACTCCTTTGTTGGTAAAATCGCATGAATTATACGTTTGTTGTAAAGTTTGTGCATTTTGTCGTGTAAAGTTTGTGCACTTTATCATATAATGTTTGTGTTTTTTTGTATTTCAGCACATGAACTACGTATGCTTCCTCTTCAATGGTTTCGATTACGACCGCTTCAGGGAGCACTGCTATTGTGTCACCTGATACATGATGGTATACTTTGATCATTTCAATCTTTATTTGAAAAAAACTTTCTTTAGAAAATATATTCAAATGTTAACTAATTCCTCTCGATGTTGTAGCCTGCGCTCCTCACTTCTAACCTCCCCGCATTCATGAAGGACAATAAGTACCCCCATTGATTGTCAATTACGAGGATGAGGCGCTGTACTTCGAGCGGTACATGCTCGTCAACCAGAAATGGGTATGCATTATAGTTATATTGTTTTAATTGTTGAATTTGGGTATAATGTGTTAATATTCTTTCTTTAATTGAATAGATTTTTGTGCCATTAGTGAACGAGGGTTTGGTGGCTGCATACACTCGATGTGGCAAGGCGAAAGCTTTTCATCCTTGATTCACAGCATATAACGAGCCCGGGGGGAAAGAGACTACATTAACCGGTATGTTGTAATGACAACTTTCCTAATCTATTTGATCTTAATATACCATTATTTGTCATGTTTAGAATGAATAGGTTTCCAATATAGTTTGCACATCTGAACGTGAAGTTTGTGCAATGTTATGTATAAAGTTTATGCATCTCTTTTATAAAGTCTGTCTCTCATTTGTTAATATAATGTTTGTGCACTCTTATTGGTAAGTCCCTTTTGCTTACATTGCTGCTATAAAGTTTGCGCATTCTGTCATATAATGTTTGTGCATTCTATCATATAAAGTCTGTGCATCATGTAAGTGTTTGAGCTTATATTACTGAACATGTTTATGTTTATTTTTTTTTCATTAGTCCATGGTTCTTGAAGAACTAATGCACAGATCGGTTGATAAGTTCGAGCTGACCGGGCAAGGTTTCCCTGTTGAGTATATTGATGTGCTGGGCCAACCTAACCCGTACTCAAGCTCATTGTTGTATCAGCATTCTTAATGTTTCTTAACTGATATTTGTGCTTGATTCTAATTTGTATATGCAGATATGATTGTGGACTCTTCGTAATCAAGTGGATGGAGATGTGGGACCCCTCTGTGGTGTATCCGAACGGAAAGACAATGTCGGAATGAGACAATGTAAGTACTATAACTGTCTAATTTTTCAACACTTGTACATTCCAACAACCATTAATTTGCACTCCATTTTTTTAAATGCAGAAAACGCTCGCAAAGATGAGGAAAGAAATGTTGTTGGCATCCATGTTGTCAACACAAAATTATTTGCGAGAAATGATTATTCATATGCCAAAGGAGCCTATAAAGGTCCCTATTGAGGATTCATCCAACTCGGATGTCGAAGAGGTGTCCTTCCCAGAAGAGGCTGGCCCTAGGCCACAATGGAAGGGGGGTCATCGAGGAAGGGGAGAAAGGGGAAAAAAGCGTTAGGGGGTAATCCACAGCATTTGGGTTGTACCATATTAGCGCCGCAAGAAAAAAATATTACGTTTTTAAATCATAATTTTAAATAGTAAAGTATAGTGATACAGCCTGAAAAGCCCATACAAAAAATGGGTTGAGCATGTTCAGAAAATAACAAAAGGCCCACCAATATGAGCCCAGCCCAAAGCCGTAAACCCTAGCCAAGGAATACAAATTCTCAACAAGGGTTGCTGCTGCTGCAAGCGAACGAAAAGGGATTCAGAGAGAGGGAACCGCTGAGCTCAGAAGAACAAACACAAACTCATCACATCACATCACATCATGGGTCAGTGATCAAATTTCTATTCAGAAGGGTTTTTGTCTTTGTGTTTTTATGAAGATATGATGTGTGTTTCGTTTGTTGAATGAATGTAACGGATTTGCAGGTAAGGTTCATGGATCTTTGGCTCGTGCCGGAAAAGTGAGAGGCCAAACTCCCAAAGTGGCAAAGCAAGACAAGAAGAAGAAGCCACGCGGACGCGCCCACAAGCGCATGCAATACAATCGCCGATTCGTCACTGCAGGTAATTTTTTCAAAGCCCTAGAATTGTTTACCTTCTTTTTTGCGCATTTTACTTTTGGGATTCTATATCTAGGTACCCAGAATGTTGAAGTTCGCCTTGTTTTTTATTTACAAGAGAGAAAGAAAATCGAAAACCTAATTTTGATGTGTTAGAATTGAAGAGCTTGTGGATTTTCGTGTTCTCATTATGTGGTTTTTGTTTTTCTTGGCTCTGTGTGATTGTAGTGGTGGGATTCGGAAAGAAGCGTGGACCTAACTCATCTGAAAAGTAAGGAGGAAGATGCTCGAATCATGGTTTTATTTTTATATTTTTTTTTTAGCTTGAGAAATGTATTACTTGTTTTGAGTTACTTGATTGATGGAGTTTAAACTGTGGAAGTTCTGATTATGGTTCAATGAACAAGATTTATTGTTAGTTTATATTGAACTTATATTTCTTGCTTTCAATCATGTGATAATTTCTTCCTCGAAGTCTCTGGTTTTCTTTGGAAAGGGGTAGAAATAGGTTTATCAATTAAATCCCAGCGCAGCCTTGTAGTTCATGCAATTTGTATTCCATTATTTAATTACCGCAAAGCTTATGATTTGCTTGAGGCAGCCTATCATCGAGAACGCTAACCATTTTTTGCACGATCTTATTCAGCTACATTTATACATCTAATATTGCTTGTGTTCTCCTTGATGGGGAAACAGTTGGTTACTTAGATACCTTAATGCTAGTTTCGTTTGTATTGGGTAGATCACGAGGTGTGGGGTTAATTCCCGTTTGGGTGTTTGATTGGGCATGCATGCTTGTGAGTATAGTTTGTTGATTCTTAATCAAGTTGGATTAATAGGGTGTAATTGGTGGTGCCTTCGTAGTTTACTAGCATATTTTTGGTGCAGCTGCAAAGTTGCTTCTTGTGAACAAATTGAATAGCCTTTATTTATTAGGTAGGGTAATGGAATGCATATCTTTTCTTAGCTGAATGTTAGTAACAGAACTTGTTTTCTCAGTAGCAACAATTACATCCTTTGGAGATTGACAATTGGAACCTCACCTACGTGCAATTTGTGTGTTGGTGTTCCATTACTTAATTACTACAAAACTAGTAACTTGCTGGAAGCAGCCTATCAGTGAGAACACTTGTCATTTTTAACCTTCTTCAGCTACATTTATTTATACATATACTATGGTTTGTGCTTTCCTTTCTGAGGAAACAATTAGTTACTCTCAATATCGCAATTTGTGGGGTTAATTCCTGTTGGGTGTTTGCATGTAGTTTGTTGATACTTCGTGAAGTAGGATTAATAAGTAGAAGTGGTGGTCTTCATATTATACCAGCATACTATAAAGGGGAGCTTTGTCCTGACTGAAAAGTTGCTTCTTGCGAACAAATGAAATTAGCCCCTTAGTCCATTACGTGCGAACTTTGTGTACCTTTATCATAATAGTTGGTCTGTGATAAACTCCGCTGAACCTCATTTCATCACCAGAACTTGCGACCTCAGTAACAATCCTTTAGAGATTGACACATGGAACCTCACCTACGTGCATACCCTTCTTTCAGCCTCTCATTAGACTCAACTCTCTGAATTTATAACCAAAATACGATTTTTCGATAAAGATTAGATCCGCTACTAGATTAAAAATGAAACACAATCTGAAGAGAGAGAAGTTCTCTATTTCCCCCAAATCAAAGAACCTCTACTCCCTTCCCTAATCGCAGCACAAGTGGAAGATGAGGGCAAGTTTGAAGAGGTGAATACTCTGAAAAATTAATTGGAGAAAATGGAGAAGTGCTTTCGGGACCTTAAAGAAGGGCTTGAGTTTCTGATTAGGCGCATGATTAAAATCAGAGTTTCCCATCTCAATATTCATAATCACTAGTACTTGAGGGGAATTCAATTTTTGTAGTCATATAGATACACTTGTACATGCAAATCATCATGAATGTAAATACCTAGTGATAATAATCAACTGGAACTTATTTAGTTGCGAATCTCGTGCATCTTTTGTTACCTGAATTCTTGATCAATAAGATCTTGACAAATTTTATAAATTCAGCGGATGATCTAGGTGATAATTTTATAAAAGAAGGTTCGTTTTGGCCTGCCTAATTTAAAGAACTAAAATGGTAGTATCAAAGTCTCTGTCGGATTCCATTAAGCAGTTAGGTTTCCTATTGGAATACAAAATCATTTTCCATGAATGCACATAAATATTAGTGCTCGAGTGAGATCCAATCGTTGTCTCACATGATTGAATGAGTACTTAAAAAATGATTTTCAGAAGGAACTTGAGCGGTGAAAAGCGAGTAATGGAGCAGAGAGGCTCTGGGATTTGGGGGGAGAAGAGAACAGATAACGGGGGTAATGCTCATGTATTAGTTTGAGTTACTTTGATCTTTGAAATTTAAAATAACATTTTAATTCCTGAAATTGTAAATTGTAAGTCAAATTAGTTCATCGGTTCACTATCATTATTGTATTGTCGCACAATTATGACTGCAAATAAAGTGTAGTTGCACTTGAAACTGTAAATGAGGTCGTCAAAGCAGTTATAGTGATAAATAAAACTGCAATAACAACTAAGATTTGCAGCACCAAGTGTCGTTACTGCCATATTTTTAGCCTTTAGTATTGTTACATAACTTCTGTTGTTATCACATTTTCATTTAATGTGAAAAATTAGTAAAATCATGACAATAAAATAATGATAATGAATTTAGAAATTAATTTAACCCACAACTTACAATTTCAAAAATTAAAAAAATCAGATTTTGAATTTCAACGACCGACTTAGACTTACATTTTCAAGGACCAAAATGAACATTTCCCCCTTCAAAATGTGTTTTATTTTTAATCTACACCATTAAGTATTTAGATGGCTAGGATTGATGCACTTTACTCTCACTCTTTAGTTAGCCACTCTAGAGCCGATTCCATCATGTTTCCTCAAAATGGTAGTTTATTCTAGAATAAATATTCAATGTGTTTAACATTTTTATTTTCATATCAATTTAATCATTAAAAAAAAATATATTAATTTAGTCTAACACATTAAATTTGACATCAATTTAATTTTACACTTATAATGTAACAGACTATTCAATATTAAAATCAATAATATAAGATTAAATTGAAGTCAAATTTTAAAATGCATGTCAATTTATTTTTTTAATACTAAACTAATGTTAAAAGTATTTGAAGGACTAATGATGTCAAGTATTTTCAAGACTAAATTAACATCAAAATCAAAATGAAAGTTTTAACCCCAAAATTGAGTATTCACTCTATTTCTACCCACGGTTCAGAAAGTACAAATTCTTTCTCAAGACCAAATTAAACTCAAAATGAAAATGTTATGACCAAATTAAGTATTTACCCTTTAATTTATTTTCGTTTATTATACAAAAATGACAAGATTATATTGGCCAAAATAGAGTGTTGAGTTGGTAAAAATGAATGTGCAACACATGTAAAACTAAAACTCAGCAGAGCCGGGTGTACGAGGAAAGGGAATCACGTCCCGTATATTATCCATTCCAGTTGCAAACTGCACGAGTCTTTCAAAGCCCAAACCATAGCCTGCATGTGGTACTGCAATCAACAACACCACAGTATGTATCCCAAGTCACTATCACGACCATAAAGAAAGAGGCCAAAGTAATTGCATTGAAATAGCAATTTTCACTCTCACTGGTCCTTTCGTTGTTCAGTTTCTCTATATTATGCCATCAAAATTTGGTCAGAGTTGAAGCACCAAAATTTATTTGACAGGAGAGGTTATTTGGAAAGGGGTAGTTTTGTTTTTTCTCGGTCAAGAGGGCGAATGAATCACAAGATGGAGTGAGACAGTTCAAATAAAGAACAAAAGCTGATAAACCATGTAAGCAAGCTTAAGGAAGCTTATATGTTTAAATCAAAAGATGGAATGAGAGAGTTTAAATCAAAGGACATTATTTTTGAGGTTTTATATGAACTCCTAGTAATTTGACTCGCAATCACACCCTTAACAGATAAAGACGTCTGACCTGAACCATAACGACGCAAATCAAGATACCACCAATATGCATCCTTATTCAGCTTTAAATCATCTAAACGAGCTTCTAGATACTCAAGCCGTTCTTCTCTTTGGCTTCCACCGATAAGTTCACCAATCTAACATAAAGACAGATAATAAATCATAAGGACATGTATACAATTATGGGCAGCTTCTAAGTTCTAACATGGTCCACATTTAGTTAGAAACTATGGATACTTAATCTGAACAGACATGCATCCTAGCCAAACCAAACCTAAACTACTACTCTTTTGGGTAGTATGAAGAAGTGAAAAATTGATACAAACACTGCTTGATGGCAATAATAAACAACAAAAACAAAAGAAAATATCTTATACATTACCTTTGGAACCAACATGTCCATGGCTGCAACTGTCCTTCCATCATCATTCTGTCGCATATAGAATGCCTTAATATCCTGAAAGATGTTAAATCCAACAACCTCAGAAAGAATGAAGAGAACATTGTCTGAAGTTACTTATAGCTCAAATTTCCCAGCTACTTTGAGATTCAACAGCTTGCCGCAAATGTTAAAAAGTTATTTTTCTTTCCATTAAGTTGCCATCCATTTAAAAAATATAATGACAACGACATCCTCCATTGTCCCCCATATGATGCGGAATTGAATTGAACATGGTGATGCGCAGCAATGAGGGGAAAAAGTAACATGCCTTTGGATAGTCTCTGATTATAACAGGGCATCCACCAAATGCCTCTTCAGTTATATATCGCTCATGTTCACTTTGCAGATCACAACCCCATTTCACCTACAGAGTCACGGAGAAAAGTTATGTCAAATACAACTACTTGTAAGAACCTAACAAATACAAATACATTGAAAACGAAGCCTAGCCTCACTTGATGGAGCTGACTACATGAATCAATCAATGGCATTGAGAATAATATTAATAACATAGCAAGATGACTATTGAGAATCAAACACAAGCTGAAAATGTAAGGGGAATGTTGAAGGGGCCGAGCAGATAAAATAGAAGTGACCAGTTATCTCTGCTGGACAAGGCTAAGGCTTTTCTCCTATATGTTTGTTGAGTACATTGCTAAGGGATGGCCATAGGCTTCACACAGAGTTGGGTATCGAGTAAGGCAACATCACTCAAGTTCATCCCCAAGCTAAGGAAAGTACCAAATTCGTCCCTGAAGTTGTCAAAATGTCAATCAAATTAGTCCTTCAACGTTGGTCAAGTGAGTTCCCCTCAAGGACTAATTTGATCTATTTTTGGCAACTTTGAAGATAAATTTGGTATTTTCCATAGCTTGGGGACAAACTTGACTGACCTTGCCAACCTTGGGAACGAATTTGAAGGTTTGCTCATGGGGCATCCCTCCCCCATTAGCTAACTGTTGAGGTTGAGTTAAACCCACTCAATTCTAGGAATGTTCGAGAATACTTGAAAGCCTAGTGGTAAGTGCACATGTACTAAACATAATGCTACTAAACATTAATAATATGCTGTTAAGTATGAGACTCCACCTAGACTTAAGAAGACTAAGGACTACACCAAGGTGTATGAAAGAGAGACAAAAAGCTAAGGGGAGTGGGACCCGAAGTGCCATCAGCACAAGGAGGGAATTGCATAAATAATTTGCACAAGTATCTTAATTGGAGAGAGAAAATGGATCTGATGAGAGGGATATAGTATGATGGAGAGGTGGCGAAGAGCATTGTTAGTAAAGAATTGGAGGAGAGTTTTGGCCTCTCGAAGCAGACATCCCTTTATTGCTTTCTTGCTTATTTCTCTATTATTCCTTTCTGCATATTTCCATTCCTTTAAGCTTAGTAGGATATCACACTGGTATTTCTGCTTGAGCCAATTACATACATACATAAATACAGACCGATTCACTTTTACTACTGCTACATTTCTGCTCTGTTTCTTTATTTTTCTCTCTTAACTGGTACCAGTTGCCGTCATATGCCTAGTTAAAAGAGTAATTTTGGTTGGACACAAACTTCTAAATGAATACACTTTCCTTTGCTATCTGTCTATATTACTTGTGAGTTGTGACCTAGAGGATATCCTCACGCAGTTAAGTTTGAGGCAATGAACATATGCAAAAAGATGAGGTTGGAAAAACCAAGATGACAAACTTAGTGCACACCGAACAGGTGTATTGCAAATGAAACATAAATAAAACTGACTTTTGATTTACCGGGAATTCAAATTTCTTATTTGCCCGTGACAGCAATTCTACTGCTTCACTGTAGGTTATTTGCACAACATCTTTATCTGCTACATCCTTTTCATAATGACAACAAAATAGAGACAAAAAGAGCATATT
Organism: Nissolia schottii; assembly: GCA_003254905.1. Taxonomy (NCBI): domain Eukaryota; kingdom Viridiplantae; phylum Streptophyta; class Magnoliopsida; order Fabales; family Fabaceae; genus Nissolia; species Nissolia schottii. The sequence continues at coordinate 206,736 of QANU01058179.1, read as the reverse complement.
GGTGATTAGAATTAACATGTAGATATAAAAAATCAGATAAAAGACAGTAATACGATGGTTACACTGAGAGCTCATACACTCAAGCGACCAATGATTCCCTTATCAATCCATGTATTGAAAAACTCCATGTCTTCCTTGCAGTTATCAAGAATATATCGTATCTTCAAGAACCAAATACATGTAACAGAAAAGCTTTAATACGAAGAAATAATATAAAAATGAGCTTTGCAAATTATCTAATCTAAAGACTGAGGAAACTTTATATTGTTGTGGAAGGTAACATACTACGGACTGAAGATAGGCAGTTGCACAAGCCATGTCATCATCTAGGTCAGCAAATGCAAGCTCTGGCTCAATCATCTGAATAAAAAGTTAAGATATATCTCCTTTGATTCTTGTTCCATCAAACAAGCATAACAAGAAGTAATAATAAAGATTTGAGGTTTAGGGGAAAAAAGGAATGCATGCTCTGAATTACACAAAAAAACAAGAACCACTGACCCAAAATTCAGCCAAGTGCCTAGAAGTGTTAGAATTTTCTGCTCGGAATGTGGGACCAAATGTATAAACCTGCAAGGGCACATGATTCAAAGTGTATTTCAATTATCAAATCCAAAATACTAGATTTTAAAGAAGACCGGTACAACTAACAAAAAATTAAAATAAAAAAGAAAATAAGAGGTGGTGCATGTACATCAGAAAGAGCAGTAGCATAAGTTTCAGCATTGAGTTGGCCTGAAACAGTCAAAAATGCTGGTTTTCCAAAGAAGTCCTGATGCACGGAATGGTAGAAGTTAGAATATGTAAAACACAATAACCACATTGCAGGCTTATTGGATATTGACAAGAGAAAACTGATATAGGCACATTAATCTGACTCACTTGTGACCAGTCAATCAATCTGTCATTCACTTTTGGAATGGAATCAACAGGAGAATCAGCAGTTTCAGGAGAGCTTGGTATCTGTAAATTAAACGGAGAAAAATCTGAGTTTAAACACAATAAGACAAGGAATTAGTGGTAAATATTTATAACAGACTAGTAACACCATAATAATTCCTTGTACCATTTTCTAATTATGGAAAGCACCTTTGTTGAGGGAAGAAATATCAAAGGGATTCTATGACTAGTGAGTAAATAAAGTAACCATGTAGAACTTGAAGGCACAGTTCATCAAAAATATATTAGCAAAGAATTCAAACAAGTGCTGACTGATGAGATTTGTTGATATTAAATTTTATCCTATTGTCAAACAATATTCTATGGAAAGAGTGGCTACATCATCAAAAACATTAGAATAAAACCATTAAGAAAGACCTCGCTCAAAATAGTTTTGCTGAAAATTCTATTTTAAGTAGGTTATTGATGCCAATTTACCCTTGTGGTCAATCCCAGTGTAATAAGACTTGGTTGTTATAATAAAATAACCATAATCAATCTCTATTTTTCGAAAAGCCAAAGAGCAGCACCCACAGAGGACCTTTTCTGCTCCAGAATCCAAGCTAAAACCAATCTCCTGCCGACAGCCTAAAAGTAAGGGCAGTGTAACATCCTATTCTATGTTTTTTGTATGCATACAGTGAAAAGCATGCGTTTTTCCTGATCTATTTCATACTAATTTGGACTGACGGCTGCTTCCCCCCACCACAAGCAAGGTCTTGTAACAAATTTCCTACGTGAGATTTTTCTAGTGGAGAAGGGGAGAGGAGTAGGAAAATTGTGCCCTTGAGTAAGTGCATCAATAACATGGAATTTGATTATATGTATGTGTGTGTGTATATATCATCATCACCTAGATTCAGAACAGGTACAGGTACGCGGTGCACTACCTCATCACATATATGGTACGTTAGGGGTATACATAATTGGTACGCTATTTCGGTTCGTGGTTCGCTTAATTGGTACACACTTAATACAATATTTTATTTTATTAATTATTTATATGTTTATAATTATTTTTAAACTAATTTGGATGAATTATATGACTTTTTAAATTTCAATTTTTGATTTTAATATAATACTAGTAGATTTATAGTTTAGAGTACAGAAGGGAAATACAAGTAATTCATAATTTTGAATCGAATTTGTTATTTTACTAACTTCTCTTAAATGCTAACTATTTACTATTTTTTGTCATTTTCAATGTCTGGAACGTCACTTCCACCCTCTCTTCCTACCCTCTCTTCTTCCCAAATAAACTTTCACCTGCTCAAAACAGAGCATCCGTGGCAGCATGCATAGCAAAGCAGGTTCTTTTCATCTCCATCCATGGTTGCTGGTTTGCATCTCTGGAGAATCGGACGGGGAACTGAGAAAGACCCAGTACATGAATGAACCGCGTTTTGGAACACGCAAACTGGTTCGCAGTTCGCTGGGGGTATTAGTGAATTATGTTACTATGTTATATGCATACATATATATATATATATGTATGAGTATATATATATATATATATATAAATATAAAGAGAAGCTATCTCACGGAATTGTAAATACCAAGGTAGTAACGCAAAACTGTTCACCCGCTCCTTCACAATCTGAAGCAGTTATAATAGGACTTGAGACCCACACAAACCCATTTTCTTGAAAGAATTTGTGTGTAGCATGTGCCAATGCGTTCCTAACCCTTGCAACCTGAAACCATTTTTCACCAGAAAAGAGAAAATGATGATAGTTAAAAAAAAAAGGATTATTGTCGGAAAGAAACTAGTGCCAAAACTTACACAAATTAACCAGTGTTAGAATTTGTAAATAAAAATAAAAGGGAAAAAAAAAAAAAAGAGCAAAGGAGATTAACAAACAGCTAAAAGGTTCATGGCCAAAACATGTTTGTATGACTATAGTGCATGCATAAAAATTAACAGGACTAGATCTTCAACCTATGAAAATGACATAAACTGGTTGAGTGCCCACTAGGCCAATAAATTGGAAACAAGAAAGTAGCTGCACTGGAT
>QANU01058179.1:129728-203770 GCA_003254905.1 Nissolia schottii | reverse complement strand
AAGTAAAACCTGGATGGGAGTAATTTCAGATCAATACTAAACATGTCTCTCCTAATTAATTGCTTATATTATGTACAAAATTCAAGTTTCACTCATCTACATGAAGAAATTTATTTGCTGAATCTGCTGTCACAGTAATTCGACATAACATGCCAATCAAAACATTAGAACTAGAAAGGTCAGACTCAGATTTCATGAATTCCACTTCCACATGAAGCATGCAATCAACTGCAGTTGCATCTCACTAATAAATGAATACATCAAAATTGGCTATGCATATTCCCCACTGTTTTTGCTATTAAAGAAGTTCTTAATTATGAATTACACTAAACTATCAACACATTCAATCATCTGAAACTAGCATCACAAAATGGGATGGATGAAAAACAAGAATACCAGAAGAATTTGATGACAGATAAAAAAACCTTTACAATAAATCATATTAACCAATTGTTTCTTTTAGCATAATGAAGCAAATGTGCAAACAGGCAAGGTACAAATACGCTTAAGAAAAGGAAACCATACTGCACCGAAAGTATTTGTCCTTGCACGAAGATGTGCTTTTGTTCTGAGAAATTCTCTGCTGGCTCTTTTCTTTTGGATGGGAAAGGAGGAATCACTCTTGCCAACCTGAAAATGTAAGATGAAAGATTTGTATGAAACCAACTTGGAATCATGTAATGAGTTCAATGAGACGAAGTTGTTGCCATGAAAATACACATCTTTTTCATTTCCGTTTGCTTTAATAATAATAAACAAAAGTAACGACATGTGGAATAATACAGTAAATCAGAGGTCTACACTACATTATAGGCTTAGCACACAAATTCAATGAGAAAATGCAGCCTTGTAATTACAACTGGTTATACATGGAGCTTAAAGCAAATATTTTCAGGAGCTAGCCAAAAGAACAGAGCAAGCAGTTTTTGATACATGTACTCGTGTGAGACATGTCAGAATGCTCAACCATGTTCACATCAGAATATTTTTTTCTTAAATAACAGATAGCAGTTACAATGCCAAAGCATTGTAGGAGAGGGGTTATTTTGTCCAAATACATTATATGCAAACAAAAATGGGCGACTAGGTTAGAATAGATAGAGTCTTGAAATACTTCAGATATAGAACAGTTAGGCAAACAGAAAAAGATGCTGATATTTTGAAGAGAAAAAAAAAACGGACATGTTTGGTTAAGAATGAGAGAGAAACTAACCAGAACTATTTTGTTGACCTTCAGTTCCACTTTCTGCTTCGATCCTTGGCTCTCCACCACAACTCCTTGCACCCATATAGATGCACCAGTTGTAATCGAGCCAGATTCTACCTAATAACAAGCTCCAAAGCTTGAAAACAGACAAATAAAATCTACAAACAGCATTGACGAACTTATACATAGGATCACACCACATGCAATTATGCACAACCACGGACCAGAATTTCTAGGCATAAAACAAGAAGACAGCATAAACAAGCATACCTGATCATAACCCTCGGCCCCCGAGTCCATCACACATTGCATGTTAGAAAGGCAGGAACCGTCGTTAATCTAGGATACAACAAACGCATTACTCAATCAGCAACACAAATCCATTGCCATAGAAAAGTACGAATTCATGGAAGAAAAAACAAATTTCAAGATAAGACATGGAATGCAAGATCCAACATTCTCCTAATCACAAATCTCACTTTGAGCAAGTCCAATTCTACTCCATTTCTCACAAAGTTCAACACTTTAAATGGCCAATAGAATAGAAAACAAAGACCAAGCCTCAGTTGGTTAAAATGGTCCAACACTTTCTCTCCTTAACTCAGAGTGTTGTAAATGAAGATGACTAACATTAGAAGAGAGAGTTTCAGCCCATAAATAATCAGATTAATTAACTCACATGAGACTTCAACATGCCAGTGATTTAAAGAAAAACAATAGGAAACAAATAGAAAGGAAAAGAAAAAAACGAGCGCGACCTCAATGAAGGTGACGCTACTCTGAACTCGAAGGGTTCGAACCCAGCCCATGAGGAGAAGGTTGTGGCCGAGCTTGTCCAAACCTTGCCCAGGGCCACCTTTGACATCAGCGACCTTGAGCTTCCTGCGAAATTCCCCCACTTTCTGGTGGGCGGTGGCGGTGCTGCGGAGGGACTCGCCGGAGTGGAGGGTGGCGGCGCAGAAGGAGCGGCGGGAGGAGAACGGAGGGGAGGGGCGGCGGTGGAAGAGAGGGACAGAGAGAGGTGTGGGGGTTGGGGAGGGATAGCGTGAGAGAAGAGAAAAGGGCGCGTAAGGTTTAAGATTGAGATTGAGGAGACGGAGGCGCGTGGCAGTCTTTGGAGCAATCGCTATGGCCGCAGCAACGCCGACACCTACGCCACCCATTTTGGTTTGGGATGGGTTTAGTGACTGAGTGGCGTTGGACTGTTTGCTCACTACTCCCTCCCTACTCACCTGGGGACAAGTATAAAAATCACAATTGGTAATAATATTATTCTTTCTTCTTCCAATTTTGCCCCCATAAAAATGTCAGTGGAGATAGATAGGCTAAAATTGTGGGTTGGAGTGTTTTGTTTGCATTAATGGGGAAGGATTTGATGACTTTTTTCTTTCGGGTTTTCAATTGGGGATTACTTGTGAGTTCTATTTGATCACATTTTTTGGTTGTTTTAGAAATTCAAATGTCCCATAGACCAAAAGTGTATGTCATATCATTGTTGTCAAAAGCTAATTGTTCAATAAATCTTATGATGAGATTGCTTAAGTTAGAAAAAGGTGTTGACCCGGGCAATTCACCCTTCGTGGAGAAGGACATTAGAAATTTTCACCTATCTTAAAAGTTGTGCTGGTCAAGAGAATGATGCAGCAAAAGCTCCTAACCTCTGCATGACTTTGAAGGATATGGACGGTGATTCCATATATGATTATAGATTGGATGAGAAGAAAAACCATGAGCATGTGATTTGGGCATTTGGAGATTCACTTAGAGTATATAAACCTTTTGGAGATGTGGTTGTTTTTTATACAACATATTGCGTACATTGTTATGATGAACCTCTTGGGTAATGGATCAAAATTGATAATCATAGAAATTCAATAAAGTTTCTTTCAAATTATAGTTGTTCCTTTGTAGATAAATATGTAGAATTTTATTTTCTTTCATAGTTTAGCATTTCTCAAAGTTTGTAAATGGGAAGCATTGTTAAACAATTTTTACTGAACAAGATCTTGCACTTAAAGAAGCTACTTCTAAAGAATTGTCCTACACAAAGCATACACTCTGCATATGGCATATTGCAGCAAAGTTATCAAGTTGGTTTGCTTTTCCACTAGGTCTCTAGTTTAGTGACTGCAAATTTGAATTTTATGAGTTCTATAATTTAAAATCAGTGGAAGACTTTGAAGAATGATGGTGTTTAATGGTTACACATTTTGGATTGAGTTTGAATAAGTATATAGGATTGTTGTATTGTAATAGTAAGTGTTGGACATTAGTGTACTTGAAATATATATATATATATATATATATATATATATATATATGTATGTATGTATGTATGTATGTATGTATATTTTTTGTTGTTGTTGCTGGCATGACAACTACTGAGCACTTAAGAGTCCTCAATCCTAATTGTAAAATTTAATTGTAAAATTTCTGTTTCTCAATCCTAATTAATGTACATAATTCACCTCTCATTATGATTGTTCATTATAAGCCTGGGTGGTGTATATATGAAATTATTTGGTATGATAGAAAGATCCTTTCGTTAAACATTTTAACAACAAAAATATTACATGTACACTCAATTTTATACACTCATACATACATCATTAATAATGTACAAATTTTATTCTCATGAGTGCACAAATATTACAAACTTATAGATGATATTCTCCATTATACTTAATTAAGTGCACAAATATTACATGCATTAAAACATAAACTTTATGCATATATAAATATAGGGTGTATGTATGGTGTATATTATTTGGTGTACATGTAGCAAGACTTTTTAACAAATTTGACACCGTTAATTACCAATTATTATTCAGGAAAAAAAACAAAAATTCAGAAGCAAATTTATTTATTCATTTATTTTGCATTAAAAAGGAAACAAATATATTTTTGATGGACAAGGAAACAAAAACATTGTGTAGCTTGGGAAATCACAATCATTGGGATCAGAAGAGAAGAAGAGGTCGCTACTGCACCCGGAGGATATTTTCATCATTTCCAGCTGTGACACAAGCATGGCCGGCCACACCCAACCCTCCGACGACCTTGACCAGCTACTCGACAGTAACCAACCCTCTCTCTCTCTCTCTAACAGTAAGACACACTAATCTCTTCTCTTTTATCTGAAACTCGTTGTATTCAATCATTTCAGGTGCTTTGGATGATTTCCAAACCTTCGACCTCAATTCCACCCTTCAAAGGTAGGTCTCTTCTTTTTCTCCCTCTCTCTAATTAATTTATTTATTTATTTATGCGCGAACTGATTTTTCTGTTCAATTTTGTTGTTTTTATCTCTTAGGAGTGGAGAAGCTACTGAGGACAAGAAGGAGCCTCCTTCTTCTGGGGTTCAGGGATTGGGGATGGGTTTGCCTGATTTGAGAACGAAGAAGAAGGGGAAACAGAAGGTTTCGAAAGACGCTCATGTCACCGAGGCACTTGACCAGCTGAGGGAGCAGACCAGGGAGGCCGTTAAGGGGCTGGAATCAATGGCGCCCTCTGGTGGGGATGATTTGGAGAAGGATGCCATGATGGAGGATTGGGTCAAGCAGTTTGAGGAGCTTGCTGGCTCTAAGGTAATTATTATATTCCTTCAAAGGTCAAATCTTTTGTTGTTGGGTAATGAAGGAATTGCCTNTGTTAAGGATTCTATGAAGGATTTTTTGGATTAGTGTTACTCTTTATCATATGAGTTCTGCTACACGTACACCAAAAACCATACACCATACATACACCTCGTATTTATATACATAAAGTTTGTGTTTTAACTCATGTAATGTTTGTGCACTTAATTAAGTATAGTTGAGAGCATCATTTACAAGTTTGTAATGTTTGTGCACTTGTGAGAATAAAGTTTGTGCATTATTAATGGTGTATGTATGATGAGTGTATAAAATTGGGTGTACATGTAGTATTTTTGTTATCATATTATAAAGTTGTGAAAGTAATGAGTCATGGATTTTACAGGCAGTTGTGTTTTGCTTCTTCTGTCTCACAGGGTCCTGTAAACTTACCTTAGAATTGGGAAATGTATGTATAGTGGAGGTTTGGTCATTATGTTCTTAACTCTGAAGATGGAATTTCAGAGTAGTGTCATTTTTGTATTACACAGCAATTTGCACCTGCTGCATCAGATGATCATAAACTGTAGACTTGGTTGGTTTGTCTTGTCATGTATGTGATAGACATGTGTGCTCCTGTATGAAGCCGAGAAGAAACAATTACTTCAGATACGATTCATATTCATATATGGCCTTCATTCCTTTATGCTCTTTTCTCTGTTTTATTAAAAATGAGCTACCTTTTTTTATCCCCCTCAAGACAACATCTGAGTGCTCTTGTTTAGAAGTCTATGTTGGTAAAGCCGTGATGGTTTACTGCATTTGGTGTTTTATGAGTTTGGATATGATGTGAATTCAGCTCACCCTAGAATTTGGCATATATTTTGCAAATTAAAATGCTTGAGAAAACTTGGTTATAATGTCAAGTATTAGTTTTGATGGAATGCAGTGATCTTATTTTTTTATATAACACCTCAGGTTCTTACATCTCATTCAAAATAGCATTTGAATAAGCTAAAATAGTGCTTTCATTGTTAGAGAACCTAATTATTTCTCAATTGTAAGTGCACTATTTTTCCTTGGTATGAAATATGTCATAATATACACTCGTCTGCAAATACCTTGCCGAAAGTTCCTGCCTCTGAATTTAAATAGAGCACTCTAACTGCTTCTGCAATTCCTTGCTCAAAATCTTGCTTGAGAAATGAAATAGACCAATAACTTCCAAGTGGGGAGTATTCATTGATTGCATTAATTTTATAGTTATGAGTTATAACTTATGACTGACAATGTCCGCTATCCAATAACAGAAGCTGTTAAATTACCATATGGGTTAAGTTTAAAAACAACAGATGACTTTTTACTATCCTTTATTTGTTCTTTTCACTTCTTTCTAGTGTCCAATATGGTCATTTCTTTTGTTAAATTATACGAAGTCTTTGTTCTCACTGGATTTTGCTCCTTTATTCATTTCTTTTGCTTTCTGCTTGGTTTGCAATGACTTTTTGAAGAGATGCATTTATTATTGTAAATTGGATGTCTTTAATTATACTTTATGATGGCAAAATATAGTTAGGGTCCATTATGTTATATATGCATCAGGTCATCGTTGCAAGTTATATAATTTAAGGGTGATTCAATTAATAACTTCTAGTTTTCTTGTCTGGAAATAGTGATCAACATCTTTCTTTGATTAAAGATGTCCAAACATTTGTTATTAAGAATCAGAGTAGGAATCTATTAAATTAGGAGTATACACACTAATAGAAACTCTGCCTGGAGAAACTTCGATGTATTTTCTGAAAGGGGAGTATGACCCGTACTGAGTTGGGTCACTTCCATGCAGATGCCATTTTTTCGAGATCCAAATGGAAAAGGGAGTAGCAAAGATTATAATAGCTCAGAAAAGCAGTCACTGAAGCTTGGAAACACTGCTTCATTATAAACTAAGCAGCGTACAGTATATCTTCTTAAATATGGGAATGAGGGAGAAGAGGACTTAAGTCAAGTTAATTTGCAAAGTTCCACTATAAATTTTCACTATGAGAAAACAAGTAATTATAGCTATAAAGGATGTTTTAATTTGACTACTCTCTCCACTGCCATTGTATTTCTTCTTGGAGGCACTGTACTGTGTATATACTGGCATGTTTCGTCTCTCTCTCTCTCTCTCTCATAGTTACCTATTATGTACTCCCTGCATGCTGTGCTCTTTTGTAATTCCTCACCATGAGAATACTGTATCTTGACATTCTTTCCCGGAGTTAGTGCTAATAATATTACTGAATTTGTTTAGGACATGGAGTCTATTGTGGAGACCATGATGCAGCTGCTTCTGTCCAAGGAGATTCTTCATGAACCAATGAAGGAAATTGGAGAAAGATATCCAAAGTGGTTGGAAGAGCATAAAGCCAGCTTAAGCAAGGAAGAATATGAACGGTATTCTCACCAGTATGAACTGATACGAAATCTTAATGAAGTTTATGAAACTGAGCCGGGAAACTTCAACAAGATTGTTGAGCTCATGCATAAGATGCAAGAATGTGGACAACCACCAAATGATATTGTGCAGGAGCTTGCTCCCGATTTCGATTTAGCCAGTCTCGGCCAGATGTAAGTCTCCTTTCCATTCTTGAAAATGCTTTCTCAAGGCATGTTTTGATGTTTATCGCACTATTTACCTGTAACAATAATCTCTATTTTCTGGTTTCAGAATCAAACCCACTTGCTTGAACATGCATCAATTTATTTTTAGCTCCCTAACTACTCATAAATGATTGATTTGTCATTGAATTTTAACTACTACATATAAGTTGATTGTAGCGCAGCTTTTTCTATGGTGATGTTCTATATCTCAGTTTGTGTTTTTGGTTTATAGTCAGTTAAATTAGTATGAAATCATCATATAGAAGCCATAGTTTAAATGCAGAATTCATTTGGCCCTAGTCTTTAAGACCCTTATGGAGGATTGAACATCTGGCACTGCTATTGAAGGTTTGATCCTCCACTAGGCTACTATCCCAAAGTATTAGAAGAAGAAAAATTGGTTTTGCTAACGAGTGTCGATAGAGCACTTGTTAAGAACCAAAAAAAGGAATATCTCATAAAAAGTAGAGCCTTTTATAGCATTAAATATATTGAAAGCTTATGTGAGCTTTTCTTTCTTGAATCCTTAACATAGAAGCATTGGCTAGCAAAATCCCAAAAAGAAAAAAATACAATAAAATAATTACATCGCAGCATCCATTGTCATTTTTTCCTTTTTGCTTTTTTGGAAACTTAGTCATTATATTTATTTACATCTTTTGTTATAATTGTCAAACTACATTGTTGTATATGGTATCAACTGATATCAACATTTTCTCCTGCAGATCTCCGGAAATGCTCGAGTCGCAGACAAATTGTTGTATAATGTGAAGCTGTTTCAACCCCTTTACCATGTGGCAGCTTATGGTTTTCAGATTCTTAGGGAGATTTATTTTTTCGTCAGAATAAAATGGTTTTATGCGTTACCATTTATTAAATTTTCTTTTTCCAACTCACTATAAGGTTAAGAGGAACCACACTTTGATAGCCTTTGTTAAGGCTGTATATGATCTGAGGACTCGTTTAGACATTTTATGACAACAATGATAGTATTAGTTGCTAGTTGCCAACAAAATTTGCTTTTGGATTCTTTTGAGAATCATTTCCTATTCAACATCGAGATCCTTGAATATGATGCCCGTCATGAATATGATGGCTGCAATATGTAAGCATTGTCAGGGGAGAAATTTTTGTGTAGTCTTGGAACATTATGTTAGATATACCCTTAGTTAGATAATGAATGACCTTTTAGTTATAAGTGGTGAATTATTATATGACTTGGAGCATACCTAGTGTTCTCAACCAGTTTTTTGGATAGAGGTCTTAGACCATTAACTGGTTTAGAGATTTAGATTTGAGTTATTTTGGAAGAGATTATGAGCTTAAGTTATATGAAGAAAAACTATCTTGGGTGGAGGAGCGTTGAACAATTACAACTCATCACCAATATCTCATGGGTGTAGCTCTTTGTAAAGATGCGTATGATTAGAAATAATGCTCTTATGATTAGAAATAACTATCAACTTGATTATCATGCGAAGACTCTTTTTAGAAGCTTGGAAAATGACTTTTTGGTTGTTTGTTGGAAGTTTAAGCTAAGCGTGTTGTGCTTGGGTTTTTCTTACTCTGGTTGGTCCTCTTTACACTTGGGATTTTTAAGGAAAATAATTATCAAACATATAAAAAGAAGTAAATACTTTGTCATCTTTTTCATAATACATTATGAAATTTATTATGTATTTGGTGAGTTTTATGATGTGCTGAATGTTTATACTTTTATATATGTTCAAATAACAATTCTGTGGGTAAAGTGTGAAGGGAACAAAGTCCTTTTTTTTCTTCAAAGGAACAAAGTACTATGACTTGGCAATAATGACTTGTGATAGGTGTTGTGGACATGCTTTTGTTGTTTTGGGCAGAGCCTGAGCCTGTTGTATTTTAGATGGGGCTTCGAGGGAAATTAAGCCAACAGAGGAATCTTTTATCTTTGGTGATTTCTCGTATGACTCATTCGGACAAGCAGACCCAAGGGTTTTCTTTTTGTGGGGGCGTTTCAAGGCTTTGGGGATGTCCCCCTTTTGTCTTAGCTTTTGTTTTAGGAAGCATGGCTACCATACCACACTAGCAAGTTGTTCCCAATAGTTAATCAAATCACTTTCTTTCTTTGGGCTATTTGGTCGGAATACATCACATTGTTGGGAAATTTACATTTCAATGGTCCTGTAAAAAATTTAATCTGTATCATGACTTAACAAAAATATTTACGAATGTATGAGTTTGAGTCTGAAATCGCCACCCCTATGATAATTTCAGACTTCAGAATTTTTTTTTTAAAAAAAGTCTAAAATTGTCACACTCTGTAGCGATTTCAAACTTTTTTTATTTATTTTTTTAAAAAAAAATTTGAAATCGCCATTCCTTGTGGCGATTTTAGACTTTTTTTTTTTTTATAAATGTCTGAAATCGTCGCACCTTGTGGCTATTTCAGACTTTTTTTTTTAAAAAGGTCTGAAATTGCCAAACCCTGTGGCGATTTCAAACTTGTAAATTTGTGTTCCAACTCATATTTTAGTATACAAGTTATACTAAACACCGTATAAATGTAAAGTTGCCCACATTGTTCCTTCTCCTGGTTAGTCACCTGGCATGGCGTTCCAAATGGTCAGTAATTGATATGAGTTACCACTTAAGTTACCGCAAAAGTTGATGAATACTATTAAATCAGTGTCATGATTTCACAAATATCTTGTCACCTCTTTCATTGTCTTCTCTTCTTCCCCATTTCACCAATCTTACAAATTACATTCACAAACTTCCCCTCTCTCTTACGATTACCCTTCCGCGGTGCACCTTGACGCCGCCGCCATGGTGGTTCACAGCCACGACACCACTCTCCCCGTCATCCTTGACGAGATGCTCGTTCACTGCCGTGCCGTGGCGCGTGGTGCTTGGGCCCCATTACTTGTTGGAGACTTGCCCTGTGGATCCTATGAATCAAGTTCCAATCAGGTTTTTATTTTATTTTATTTTTTTAATAAAAAAACCATTTCAGTCAAAAGCTTAACAATTTCATATGTTACGTGTCATTTCATGCAAAAAGCTCTTTAGACGTAAGCTTAGAAGATGGAGCTATAGTCCAATTCATGGAATCTCTATATTATGTCAATCAGTAATCTTAAAAGCTTAATTTTGTTGGATAATGACAAATAAATGATTTTATATCAACATTTTTGATTTCTTAGAATAAAGGTAGGTGATTTTTAATTGAAAAAATTTAAACTTTTTTTTAAATTCTTTTTGTTTCTTTTTCCCCTATCTCTCATTTTTTTTTTCATTTTTATTTTATTCTTTAGGAATACAAAAATTTGCATTTTCGTTTTCATCATATTTTTTTTTATTTTTTAAATGTTTGTGCATGTGCGTAGGAAAGTTAAGGTATGCTTGTTCATAAGTTTGTGCATGTCTAGTTAGTCAAAAATTTGTGCACGTATATAAAAAAGTTTGTGTATTCTTGTTCAAAAGTTTGTATATGTGAATACAAAAATTTTCTTCTTTATCTTTGTTTTCGTTTACGTTTTCGTCACATTNCTTTACTCCATAAGGTGCACAAACTTTATTCACAATCTCAACACCTAGAGATATATTGGTGAATAATTAAATCTATAAACCTTTAAACCTTTATTGAAGTGAAATTAGATCTTAGATCTTAGATCGTTTAATGAAATGAACACATGATTGATGTAACAGAAGCTATAACTTTTAGAACATTTAAAGTCAATTGGGTTGATTAGTATTTATGTACAGAATATATACACAACAACATTCTTTAAAAAACAATTAGGGACAAAAATCCCCCTACCCACTAATGCTTCTGAATCTTTTTCCCCTGTTTCCACCCTTTCCCAAGGAGCTATGTTGTGCCTACGTTCGTGTACGAACTCAATTGGAGACTTCCCCTTCATCGCTGCTAGGGCGGCAGCTTTGTCTGGTCCTGACACCTCTTCGACTTCTGAGCCGGATGACTCCTCAGTCGGGACTACCCTTGTAGGATCATTTGGCATTGAAACGAGTTTTTCCTGCAAACAGTTATGCGTTGACAGCATTGATGTCAACAACATATCTTTGCTCATCTTTCAGAACTATGATGTTAATTGAGCAGTAGAAACTTGTTCATTAACCAAGTTACGAAGGAGATTCAGTTGAATCTTTCTTTTTGTTCCATGAGATTCATCTCAGTATTATCTGAGGTTACATCAACTTTAGTATGTGCTTCTTCCATAATTTCATTAGGTGGGCACGTCTCTTCACCCTGGTTCTCTTCTACCTTTTCATTCTCAGCTGAATCATTTTTCCCTCCATAATATCATTGAGCAGGTCGAACAGGCCAAACTTGTCCTTGTGGAAGTACAGGGCCTTGTTTAGGTAAGAGACCATGTTGGTGACATACATTACAACATAAAATTTAAGTGCGCAAATGTTACAGTCACACATACACAAACTTTATATGACATTGTGCACAAACTTTACACAGGTGTTGAACTGTGTAAAGCATTTTTGCGACGTCCTTAGCAACAGCTGCCCCTTTGAGTGACTGTAGAGGAGTCATTTCTACAACAATGAACAATTAACATCACGAATTTAATTCAAAAGCTTTTACTCACACTTTTATACATTCTAATGCATAANATTAGTGCTTTTAGGGGGGGGGGGGATTTAGAGCCCAGGGAAGGAAGGTTGCTAGTGCTGTCAAGGTCTACCACTATCTCTTTCCTTAGCATATGCATCAATTCGGAATTTGAACAATTTTGATGTCGCTGTAAAAGGAATTATTAGTCGCTGTAATACATGTGTACACACACTTTTATACATTCTAATCTATAAAATTTACATATCTGCATATTACTTAATGTATAGTTAAGTATTTTTACAGAATATGATATCTGATTGGAGTGCACAAACTTTATATGACTGAGTTCACAAACATTACGCACTTGTGTACAATACTGTGATTTTACTCAAACATAAATTAGTTCACAATCTTTACACAATGCTTTGTGTACATCCTAAACCCGTACACCCGTACATACACCACAAAATTATAAAGTTAGACGAAAAGCAAATCAATGAACAAATCCCTAAACAATGAACTCAGTTTCGATGTACTCACCGGTGTTTATTTTCTTGTGGGATATTTGATTGCATTTGGTACATATTTGTACAGAGACGATGAGTTTGTAGAAGAGAGACGAGAGCGACAAGAGATGATGAGAGTGAAGAGAGAACGAGAGTGACGAGAGTGAAGAGAGAAAACGAAACGATTTGTGTTTTCAATCCTTATTTTCGAGAAAAGAAAGTGGAAGCGGTAAGGTTATGTGTGTATTTGACGCGCGAGTGAGTGAGAATGTGAGTGGAGTTAGTAGTTATTATCTGGGGCCCACCGTATATTAATACATGTGTACGTATGGTGTATCAATTTGGAGTGTATATGTAGCAGATCTCTTAAATAAAATTTGAAATGAGATCTGAAATCGTTTGCTTCAAAATGTTGTGGAGTTTCCTACATCTAGCAAATCAACGAGAGAACTTCAAGCTTTCCAATTTTCCTTCCTGCACAATGTAGCTGCAAGCTTCTGCATATAATTTTTGACAAAAATTTTAATTTTTTTATTTATATATATTCACCGCTGATCACCCGACTCAGTCCAATCCAATCTATTTTAAATTGGGTTGGGTTGTGAGAAAAAATTATAAAAATCAAACTATCTAAATCCATATTGTTTTATTTGAGTTGGACTTTTTTTTACTTGACTCTATTCGACTGGAATAGCCAACCAAATTTAAATTTGATTTCAAATTGTAATTCTAAACTTAATTTAAACTTTTTAATTTGAATTTGTGATTCAAAATATTAAATTGATAAAAGTATTAATAAAATAAGTTTTTTTTACTATGATAATACTTTTATTATAGAATCGACTCTGTGATCCATTTGATGAATCAGTGACCCAATGACCTGATGAGATGGTCGGATCAATTACCGGACCGGTTTTAATAACTATGGTTCTAACTCATTTTCTGCATATTTGTCTTCTGATCTTGTCACCGCATACATTTGCCAGGTGTTATAATTTAAAAGGTTTACATATATAAAACATTATCCTTTGTGTATATGAAAATGGTCATTAAGTCTTCCCTTGACTAAAAAAGTTAACAAAATTTGATTGAATACTGGAATCGATCGGACAGTCGGCAAAAATAAGTGAATTATTGCAAAACAATTTTATATACACACTAACTCCCCTGTCTTCCTCCTCCTTCAAGGCAAAAATAATGAATAATTTACCATACAACATAGTAGTGTTTGGATTAGTTTATTTTGAGTGTAGAATAACGTAGTAATCAAAAGCTTCTGGCAATAGTAGCTTTTGAAATACGAAGCTATTGTTTCTCTCCCAAAATAATCAAAACCAAACCATTCTGGTCCAAAATCCATGGCACACTTTCCTTCCCCCTCTACAAACAAGTGAAGTACTAAAAACATAAAAAAAAAAAAAAGAGAGAGAGAGAAAAGAAAAAGGAGATAGCTATCACTACAACCAATAATGTTAATTTTTTCAATACAACTTGTTAAACCAAGAAGGGGGTGAAGACTCTCCCAGTCTTAAAAAACATTCCCTTTCTAGAGACAGTTGAAGACTTGCCATTACCTTGGTCAAAGATGTCCACAAAAAAGGTGCGACGCAGAATGCATAGGCAAAGACACACAAAGCCCTCACCACCCCGTCCGCGTACCAGGGAAACGCCATGACCATCAAGGCCCCGGCGATTGCTAGCCATGGCGCCAAGACCGGAAGCATCGGCAGCAGGAAGGTGTTGGTTGCAATCAAGCATAGAGCAAAGACACCTAACAAGTATAGGGCCCAGCCGAGCAGAGGGTGAACCGTATTAGGGATTATAAAGAATGGCGTTGCGTACGCAGCAAGTATGCTCCAAAGAGCAACCAATTTGAGGCAATTCTGCACGACGCTGATGCTCTTATCGGCACGCTGGTAGCACAGCTTCGAGAGGCTTGGCCTCGCCAAACGCGTCATTGCTATTATCCCTACATATATTGCACATTGGATAACCATCACAACCATCTCTGCAGCAGCATACCTGCACTAACCACAATAATAGGTCAATTTTTGCAATAGCTTACGCAATTTTGAGAATAAAACAACGATTAAAAAGTAGTTCAGACTTCAAATGGTACCAATCTTGAAATCAGGCAAGCCAGATAGATTATAATGTTGATCACACAAGACAGACCGCCATTCATTTCATAAGAATCCATTAAAATTCGCCAAATCAACAAATTAATTAATTAATGCTCTGACTTGGAAACCTTACCCCACAGTTTGACCTCGTTGTTTGTGCCACTGAAGGCCTAATGG
The DNA here is from genome assembly GCA_003254905.1 of Nissolia schottii. NCBI lineage: Eukaryota > Viridiplantae > Streptophyta > Magnoliopsida > Fabales > Fabaceae > Nissolia > Nissolia schottii. The sequence continues at coordinate 188,972 of QANU01058179.1, read as the reverse complement.
CAGGACAGGCCAGGACCACCAGTACCACGGCTTCAACCACGGCGCCCCCGGGAATGTGATCACGCTATTCGGTCCGCAAGGTATGCTCCAGCGAAGTTTAAGATCTGAATTCAGGATCAGTATCAGTATCAGAATGAACTCAAATTACATTTCACAAAGCCATTAATTAACAAGTGTATGGTCTCAGAAACTATATTATCAACATTTCATTTGTATCTTGTAACATACACACTTACAGTAGTAAGAAGCATCCATCTGGTAACCTAAAGGAAGCCTATATGTTCCATCAAGTTTGGTTCCGTTTGGAGTTGGATGAAACATTGGCTTATCAAGCAAATCTGGGAAGTAGCTGGCTATGAAACCCTGGTCTGCACCATCTGGATTTTCTCTCCCATTCTGTAATTCATTAACCATGTCCTTGAACACCCCACTTGATGGCTGCATATATATTAACATCAATTGATTATTACAAATCATATGATACAAATCATCTAAAAATTCTTCTTTTTTTCTTTCATGCATTGCATCGTAACAAGTTATTATGATGATGATTATTTGGAAACTCGTTTGGTATAGTGGTCAGTCACAGTAAAAACAAAATATGATCTTACTCATCCTAAGGGTTTTTTTTTTTTTTTTATAATTTTTTTTAATGAAGATAAAAGGGAAACTTTGTCCTTTCTAAGAGGCGAATCCAAATCCTTGAGGTTACCACGAAAGTTGGTCATTACTTTAATTTCCAGTGTCATTATTTGAGCATATGCATGCAGACACTTTAATTAATCTATGACGATCAAAGTTCAAATTAAATATAAATTTTAGTTAGTTAATTATAATAATTATGGAATCAACATATTGCGTTGAATAACAATATACATTCATTCATTATTAGTTAACATCACATTCACATTCAACACTTCCGTACTTAAAATCATAATTGCAGATCAACCCCCACGTGTCAATTTAAGTGTTTACGCGCACCATTGATGGTAGAAATTTAGAATATGAAATTTAGAAAATAAAAGAATATAAAGGGTGCCAATAATTATATATGTAGAGTTGAGTCATATAGCAATTGCGAAGATATTTTAATGTTGGCAGCACATTGGTGGACAAAGTATACCTGCAAGACGAAGAGGCCTGTGTGGAACACGCAAGGGTTGATAAAGACGGCACAAAATTGTCCACACTGAAACAGCTCGTCCGTTCTCTGAAGGAAGAGGTTGTCAGCATCCAACATGATCACCCTCTCATACTCCACCAAGCTCCACGCGTAGAGCTTGTTCAACGACAGCTGGAACCTCTTGTCGAAGTTGTCTTGGTGCTTGTACGGGTTGTCCATGTTTTCAACTTTCACTACTTTCGCACCATCTTCCTCTTCGCTGAGAATCAAACAATTTATGCTAAGTTCTACCTACCAACTCAAATCATTGACTCTGTACGTGCATCAATGAACTTGCCCAACACAAATACAAGGTCAGGTGTATGCACTTCATCAAATTGTTTTTAACCATTTGTCAAAAATTTTGTCAGAATTTGATGTCGCATATTAATTTTAACCATTAGATTAGACGGATAGGTAGGTGGTGAGTTTACTCTATTGATTTGCGTAACCATGCTTCTTAAATACCACCAAAAACAAAAAAACTATGCTTCTTAAATCTCTTGACAAATCGTGACACTACTAGTATGGCAAATAATTTTGGCCTCCTTGCATTACTCCTCTTATACACGTAACCTTCGTGAAAAGGAAAAGCATACGAAGTGACTTCAGATATATAAGCTTACAAAAAAACAAAAATGCTGCACAACTCGAAGAATAACAAGACCTACTACCCGAATGATTAATCCTCATCGTTTATTTTAATATGTTATTTTTAATATTTCGTTAAACACAACATATCCACCGTTTCGGCGTTTTCTCGGGTTCTCTAGCTTCACTCAATAAAAAATGTTATTTGTTCAAATTATTTAAATTGACTACCAAACAATTCACACTTGCAAAAAAATGATACTCAGTCATGCTTTCATCTTCTCTCTTTATGATGAACTTTGTGAATGTAAGTTGTTGGATGTCCATCCAAATAATTAAGTTGTATAAATAACATTCTTCTAAATTTATAATTTTAATTGTTGAGATCTAGTAGGTCCGTAACAGCTCCATTGGTCCAGTGTCAATTTGTAACTTATTCAAACAAAAAATATATCTACCTTTAAGAAAAACTTATAATTATAATTAAATTGCTCTCGCAAACGTGATAACGAAAAGTGCGCAAGGACAAGGGTCAAATGTGGTTATCCATTTCAAAATGAGACAAGTAGCTGGTAACCAGATTGGGCAACCTGCTCACCTAAATAATTCCTCCCTCTTTTCGAACCATAAAAATAAATTAATATCTCTCTCAATATATGTGTATGTATGTATTAAAAAGTATTGGCACTTAGTACAACAAATTTATATCAACATGCTTTTAATTGATGGAGTTTCTTTCTTTCTTTCTTAATTAATTGATGGAGTTAGCTAAAGAATCAAGAGTAAAATCGTTTTAATTAAAAAAATACTACTACTAATTTTTTTTAAAATATATAATATATTCAATACATTAAAAACTTAAAAATAAAAGTAACTCCTAATTCCTTAATTGATCATGTCTTAAATTAGTATAATAAAATCTTTATATGATTACTATCATAAAAAAGAAAAAAGAAAAAAGAAAAAAAAGAAACGGCTGGAAGTTATGCACCTAGTATTAATTTGACTAATTCAGTAAAAAGTGTTTGGAGACCGTATAAAGCATAAACAAAGTGGGAACAAGACGCGAAGGAACCAGAACGACCGTCCCATTTATCAAGAACGTATTGAAACCATCGTTGACACTTTCGGATTTCACGCGCTATCCCAAACACGCCACTCCTTTCCCCGCCCCACTAACAACACAACACATGTTAAAGTAGTTAGAGTATGTAAATAATAATTTTTTATTCATAAACTCTTGTTTTTCTTTCTTCTAAATATCGGTAGACCTTTGAGCTGTCACTTGCGATCAGTTCAAAAACAGTTAACCTAGCTCAAAAAATAAATTATAAGCGTCTTTCATTAAAAGAACTAAGTACCGAAGCACCAGTTAAGCGCTGATATGTACCACCAATATTTATAAGAGAAAATAGTTATAATTAATCATAATTTCAGCCCAACGAAGAAAGTGAGCGAAGCCATTAAAGAAAGTCAAAAGATGAAGCCGGACAGGGAGGGACAATGGACATTCACATACATATACACGTGCATGATGATGCGCTGTAACAAAGACAATCAAACGTAACTCAACGGTCCCAAATCCCGAACCTCCGCCTTATCACCATCATGAATCACCCTCTATCTTTTTCCATTTCCAAATTAAGAATTTTCCCCATTAATTTCTTTCCCTTGTGATATAACCGGAGCAACTTGTTCCTCCACCCCCAAAGAGCACACAATAAATAAATAAATAAAAATTAAGAAGGTAACAAATAATAAATGAATGGCGTGATTAACGATGAGTAATTGTGAGGAGAGAGACTTACAGGGTTCGGATCCATCTAACGGGAACATCAAGGGAGGCAATGACAACGAGATCAGCGTGGACGTTGAGGGTAGAAAGTGAGCGAAGGAGGACGCGGACGGCTATGTAGAACTCGTAATCCCTGGGAGTTCCAACGTACATCATGGTTGCGTACGCATTCTTCGCCTCCGCCACCACACAAGGCGATATCATGCTGGAATCCAAACACCACATCCCCAACACCACCGCCGCCGCCAACCACCTCAAAGAAGAGCCCCTTTCCATACATGCACACCCTCCCTCCAGAAATTAAGTGAAGTATTTGATTATAAGCTTGGAGGAAGAATTAAGTAGTGGTTCTTAAAAAGTGATTGTGAAGGAAGGAAGGAAGGAAGGGGGTTTGATGTGCAGCTGCCAATCAGTTAGTTAAGCGTGTTGGAGGGGGGATGGTGTTGGCAGTTCTCTTTATGGGGTGAGAAGAATGAGGTGTGGGGGGAGAAAAACGAGAAGGGACAGGGGAGGAAGCAAAAAGTGCTTTATTTATCAATCCATGACAATGAGGACAAAGGCATATAGTGAGCGTCAGAGAGAGCGCTCTTTGAAGGTAACGTAAAACGCTTTAAGTATCGCTGGATACAAATATTAATTTAATATTTCATCCATTAACGATGTAAAACTCTTTATATTGGAAGTGATACAGATTAACCTCTTATTATAATTGAGATTCAATTTAATATTGCATCCTTTTTATAAGCGATGCTATTACCATTCCAAATGTCTGTCTATCCACGATCCCTCCCTACCGATCATTTGTAGTTTTGATTTCCTAAATTAACCTTACTAACGTAATTCTGATTCCAATTCAAACCCTAATCTGCTTGTTGAGCTTAACAAGGTGCTTTGGAAAGAGTATCAGTCTCTCTTTGTCTAAGAAGAGGTTTGCTGAAAGCAAATGTCCAGATGCAAGTGGGTAAATTTTGATGACAAAAATAACAACAATTTTTAGAATAAAGCAATTGGGAGAAAGCTTGCCCAAGGCCAACACCAAGGACCAAGGATTGTTTCAGGTTTTTATTTATTTATTTATGCAACTCATATTTAATTTCTATTCCTCTAATGTTTATTTATCTTGTAAGAAAATAAAATAGTGATAATTAAATGAATAAAAACTAAAGAAAGAATTATAGAATAAAAATTTTGGTACATAAAATTACTGAATCAACATTTCATTAAAATTGTAATGAATAAACTAATGGTTTTATATTTAGCTAAGCTTAATTTGAATAAAGCTTATTAAGGGATGGCAATTTGGAGAATCAAAATTATAAGTTGTTAATGGGGAGTGTGTGTCCACACACAATAGGGAGTATCAATAGCCTCACTTCCATTTTATAACATTCGTTATTTTAAAACTTATATAAATACTAAAAATGTGTTTTTAGTATAAGAAAATAATTACACATATTAAAATGTTAAGAGATAACAAAATAAAGTTATAAGGTAACTAGATTTGACACTGGTAATTCACTCAGGCAGAGTATGCTCCACGCTCTTCATCTGCTTGCAGATGCTGCTTATAAGAGATCACCCGGGTCTTTATTCTTTACTAAGCCAATACAATACATTAAAATAGTTGTAATGTCGAAAAAATAAAATAGTTTTAATGTAATAGTTTTCTTGCATGTACGTGTTCCCCCTATAGCTGTATTATATGATTGAAATTGAAATATTGGGTATATTAACATGAGTAAACGTGATAACACCTACATGGGATCGGGCCAGAACTAGAACAGCACGAAATTAATGCTAGAAGCTAAGCCATTTATTTGACTTGGAATATATGAATATGATTTCTTAACCTAGTCCTCCACCAGTCACTCCTCCCTCCAAAGATAATTCCTGCTCCGCAAAGGTTTGTTAAATATTATTAATATAATCTTAGCATTAATCTTTATAATATGTTTAATTTTTGCATGATAATATAAATTAAACAAAACAAGACCGATATGTGCCAGAAGGAAGGCCAAATACGGTTTCACATGAAAACTACTGGTCGGCAGCTACAGCCTACAGGTTATATATATATATATATATATATATATATATATTATTTTCGTTCGTGGTGGAAGCAAAAGTTATTTATTTATTTATTTATTTTAGAATTATTTTATTTATGCGTGTTTTATAAAATCCTAGGAGGTAGGATGACACACACCAAACCGTCGTTAATTTTAGTGTTTGATCAAATAATAATTTATAACTAAGTAAACCCAAAAAAAACGTAATAAAAAGGGATAACCTAAGTCATCTCTCAAGGAAGCAATTCCAAAACCAATTATAAGTTCAACTAAATTGGGGGTTTGATTGGATGAATTTGAATTAAAAGGAAAGCAAAACAACAGAGAATCAACGATGATAAAAAGCAATACTCTGCATCCGGTGTTTTTAGATCAAGGATTAACTATCATTGATTATTAATTAATTATTCATTGAAGGGAGTTGTTTGTTAGTTGAAATCTTTAACTAACACACAATTGACCTAAGAGATTACGATCGTCAATCCCTTAAGCACTAATTAATACAAGAATTAATTACCAAGATCTCAGCATTAAAACCTATATCAATTATGTCCCAATTGCACAACCTAATTAAATCTAATTAGTTCCCCCCAAAAGTTCCAAATCCTAAATCAATAAATCCTTCAATCGTCAAGATCTATATACCTAAAATTAACCTTAAGCAATAACATGCAATCACTATATTACTAATTAAGGATGGAACACATCATGAATAGACATTAAGCGCAAGAACCTTCAATTAATCCTAATCTAGAGTTACCACATGCAAGATATTAAGAAAACTACTCCTCCATGGGTGGAGGATTAAGGCTCATAATCATAGAATAAATGCAATAAGAAATCAGATCTAGAGAAAAAATAAAAACCTCAAATAAATTGATGACGAGAAACGAGTAAAAATGTGTGAGAATCCAAGAGTTATGACAAAAGCTTCGACGATCTTCAAACCGAAATAAACTAATTAAATAGCACTAACATCAACCTATGTCGTTGTGAAAATAGAGAAAATAATGCAGGAAACCTAGTCTAAGAGCTTCTATTTTTGGAATTGAGAGATGTGATCCCAATTGTGTTCACCCTATGTTTATGTATATCCTTTGGGGTCTAATTTTTTCAGGCTTTTGGCGGCAAAATTCTGGTCTCAGACTCGCGTTGTAGCGACACAAAGCTTAAAACGCGCTCCAGCGCACAAAATGGCGCTCCGGTGCATAATCTTTGGGCGCTCCAACGTATAAAAATGTGCTGGAGCGCGTCCAAGAGTATTCTGCTCCTTTTTGCTCCCTTTCTTGCACCAACACTCGATTACCTGTGATTAAACATAAGATGTTAAATGCATAGGTTACTCGAGACAATTAAAATCATTTAAAAATGATGCTTAAATTATAGTTTTCTCAATTATGCTCATAAAAGGACAATTATGCGAAACTTATCAATTAGCCATCAAAATTACATAATTCTAGGCTGCAATGTTCAATTATGGAGTATAAAAAAAATGTCGGATAAAATCTCTATCAAAATACCTCACACTTGAACAATTGCATATCCTCATGCAAGGAACTAAGAATGGAAGTAGACTAAGAATCAAAACAAAATAAAAACAAAAACTAAGAAGACAAAAATAAAGAAAAGGAAAATCTTTTTGGTGCGGCGACCCTATTTACATCCCTCTACAAAGCTGCGAAACTCAGGGAGGCACTCAAGCCGACACTAACTAACAGACAATTGTGCAAAACATGACAATCCAAAAATAACACACATTTAGATAAGAGATGATATCACTGTGCATTAAAACTAATTTTCTTAGCATGTCGAACATGAGAAAAGAATAAGTCAAGGCATGTTTGAATCAATTGGCCCTCACAAGTTAATGTGTGTTACTCATCACTCATAGTGTATAGGTTCATTCAATGCCCTCTCAAACACTGTCGACTAATTACCGTCGGAACACCATCCGACGGTATTACCGTCAGAAAAAATGACAAGTTCTGACGGTAAATGAAATCAAGGCGAACCAGGTTAATTTTGGTCACGATTATCATCGGAAACAAGAAACTGACACTAACTCCAACGGTAATAATTGGCGCCATTTGGCGTGTTGTTAGACGAAAGGCTTACCGTCGAAAATAACGGTAATAGGGTCCAAATCTCAAGAGGCACATTTCTCTATTGGTTGTGACATTGAACCAGTTACCGTCGAAAAAAATTGACGGTAACAACCTCAAACTTCTCCACACGTTTTCCTGTGTCGGCGTTTTCTTGTGCACACGTTTTCCCATGTAATTACCGTTGGCTTTACCGTCGGAAACATCCCATGATAACGAAAGTGAAAATTTACCAAGATTACCGCGCCACTTTTTCGTACTGTCAGAATGTTTGCCACAAAGCCGACAGTAATCCTTTAAATTAAATGAAGCGTTTCGATAAAGCGGTTATAGTCAGACTATCTCCGATTACCATTGGTAATTACCCACAGTAATGTTTAAAAAACTTACTTAAACGCATTTCACTCTCCCACAACACACCATATCTAAATATTTTTTCTTTCTCTTCTCTTCTCCTCTTCTCTCTTTTCGTCTCCTTCATCCCCTTCATTCGAAAAACTCTTCATTCTTCCTTCTATTGCTAAAAAAATGCCTATTCTTCCTTGCAAAAATCCCTACGAAAATTGCTCACTATTCTAAACTTCGTTCTTCAAGTGTTCGTTGGATTCCTTGTTGTTGCATCACCAACCTCACACTGCACACCATTTTTATTTCCTTCATTCTCCTATAAGTACTCTAATTTTTTCTTCTTTTTCTAGCCATAAGGTGTTGTATGCTTTTCATAACTTGCTTCAAAAATTTGTTGTAATATCTTAATTTGAGTGTGTGTTCACGAATGATGGATGTTCTTTTGGTATGAAATGAAATTCAAATGTATAAAATGATGAAAATATTAAAAGACCAAATTGGTTATTTACTCGGGAGAAGAACCAGATACATATTTTGCTTGTTTAACTTTGATATGCATGAATTGCACCCAATTACTAGACCAATGGCGCTACTGATCCAATAAGAAAAGAGAAAAGATCAATGAATCGTATGGAGAGAGATTTTAGTTTTTGATTTGAAAACAGGGCAGGGATTCAAGACAAAGAGAGAGGAGAGATAATGAGTGTCCGTTAAGACCATGAGGTGAGCAACATTCGTAAACTCTGGTGGGCATTAACGAACACAGACGAGGATACAACTATGAGTAGCATGTAAAAATGTATTACGAAAATACCAATAAATCCATCAAAGTGCGAATCATTCATTTCGATTACATACAAAACGCAAGCTGCAACATGATGAGTTTCTTCGACTCTAAACAATCCAGACTTCTTACACAAGCACTTACTTCATGTATTTTTGCAGGAATTTCCTATGGAAATCGTTCCTGATGGTGTCATTGATGAATCGCTTGGCTACCTTCATTTCACCGCGGGCTTGGTTCTTAAACACCACATCATCGTCCCACCTAAGACAACCAAATACATGCAAAATCAAAAATTAAATAACTGAGATCATAGCAACAAACAAACCAAAACGGTTAACAATAAATACAGCCGTTTTGGTCTTGCAGGAAGTGAGATAGATTTCTAGATCCAAACCTTCTTTTCACATTGAAAGATGTTGTTGGATTGTTTAGCAATGGGTTTCCTCGCAGAAGCTCTGCCTCCTTTACTTTAAGCTCTTCCTCTTGTTCTTCCCGTTCCTGCACAGGGACAATTCAATTTGTTTGGGTGCACAAGGACAATTTAAATATGTTAACAACTTCCAAACAACAAAATCCGAGCCAATTGCCATGGTGTTCAGGCCCCACAACTATCAACTGTATCAATATTCAAATGAATTACTTAAGCATAGAAAAAGTTCAACCAATCAAACAGCTTCCCCACCCCCAACTACCCTCCTTTCGAACAGCGCAAAGTGACAATAATAATACTAGAAAGAAGATGTAAATAGCACGACTTGAGAGAAACTAAGGATAGGAAAACAAAAAAGGGATGACTTTACCTTGCGAAGCTTTTCCTCTGCTCTTTCCTTCTTTATCTGTTCAAGCTCAGCCAGCAAAGCTTCAGTGTCATCCTCATCATCGTCGTCGTCATCACTGACATCAGGTTAATGAAACATCAATTATACTACGAAAAAAGCCAAGGTACTTGTCTAATTCCACATGTTGATGTAAGAAGTTTGACATCAAATACCGAGAAAATGGTAATTTCAAATGCAGCCAAAAGATGGCAGAAAACAAGAAAAATGTCGCAAAATATAAGCATAAATAAGAGGGAACATAGCATATTAGCTGACAAAAGGAGTTACTACATAAATATATGAAAACAAAAGAAAATTGACATAATATATGTGTGTGTGGGTGTAAATGAAAAAAGAAAGGCACACACATTATAAGGTAGCAAATAAAGCCATTCTCATCAAAAAAACTATTCCCACATGACTGTATGCTTATAGTTTTTTGTATAGTTTTATATACGTGCACACTGCTGCATTTACATCATTAAAATTGGTTTTAGTTTAAATGAATGGCATGCATACACGCTGAAAACACATTATTTAAATATATTCAATAGTGTCAACATAGAGTGTATGCGAGACTACTAACCTCTCATCGTCACTTTTGACTTCAACATCAGAATCATCTGCATCAATACTACGAGCAACAATGCGGTCTTCAACATCTCTCTTTGTTCCTGTGAAGTTAAAGACCCACCAAATTAGCAGACTGAATACAAAATACCATTATGCCTTCTTTCATTATCTTTTCCCCCTCCTCTTTTGGATGAAAGACCATGCTCAAAGTATTCAAGTCAAAAAATTTATACTAGTTAGTACATTGAATACCTTCCAAAAGAAGATGGCTACCCTTTCCACGATCCCTGTCATCTGTCAGAACATAGAATACACTTAACAATTACAAGCTGGAAATTTGCAATAAATAAATAAATAAATAAATAATACAGCTTATCAGACAGGAATAGTTCCATATTGCAGCAAATAAAAATTTCAAAAAAAAAAAATCACATATTTGTATTTTTACCATTATAAGATTTATTTTTTGATGAGAAATGCCTCCTTTCACGGTCTTCCAGCTCATCACGTAGGTTCCTTCTCTTCAGTTCCTCCTCTGTGTCCTGCCCTTCCCTCCTGGCAAGTTAAAAAATCATTTATTAGGGAGGAAAAATACAGCACTTACATCAGCATACTGCATAGCAACATGATATCGTGCAACAGAGAGGGCACATATAGATAGTCTTAAAATTTAACAAGGAGAAAGAAAAGAGCAGGAGAAAAAAGGAAAACGAAAACATTTTAAGCATCAATCAGGATTCAAACATCACTCAAAAACAAGAGAAAACAAGAAAACACCATATCAATACTAACCGATGAACTTTACATGTGTTCAAATCCTTTGCCCGACCCAACGGTGGGAAAAAATTACAACGGTTTGACCCCAACCACAAAGTACAAATTTTCAAAATGACAAATCTATTTCATTACAATAACTTCATGAATCAATTGAGATGCCTATCCTATAGAACAACGTATTGCTCATCAAAAATATTGATCCAGTAAACAACTAATAAACTAGCGTTACAATGGTTGGTTTTCCAGAAAATCTAAACAAGACTCTTAATGATATACTCCACTCAAACTCACAACAGAAGAAAAGTACTAGACAACACTCTTTGGCTGTAACAAGGGAGTTGTATGTGATAGGAGGTCCATTATGCATTGCCAGCTTCACAACTATTGAAAATCACTGTAATAAGTATGATACGCTATGTACTGCCGGCTTCACACGTGTTGCAAATCATCACTATAATAAAATTATTTTGTTGATAAAATCACCATAATATATATGGTATGATATATTATTATATATTACTTTTATTTCTTTTCTTTTTTTTTGGATTTAAGGGAGAGCTATGTTGCTGCTACTTCTAACAGCAAATACATGAAATCCATACTCATTTTCTGCATTACTGTCTTCTTTATTCCTGATAAGGTGTCGATTGCATTCTTTCATGGCTTCTTTTACTGCTTCCTACTTAAGCTCGACGATTTAATGTTTAAATATCCCGCAAGTCTGTAGCTACTAATTTCTATATATTGTATGCATAATAGTGTAAAAGATTGTCTATTAGGTTTTCTGACATAATTGCTGCAAGGAAACCATTTAAGGCTAAAAGCCTAAAAGTACAACCTGCAAGGCAGATGCAGTTTTATTCTTGTCCTGCTGAAATATGCCTTAGTTCTTTTAGGCTTCTAAATTGCTCATCTTTGTTTCTCCTAGCTATGTTAATCATCAAACGCCTAACAGTTTCACATCACACCCATCATTTCAAATATGACCAACATTTTTTTCCCTTCAACGGAAATAAAAAAAATCCAGTGAATTAGGATCAGAACAAAAGACAGGTTTCATTATAAATTTCAACTCCGCCTACGGAAACCCTAACCCCTTTCAATACACGATTACCAGCAATCACCACACGATCTCTGAATGGACAGAAACAAAAATTGGGGGGAAATTGTTCCGATTAGCGAGAAAACCGTACCTGGGCTTGAGAGTGGTGTGCGATGCGATGTCGCGGGACGAGTATTTCTGTGAGGGACCAAAAATTCGGGTGCCGCCTTGTTCGTTGCCGCCCTTAGCAGGTGCCCATGTGGGTCTTGCCGCCGTCGTCATCGGTGGTAAACTTTTTCGATCAAAGAGACTTCCTCCGACGGAGTTTGAGGCTGGTTCTGTTTTGACGACTGATTTTCTTTTTCACGATAACGGGGGAGCCAAGAGAGAGAGAGAGAGAGAGAGAGCTCTTAGAAGAAGAAAAAGAGAATGAGACGAAGGCGCAGCTGAAATTTTATTGGCTAATCTCACCGACCCGGATTTTGCCGGTGTGGGCTTATTGTTCGAAACCATGTTGGGCTCTCTCTATCCTGGTCTCGTGAGGTAAGCTGGCATTTTTGTTGGATCATCTTAATTCTTAACTATATATTTGACGAAAAAAAATATTATATCTTACGATTAATTTTTTTTCTTCTCATATTCTTAATTAATAGTGAGAAATCTCACTCTAAAAATTTTGTCATTTAAAAAATACATATGAGATGATCTATTCTCCTTTTGCATTCATTGGCTAATTGGAAGTATTTTCATGTTGTATCAAATACTTTTATAAATGAGTGGATATATGCAATAATGAAATAATTACATTTTTTATGATTTTTGTTTTTGGCCTCCCTGAAGCCTGTTTAGGAAGCTTATAATTTTAAAAAAAAAAATTATAGTTACAATGAACATTGCTAGAAAAAAAAATACACTTATAGAAAATGATCATTTAAAGTCTGAAATTGAATCACAATGGTTGGTAAGAAAATACCAATACAAAAAAAATACTCGTTTGAAACATTTAGAATCATAAAAGAAACAAGATAACACACATTAAAAAATTCAGATTAAAACATTCTTATAATTTATTTTTTCTTTCTAATTTTTCTAACAACAAACCAAAGATAAATTTGGAAGAAGAGAAATAACAAGGGATACAAGTTACAACTATGATCTATAAGGCAGCTTGGCTATGTAGTTGACTAGAACTTGGCATGAGAGAAGGAGAGGCTGGGCCCATGAGCAAATGGGTGGTCTTCAATTAGGCCCTCAGATTAACGATGAATAACCAGAGAAGGTCTAGCTACAGTGGAAGGAGAGGCGGCAGCGAGTTGCAGCCTACAGTCTTTCCAAGAGAGAAAAGGAAAATGAAAAGGGTAATGGATGATAGGGATAAAGGATTTATTGATGGCTAGCGACGTGCATTAGAATGACGAAAAGGGTTGTTAGTGAAATTGGTTTTTATTTAAACTGATTTTAAAATAAGAAATGAGATAAAGTTATAAAATATGTTCTTATTTAACATCAATGATTGGTGGCATAGTGGTGAGTGTGCTTGCCTAAATGCAGGAGGGAATGAGTCTTACAACCACTCTCACAAAGGTGTAGGATCCACCATGGTGGACCCACAGCAGACCTCACATATTGTAAGAGATATTGTCCCAAAGTTGTCCCATGTAGCACCCTCAAGTAAAGGAAATGATGATATCAATAAACAAGTTTAGAAACTGAATGAGAGTCCCAAAATGGTGTATCAATTATAAATAATAAATCAATTTAGGGGAAATGAGTAAAATAAGTATTGATGAATAGTATAGCAATAAAACATTAACACTCAGCAACACTACTACTACAGGTGGATCTACTGTGAATCGACCTAAAGTGCAATGCAGAATTAATGATTAGAATCCAATGATGTATAAAGTGCAGGAGAATTCTAGAGAGAATAGAGAGAAAGGAGATCTGGGAGAAGGATGTGCTCATACCACTTTAATGTTATCTGTCTGTTTACTCTCCACAGTTATAGGCCCCATGTGCAAAGAGAATCCTTCTAACTGTGCATTTGGCTTCTTAACTCTTTTACCCCTTCCCCATGTTTGCCTCAAGATTTCCTGGTGCCAATTCAACATCAGTGGATTTAGAGTCGCCATTTCTTAGATATTCTATCTCCTTTTCATTAATTGTTAATGGGGGATCACAACATTTCCTTCCCTTTCGAAAACAACCTTGTCCACAAGGTTATAAGGTAGAGTCCAAGCATGGTGTTAAGATCATCCCAATTAGCTTTAGAGGTTAGGAAATTCCCCCATTCAATTAGAACATGCTTGCTTAGCTTGCTTGCAATAGTCACTACTTTATGTTATAAGGCTTTTAAAGGCTTAATCAGAGGTCCTTTGTCATTATTTAGTTTTCAATGGCAATGGCAGATATTGTTCTATGTTTGTCCCCTTAAATGGCTTCAACAAGGAAAAATGAAAAGCAGCATATATCTTAGGATAATTAGGAAAGTTGAGTTTGTAAACCACCTTCCTTATTTTTTATAGTACTTGGAAAGGTTAAAATATCTTAGGCCTAAGGTTCTTCCTCAACTGTACAGAATGTTGCTTGTAGGGTTGTAGCTTGACTAGTACAAAGTCTCCTTCTGTTAGTTGGAGGTCAATTAGTCAGCCTATTGTTTCATCCTGTTTTGAGCTCTTATCAAATTCACCTTTAGTTGCCGCGATAGTTCATCTCTAGCAATAAAGGTTTCTTAGATATCAGTGGGATTAACATTAGATTTGAAATATCTCAAGAAGATTGGTACTTCTCTACCATATACAATCTGAAATGGGGTGAGGGTAGCTCTTGTGTGGAATGAGGTGTTATACCAAAATTCTATCCAAGGAAGAACTTTGAACCAAGTCTTAGGATTCTTTGTTGTCATGCATCTGAGGTACATCTCAACACACTTGTTGACAACCTCAGATTGACCATCATTTTGTGGATGATAAGAAGAGGACATGACTGGTGTTGTTCCCTTGTATTTTTGCCAAATTCTGCAAAAATGAGCTGGTGAATACCTTGTCTCTGCCAGCGACTATAGTTTTAGGAATTCCATGCAACTTCACTACATTGTTGCGAAAGATTTTAGCCACTTGCAAAGATATGTAATCTGTAACACCCTAGCTAACTGTCTATGCTCGAGTCATACGCAATGCTCACTAGGTTGTTGATTACTTGGTGGGAATACTTATAGTCTTTCACTACTTTTCGAAAATACAAGGTAAAGGAAAATATGGACCATTTTAAAATTTTTCTACTTGTTACTTGTTCATAAAGTATGAGCTGCGCGTGAATCAAGACATATAATACAAATGATAGAGCCCGAGCTTACAAGGGTTAATCCTTCATAGTATAAGCAAGTATAATAGGCAATTATATAAGCAAACGTGGTCCATCACAAATATTTACATCAACAGTAGAGTATTATAATAATTTACATACATGTGTCATACACATCAAAATACATATCAAAATGTCTATGTGGCGCAAAACTAGACTAGCTAGTCCTCAGGTGGTCTTCTGCTAGCTTGCACTTGGTTCTTCACTGCTCCGCGGGTGGCTCCTTACATGGCTCCTCGTAGTCCTCGTCTGCCCCTAGAAGCATAAGCAAGTGGAGGTTAGAAAGTTTGTCCTCAATGGTTTACCTTAGCGTAGGGGTACTTCTTTAACTCACTTATGAACCAGACCGCTCAGGAGATCTCTATGTGTTCATGCGTACTAACATCCTACTGATTATTATCTTTGCCTAGGGTCCTGAACGGCTTTATCTAAGTTACTAGGTGACTGGGGATCTAATCTTTCTTACCTAGGTTCTCGTGCTTATGAACTTCTTTCGCGTGTATACATAGCCGTCTCGAGCGTTTTCTTGATGGTACTTACTTAATACATAGACTTGCATACGTTATTCATCATATACTTATGCATCACATATTCGTTCATCACATATTCATTCATCACATATTCGTTCATTATGTATCTTATGCATAGGGGAACTAGGATTCTCTTACGCTTCTGGTTGGGCTAGGGAACCGGGGTCGCGTCCTTCTTGTTACATTTAGTCCGCCGCCCATGTAGTCTTGGCCATACAACTACAACCACTTCTGTTCCCAGGTTGATGATGACCAGGCTGCACTTTCACCTGGGTGGTTGCGAACCACCAATGGGATCTAGTGTCCATTATCGACCATCACTTGGGCTAACCATCCACCCTTTTAGGATGGCGGAGGCTGGCCCTTGCGACGCAACCAGGCGTGGACTCATACATCATCATCATCTCTTAGGTGTGACGTCACCCTCATCATTCATCATTTCTTTCTTTGCTTTCTTTCTTTTCATTTCTTTCTTTCTTGTCATTAACCTCCTTGACCAATCCACCCTTTTGGGACTGGTGAGGTACATCATTAACCAATCCACTCTTTTGGGACTGGTGAGGGGCGTGTCCGTAGACTTGCCAAGAAAGAGACTCCCTATCATATAACTACATACTTGTTCCCTAGTGTTCAATCATGATCCTTAAGCATTAAGTGATTAACCTCTATTTCTCTAAGGTTGCCCTAACACTTAGATGACAACCCTGTCCTCATGATGCATTGTATCATAAACCTACTACATGCAATGTTCCTCATACATCATACATATCCATATATACATCAGCCAGCTAAATTTTTGTTGGAACTATGTGCCCAAGACAGTTTTCATAAACATTGGTTCCGTGGGAAATCACTAAGTTTCAGGCCGCTCAGCGCCCCCTTGGGTTCGCTCAGCGGTCCCTGAAACCGTTCGGTACATAAAATAGTTCAAAATCCCTTTTCTTTCAATTTAGCCTACAGACCGCTCAGCATTTCGTGAGGTCGCTCAGCGGTTCATGAGGCCGCTCAGCGTCCTGGGCGTGGCCTGCACAACCTGCTTTGCTTTCTTGCTTTCCTTTTTCCATGGACACTCCTTGGGGCTCTTCCACAAGTTCCAACAACCATTATCCAACATATTTCAACTCAAAGAATCATGGAGAAGTCATCTACAACCTAAGCCTAGCATAGCTAACATAAACTAACATAGTCACATAATCACATAGAATCAACATAAGCACACATAGCCACCAAAGAGGGTGAGCAAGCCAAGTTTACCCACCTTCTTTAGAAGCTTTAAAGGCTGGTTGGATGATGAGAGAGTTGGGGCAGAGTAGTGCTCGAAGTGCTGAGCTTTCTCCTAACTTCCGTCAGGGTTTCCGCAGCCCGATTGCAAAGCACACGGGCAGAGTTTAAGCACTTCTAAGAGAATGGATGAGTGAATTATGAGGGCTGGTGCTTGGCTTTATATAGCCACTAAATTTGGCCCATTTTTCCCTTTTTGCCCTTGCCAAAATTACCATTTTGCCATTTCTAATTTAATTTCTTAATTAATTAATTGTTTTGGATAATTACAAAGTCAAATCGGGTCACGTCAATGAATAGTAACCCTTATTTTATTATTTTTCCCTCAAAAAATCTGATGTACCACGTGGGGTCCTCATATGTGGGTCCCACCCGGTCCCGTTTCGCTCGTGTTCAGTCGTTCGCAATCCCGGTGCGTCGCGTGCGGCCGTCCGAAAAATATTCCGCTTGCGCTTCCGCAATCCCCTAAGCTTCCTAATGATATTTTAGGACTAATCTAAGGTGTTTATAACTTTTCCCGGTACAGGTTAGGTTTCCAGAGACTTTGGGCTCTCTGGTTAGTTCTACTGGCTCAACGGGCCAAATAAGGTCGTTCTAGTGTCTGCGGAATCGTCCGAAACTGACCCGATTTTCATTTTACCGACACTTTGGATTTTTTATCCATTTCTAGGGATCGAGAGGAATCATTTGAGTGTCAGCAGAATTTATCAAAACCAAATAGAATAATTTCTACTAATCCCTGCATGTTAACTCATACAAAGGGCTCTACAAACAGTTATTTAGGGAAATTTTCACTAAGATAGGAGTGGGATGTTACATAATCAGCCTTCAAAGCCATGAAATGTGCATACTTGGATAATCTATCCACCACCAAAAATATCACTGAGGAGCCATGGGAAAGTGGTATTATAAAATGTAACTTTTGATCAATAAAAATGTTTTCTTTTACATCTAAGGGCGCGCTTTTTAAGTGTAGTTAATAAAAAAAAATGTATCCTTAGATCAAATTTTTGTAATGAAGTGTAACCTTAAGTTAAATTTCTTGTAGTGTTAGGCCCAATTCTATATTCTACTAGACCAAAATTTTGTGTCCCCCATGTCCTAACTTTAGTGAAGTATAAAAAATACAATAACTGTGTGTCTTTTTGTCGCTATCCCTATGTCTTGTCCCTCAACCAAATGTTGCCATAAAGATAGGTGGCCTATTGATAGAGGCACCTGCTTGAAACATAGAGTTTAATGAAGTCATAAATCTTGACGTTGTTAAGCTCTTTAAACAAAACCCAAAGCTCTGTTATCACTTGTTATTTAGTGGTTTCAATGACTTAAAAGGGGGTGAGTTCAGTATCAAATAAAAATTCCGTTTAAAAACTTTTGCAAACATAAACAAACACTTTTAGAAAAAAGATATAGCAACAAAGCCTATACCTAATAAAAATGATTAATTCAATTGCTTGAATTAATACAACTTTAATACAAACAATGAAAGAGACACAAGAGGCGTTTTTCTTTTTAACAAACCACTGATCTACATCCAGTACCTAAGCCACGCTTAGGGTTTTCAACTATATGAAACAAGTTTCTGCACGTACTTAAAAACCTTTACAATCACATAGAGCTCCTCATACACTCACAGTTTTCCTAACCTTTGTGTTTGGACACTCCACAAAGGTTCCTCATCCTAAAAAATATTTCTAGAATATACTCACTAGAAATGCAAAAAGTTTACAACATTTCTCCTTTAATTGGTTTAGTCAATAATATGAAAGATAACCAAAACCTTTCTCAAAATGATGAAAGATTTTTTTAAGCTTTCTCAAATCATTCTCCCAAAGATATACAAATATAGCCTAGAAACTCTTATCAAGAATAGTCTCTTAATTGATCACAAAGAGTAAGAATGATAGAGATGAATAAGAAATAAATTTGGCAGGGTTTTGGAAAGAATACGTTCAACTCCAGTGATCTCCCATCTTTTCTTTGCGGTTGATACCCTCCTTTTTTCCAAGGCTCGAGAAGGTGATTTGAGGGCTCTTATGAAGGTGTTGGAGGATAAAAAAAAAAAAGTAATTGACAAATCCTCATTGGATTTTAGCCCATGTGTTCCAAACGACGTTGGCCCAAATTTATTATCTATTTGTAATATTCAGCAAGTAGCTGGCTCTTCAGGATTCCCATGTTGGGGAACTGTTTTGTCTCTTAGGATCATGGACGAGCTGGGGATCTTGTCATTGTTAAAGAGCTTATCAACATTGAGTCTCAGTTCACGTCCTAATGTGAATCTATTTGTGCGGAGGCCAATTCACTCACTTGTTTCCAAAAGGTGTTGTTACAAGCCAGCGAGAAGAAGAGAGGGGCGTTGCCCCATATGCTAGCATTTGATCTGGTATCAAAGGGATTTACTCTGGACGCAATAACCTTCGCATAATCCTATGGATGTTGGAAGAGTTGTTGTTCTACAAGCCAAAGCTTTTGCTTGAGGGTTTATTTGGAGATCGACTCATCTGACACTATTCACCGGCTTGCAATGGGTCCCTGATTGCAAATATTTCCTCTTTATGTTTTTTGGTTTACTCATTTTGGGGCAATTCTTGTTTTATTTCACAATTCAGTAACTTGGTATAAGAACCCTCCAGATTTTCTGGTCCCTTTCCTACTGGTTGGTTCTAGTTTTCAAAAAATCCAGCTTCACATAAAATAAAAACTAACAAAAATTAAAAATTACTAATTTTTTTAAACAAGGCAAACATACAACAAGGAACAACGATGAAGAAACTGCCAAACCGGGATCAACAACAATACTAGACAAAACATAGAACACATAATTTTCCTCTTTTTTTTTTATGTAAAGTAGAAGTGAGTGGTATACAATGATTCAAAGTGCAATCATTGAAAGGGAATGGAGGGTTTCCTCTCCAAACGCCCCTTCCTCTGACGACGATGCTCTTGATGCGGCGGCGGTGGTGGTGGCGGCGGCAATTGTTCCCAAAATTAACCTAATAGCACGTTCCATTCTGGGAGCGTTGGAGAGTGGGGCCTCTCTGTTGAAGGCTATGTGACCCAACCTGAAGAGGAAGAGCCTCGATTGGTGAAGCACTTCGTTGCGGCACAGCCTGAAGCCCATCAGGAACTTGAGCACCAGCGGGCACACGATCCCGGCCACCGTTGGCTTCAAACCATGGCTTGTCAGCTGCCAGTGGAGCTTGGCCAAGGCAATCATGTGAACCCCCATTGGACCAATCTGAAATGGGAGCTGAGGAGTTGAATCAAGTGAATACAAGGGAGATTTAGAGCAGAGTGGAATCTCAAGGGGAATAGGGCTTATCCATTTGTGAAGGGAGAAAAGTCAAGAGGGTTTCCTTAATGGAAAAAACAATTGTGGAAGGAACATAGTGGGACTTGTGATGAACAGGATAATAATATCTTGCGCCTTTCACTCTCTCTCTGTGTTGCTTTCAAGTTTCAACCTAACAATTCTTTTATTTATTTATTTATTTATTTCCCTCCTTTTTGAGGATTATCTTGCTATTGTTGTTTGTAAAGGACCACTTGGAAATAAATGTACTTTTAATTAACCATCCTATAATGTTTATCTCTTCATTCTTTGGCGGAAAATCAAGTGGGTGTAGATTTTATCATTTTTGTTAACAGAGTCCTTAACACACTTATTAAGTAATTTATCTTTAACAAATAAAAAATTAAAGCGTTTCATGTATTAAAGTATTTTCTCAATTCTCTTTTAATTCTTTAAGGTCAAACTCTACACATTTATTATATTAATACATGTTTAAAATTCTAAAAAATAATTATAGTCTTTTCCCCAATTTTTAAAAGAAAAAAATGTGATCCGCGTTTGGTTTCTCGCATGTTCTGGAGGTAGGGATATGGTGGTAGTAGGACGTGGCGAAAATGGGCCACGTTTTCTGGTTCTGGCCCATATGTTATGCCATTGACATTTTATTTATTTCCAACCTACAAAGCCACAATTACAAAGCCCTGTTCAAGCTTCGCATTTTTCAGTAAATAAGTTTTTCTGCCACTCCCCTTGCAACGCCATTGTATTTGTTACCCCTCAGGCATACCTGTTCTGACACATGTTTTGATCTTGTGAATTGTTGAAGAACAACATTTGGTAACCTGTTACATTTTTCCCAACAAAATTCTTTCAATGATTTGTTTTAAATTTTTAACATATTAACTTATTTTCAAGTAATATTAGATGAGATATTAAAAAAATAATAATAAAAGTAAAGATTTTGATGCGTAGCACTCAAATTTTTGACCGGTCATTCTTTAGCTAATATAATTTCACATAAGATTTAATTGTGAAATTATTTATCTATTTGCAAGGGAATAAAAATGTAAGGATTAAATTAGAAAGGGTGAATATTTTAGTTAGTTTTAGAGGGTTTTTTTTATGTTGTCCACATTGATCCTTTAAAAAAAAATCGTTAAAGGTCTCTGAACCTTTTGTCAACGTTCATTATGCCTTTTTCCTCATTTTTTCATACGGTGGTATATATTTTTGGTGTATGAATAATAGATTTGTTATGTTATTCATATTTCCTAAATATATGTCACCGTAAAGCCACCTTATGAGAAATAAACAAAAAGACAATAACTTTTTTTTTCAAAAGATACCAACAGTTGTTAAAAAAGGTATTAACAAAAATAGTTCGTTCATATTAAATTTTTTATTGTATTTTATTCACATATAACGTCGATAACTTATATTTAATGTGCACAAAAAATATTTCTATTTAATATACAAAGAGGGACTTATTTTGAGCAATTATGTAATTATTTAGAGACTAGTTAGTCCATTCATTAGAAGAATAAGGACTAAATTGATTTCTAATGATGAATAAAAAAGCAGTGATGAGGAGAGAGCCAGTGACGTTAACAGCCATATATGACACTATCACATTGCAAATTAACAAAGAGACCAACGAAGAAAACAAACAATAAGGTCAAAGACTTTCAAATGAATTTTTTTTTTAAAAAAAAAGACCAACATTAAAAACACAAAATAAAAAAAAACAAAGGTTACGGACTAACTAAGTACTAATTAAGGTATTCCCCCCGAAAATAAAAACTACGAAATTTGAGGTGTCCACTTAGAACAGTAAAAGCTCAGGGAACTTGTCATTTTCCAAAATAAATAAATAAACGGGTGAATTGCTACTACTCTATCAGCTCTTCATATTTAATAGCTGGTTCCAAATTACAATTTGTTTTATTCCAATTGGTAGTGTTCTCGTCAAAAATATATAAAATCTTACCTTTAATGAAAATGTCTAAACGTTTTTGTAAACTATAATCAAATGATTTTTGAGTGGTGCTCCATCAGACTAGCCAGCCTGTCATAAAATTAGAACCACCAATCCAATGTGAAATTCAAAATATCCCACGAGACCTCAGTGTGTCCGCATTGCTACATGATACAGTAGTCGGAGAAATTAGTCCCCTACAAATTGCCACTCATATAAATAATGAACTAATAAAACAAAATTTTTAAGAAAAACCCTCAACCAATGTTAGCAGACCGTCTTTTCCGTTGAATCAAAAGAAAAAGACCATTTATATTTACATGACAACTTGAGTGAAAATAAATAAATAAAACAAAATAAAATAAAAAAACACATCATAAGAAATCAAGCCTGATTTTGAGGTCCGCATTTGATGGATTAAAAGATGCTTCAAGAACTGCAGAACATGCTTCAACCTGGGGTCCTACTGTTCTAGGAGTTCCAAGAAGCTTTACTCCTTGCTTCCAATATCTATTATCTGCAATCTTAAAATGGAAAGAATAAGCAATAGCTCGTAGTATATCTTTCTAGATGCTTCATAAGCTTAGTCCTGAATTAGTCTTTTTTCATCTACCATTGTCCATTCAGAGGATTAGTTAATGTTCAAAAGGGAATTGAGTGTGACCTGGACCAGTTGATATCACACTAGAATTTTGTGGATCCATCACCCAGTCAATCCATAGCACAAAACCATGGC
This sequence comes from Nissolia schottii, assembly GCA_003254905.1. Lineage (NCBI taxonomy): Eukaryota > Viridiplantae > Streptophyta > Magnoliopsida > Fabales > Fabaceae > Nissolia > Nissolia schottii. The sequence continues at coordinate 165,728 of QANU01058179.1, read as the reverse complement.
ATACCCCAGCTTTGGTGAATTTAACCTGCAACAGACAATTTTTAACATTCATTATGTAAAATTGATGTAGTATGGCATTATGAAGGGAATTGCATTTGCAAATTAATGTTCTCTAAGATATAAAGGCAGATATAATGAAATAAAACTGCCTTACGCAAGCTCTTCTTTATTAATATTTAATAGTAAGGTCAAGTTTTTTTTACATGTGATGCTGCTCTCTAAGAGCTTCAGTTAGTCGGCTACACAAGAAACAACCTGTCGTGCAATATTGGGCGCGTTTGTGTCAGCTTATTTGACAAAAGAATCACCCTTCAAACTTTAAAAATCAATTCTCATTTTTTTTAAAGATAATCTAAATTCCAAAAAATTCTGATTTCAGCAGAAACGACAACGAAAAACTACTCAGAAAAAATATGATTTCATCTTTTTCAGCTCTATAACAAAAATCAATTTTTTAGTTATTTTCTTCGAAACAGAATCAAATGCAGCCATAATCATTTGAGATCACGGCCCTTGATTCTGCCATTCCGCATATCCGCTGATCATGCAAGTGCATACTAAAACTTACATGATGATACATTATAATACCTGGGATCTTCCTTGGCGTTGGCATATTTGTTTTGAGAAATCAAACTCCATCACATCAAATGTCTCACTAAGCACCTGAAACATTGTACATAATAATGAGGCTGCATTGGCACTAGTGCAAGATTTTTATTAAATAAATAGAAATTTCTTTCCTACTTCACTTATTAAGGAACCAGCATGCTGCTAAAAGTGAATTTGTGGTAGATTAATTACATCAAGTTCTCCACACTGCCAGACGAAGTAAGCCAGACAAGGACCCTCTTCCAATTCGGGTAGATGACCGCAAGCCCCCAACGTGGCATTTACCACCGAATGATCAAAACCCTCTATCTTACTCAAGCAGCAACGACTTTTCCAAAGATCCTGAATATTGTCCCCACCACCAATGAAAAAACAAAAAAGTTGTGTCCTCTTGATCCCATTATCTCAACAAAAATAAGTACCTTTGCAAGCAACACAAAACATGCAAGCCTTTTTTAATCCACAGTTTATGAGGTTGACTTACAGGAAGAGAGACGGCACAAGCCTTCAATACTCCTTTGCTAGGAATAACCAGAGCATCTTCAGACAGGAGAGAATCAAGTGTAGTCCGATCTTTCCTAAAATCAAAATAAAGCAAACGAGCAACTCATAAGAGAATGTCAGGTGCCAAAGAAAAAATATATATCATAAATACTTTATATATATTAAATCACAATAGATTTGATACAGCAAATCAAGTTGATCATTGCAATAGCATCTATTGAAAAGTATACCAAAATCGCAGGTTCTGCCATGGAAGCATGCCATCAAGTCCAAGATAGAAAGGCTCTGCTATTAACAGATCAACCTACACATAAAACACTTAAGTATTGATATTCAATGCAAGTCAAAACGCGAAAAATATGTTGCCAATGAACATCCCAGGAAAAGGAATTAATTGTGCACATACACATTAGATGTAATTTACTACTGCATTATGATACCTTCTTAAAATGCATTGAATACATCCTAAGTACAAATAACAGAAAGGGAAAAAAAAAAGGACAGTGAAGGAAAAACATAATCAATTTACAGAAATCAGTTAAAACATTTGTAAATAAAATTAATGCATATATTATTATTTTAGAAAGGTGAAAGTCTTTGCAACTTCAAGATAAGCTTCATGTGCTTTAGCTTGAGGGGGAGTGTTAAGAATAAAACAAGCATATTCTATATCTTAGATTGATCTTATTTTATTCTTAACAGTAATTAAGTTCAATAGAAAAAATTAACAAAATAAACTTTGTTTGCAGTGTTAATCTGTTCAATTCTGTAATTTCCAGGCCCCAACTCATGTGCAAATTTATACTTGTTTTGCTTATATGCTTCATAGGAATAAACAAAGTGACCCATGCTATAGGTTTCTAACAGAACTTGAAACTCAAACACATGCAAATTAAAGCTACACCAAGCAAGTGGAATCAGGAACCTTTTTCTCGTGTATATCATTTATAGTTAGCTGTTTCACTCTTTTTTCAAGGACTTCTAAGCAATTAGGTGATAACTGATTTGCATGAGCAACAGCTTGCAAAAATTGGATGCCTCTTTTCTTCATCCCCGGAAATAATGAAATTATATGTGATGCTTCTGAAAGATGTGCCACAAGGAGAGGTAAAAAAACACTATCATCCGTAACCAAGCATAGTGGACGACTTTTTCCCTGCAACTGTAAAAATTACCAGTTATTGTGATGAATCAGGGTAGGTTAACATTATAGAAGGAAGAACAAGGTGTTTCTGTTACATAATTTTGTTTCTTATACAAGGGAAAGGCCAAATCAATGCCATGAGAAGGAGGGAAAGATAGCTTACTGCATTTTCTACAGCTTTCAGCATTGAAAATCTCCATCCTTTGTCTCCATAGATTGCAGCCCTTTCTGGTGACAGTACAAGCTGCAAATCTCCAGCCATCAGCCCATGATGCAAAACCGCAGTTGTTGGCACTTTGGTATCTAAACTATATGAGATACTAGTATCATTATGAGAAGCATGTAAATGAATTTCTTCCCCTTTGAATATGGTAATACCACTTCCTGGAACAAACCAAACACACTGCTTCCAGTGGTCACACCAATCGACATGACCTGGTGTAGCATCAATGCAGAATCATTAATGAATATTCTAAAATATTATCAATTACAAATGTTCATAAAGCATGCTAAGCTATGATTTATTTTCATATAATTCATAATCATGTAGCGATACTAACAAACAGTAACATCACAATCATAGTAATGGAATGTATTGCACTGAACACAATACACCCTGCCTAATGAATTAAATCATGACAAACTCTCACTCGTAATGGTTGGTGAGTTTGTCCACTGAGGAGCAGTGGAATAATAGATTGTTCCTTCATGATCAAGTTGAAGCACCCACCTGTAGCACATAACTACAGCAGTATTAAAACTGAAAGAAATAAAGAGCTATGATAACAAAAACGCATTAGTATTAAAACACATGTATGATTACCATGAGACTACCGCATGAACTCTACCATCAGTAGTCGCCTTTATGCACAGCTCAGTTTCTCCATAACTCTCTGGCCGTTTCCAAAAATCAAATTCAAAAATTTTGAAGGGTTCTGAAAGCTGGATGGATCTTAATTTGAGTAGGAAAGAAGCTAGTAATAAATTTATAATGAAGTGAGTTACAGAATCCTTATTAAACGTACCAGCTTTATCTCTTTTCCTATCGGATCACAATGCATGGCATGCTGCTGACATTTAACACCTAAAATGCTATCAAGTCCTGGAGGGGTAAGACGAATGCCATCAGATGCACTAGCCTCGTTGTTATGCAAATCATGCAACTGCCATAAGAATGTGCTTTCAACCAGCTGAAGATGGGATGTAGGGGAAGAGGCACCAACTTGTGTGAGACTCAAGAAAAGTTGTAATGAAAAGTATGCTGATGTTAAAGGAAAAAAGCATTTTAACCCCCTTGAATTATGAGTTGTATTAACTTTAGCTTTTAAAAAGGTGCATATCAACCCCTATCAGTTCATAATAGTGCAAATCAACACTTAAATGACCAAGAAGATATTTAAGGGTCAATTTACAATGTTATGAAACGCCAGGGGCCGATTTGCATATTTTTAGAAGTCATGGGGTAAAGTGCACATGATCTATATAGTTCAAGGGGATAAAGTGTATTTTTCCCTAATGTTAATGACATACAAAATATAAATTGTTATCATACTTTTAAAACAAAAAATGATTCATGACACAGAAGAGTGTAGTAACTAGTAAGTCCCCTGAAATACCTGTCCATAAGTAGTTGCTCGATACGGCACAGTCAGAGGGTTTTCCACCAACAAATTGTCATGTGCATGTTGCAGGGTAGGTATAAGCCCCTCACCTAGCAATTCTGAGTCTAGTATCTCACTCACCTGCAAGCAATAATCTTATAATTTCACTTTTCTTTTTATTGAAGGAAGAACGAAGGCACCGTGCTGTGCGCAAAAGGGGAAAAATTGTATGAGATCACAGCAATTAGCTCTATCCTTGGCTCTCCTAGTCACTAGTTATTAGAGATAGCAAGTTGTTAATAGTCAATTAGTTTATGACAGTTACAGTTAGTTAGACATAATCCATGATGTAAATATTGTAACTGCCATAAACTAACTGATTAGTAACGAATTGCTAACTCTAATACAAGCACATTAGCATATTCAACAATTAATTATGTGAAGACCCAGTAAGCAACTTGCAAATGGGTAGCAACATGATTTTGTCATTTCATTACTACCAATACACAACTCCACCATCATTAAACCAAACATTATTTTGTAACGAGATCAAACAATGCTAAAAAACATTTTTTAAAAAAATTCAATCTTGAAGTTGATTCAGTGGCACTAACAAGTACATCTGCACGTGAAAGCACATCAACACCAACTTGGAGTTCATCAGAGCGCTTGTTGAAGACTCTGATTCTTCCTTCCATTCCGTTAGCTCGCAGAACTTTCTTCATCAGCTTCACCATCGGAAGGTAAGACTCGCACGCCGTCACCCTCCCTTCACCACCCATAGCTCGCGCAGCCATCATAGACAGCAACCCTGTTCCAGCACTGCACAACAACAATTATTCCCATTACGAAAACTACATCCATTGAAAAAAAAAATTTAATGATTATTGCGATTAATGTACCCAATATCGAGAACGTGGCAAGGTTTGGTGACGGTTTTCTCGATGGCTTGTCGAAATGCTGTGTTTCTGGGGGAGTCGTTGAGCATGTCCAAATACGACGTCGTAGCGAGAAGGGGTTGGTGGTTAAGGCTCGTTGAATCGGCTTCGTGTTCTTCTTCTTCGATGACGACCCATTCGGAGTTACCGGTTAATGGGTCGAGCTTGAGCTGGAAGACGCGCCGCTGGGTGGGCCCGGAGCTCATGGCTCGGGTGGCGGCAGTTAGCTGAGAAGCGGAAGAACGAAGGGTTGAAGGGTGGGTTCGGTGAAGGAAGCGAGTGGCAATTAGGGTTTTGGGGAACAGAGAGGCCATGGAAGAGGAAGAGGAAGAAGGAGGAGAAGGAAGAGGTTTAGGTACATGGTGGAGGAACGTCGCATTTCTTCACTGACGGCGTTACCACCCTTCATTAGTGGGATAACACCCCAATTAGGCAACTCTAGTTGTAACGGACTAAACGGAGTAACATGCCATTTACTTATTTTATTCCAAGAGAACATTAAATACATCATTGAGGTAGCATCTTTAATATGTTTCTACGTTATAGGAAGTATTAAATTTGTCTTTATAATCATAAAAATTTAATTAAATTAATTATTTAATATTAATTAAACTAGATTATGTTAATAATTAATTTAATTTACTTTTAATAACTTAAATGAAGAATTTAATATTTTTTTTTAATATAAGGACGAATTTGTCGGAGGTTATCAACTTTAATGGGAGCATGTTTTTCAATAGGTTTCTAACAGAACTTGAAACTCAAAACACACGCAAATTAAAGCTGCATCAAGCAAGTGGATTCAGGAACCTTTTTCTCGCGTATATCATTTATAGGAGTTTTTTTTAATATAATATTCTTGTTGCTAAAATATATTATTAAAATATTATTATTTTAAAACATTTTATAAGATTACACATGTTTCAGACAGCGTAGCAGACAAATCTGCGTAGCAAAGCTAAATAGGACTCACTAAACCGTTTAGCGAATTTACCTAAAACACGACAACGCACCACCCCCACTATCTTGTTGTTTTTGTATAAAAATTATTTTTTTTATAAAAAAAACATGTGTATCTCCTAAAAATCTTGAGAATCTGAAATGCGAGTAACAACCAAGATTAAAAATAATCTTTAAAGATTAAAAATAATTATTTTTAATATCTATTTAATGATTATTTTTAACCGGTTATTTAATGATTATTTTTAACCATATCTTTAAAAATTATGTTTAATCTTTAAAGATTATTTTTAACCAACTCTTTAAATATTATTTTTAAAGTTTAAAGATTATCTTTAACCCGCTCTTTAAGGATTAAACATAATCTTTAAAGAAATAGTTAAAAATAATCATTAAAAATTAAAAATGGTTAAAAATAATTTTTAAAGATTAAAAATAATTTTTAATCTTTAAAAATTAATTTTAACTAGCTCTTTAAATATTATTTTTAACCAGTTTAAAGATTATTTTTAATCTTTAAATCTTTAATTTTTAAATTAATCTTTAAAGATTATTTTTAACCAAATCTTTAAAAACTATTTTTAATGAAACGTCCTTCATCTTTCATTAATGCAGAAAAAGAGAGAAAATAGCCCACCATTGATATACTTCCTCACGTGTTTCTCCACTAAACATCTTCTATTCTGAATTGTTTTTCTAGCCTCTAATTTGTGAGTTTGTGTTTTGTTTGTTGGTGAGAAAAACTTGGTTTACTTGAGAGTTTGTTTTGGGAGCAACAGAGAGCTTGAGAGAGATTTTATTTCAAGTTTCTTTGTATTTGAAAGTTTGTTTTGTGAGGTTTTGGAAGGTGTCATTAGTGTTTGTACTTGAAAGTTTTGTGAAAGAAAAGAGTTTTGGGTGTTTGAAGAACTGTGCGTAGATTCCTAACACTTAGGAATCGAACTAGTATAAATCTTGTGTGTTCTTCTTTCTTCCCTACACTATTTACGTTTCCTATCTTTTAAAAGAAATTTTGTTTTCGTTTTTTAAAAAGATTTATTTTTTCAGAAAACTTGTCTCCTTGAACACAATGAGATATCTCTTAAGTTTTTAGGAGATAACTTTTCAACTCAAAAGAAAGTTTGATTTTCAAAAAAGTATTTGCTTAGATTCAACCCCTCTTCTCTAAGTCACATGAAATCATCAATACATTTGGTGTCATTCTTTCAAAATATAAAAGTATCATGTCAAATATCACCTAAACATTCAGGATAATTGAGTAATGCTATTTTATAACAAATTTTTGGACAACCTTAACACAACCTCACTCACTCACTCACTAGTAGGATTCACATGAACTCTACACCTTTTATGAATTGTGAGTAAAGTTGCCCCAAAATTATTCAAAATATTTGACAAATTATCATTTCTCAAATATTTATGTAAATATTATGTAGCACTCATACTTTATTCTTTTATTATTTTTAATATCTAAGACGTGTCGTTTTTGATATATCAATACCTCCCAATCTCTTCTAATAGTATCTATTTATTTTAAGTTTTCTTTTTCCAGAAATTGTCCTCTCCATTTTACTTCATTGTCAGGATAAATTATTTTATATTATGGTTGTTAATGTAACAATTATAAAAATCAAATAAATTTATGATATGACTATATAAAATTTTTATATGTATAAGACATAAACTATAAATTTATATATACATAAACATAAACATATCCATGTATCTTAAATTTAAAAAATTTATTGCTTCACGGTATCAATACTTCTTAATCATTATTGCTAGAAAAATAAAACGAGTATAATGTTGTATAATAGTATGTGTTAGCATTGCATGACTCTAAATTTGATAGAAATTCTTACCTCTATCATATGAAAGTTTTATTTTTCACATTTATGATCTAACATTAAAATAAGGGTTAAGTTAATAAGTGTTTTAAGAACACTTGTTAAGAGACTTAAAATGGAATGAATTTTTAATACTTCTATTACATTAAACAATTCACATTTTTATTTTTTCAATATAAATTTATTTTTTATTGATTCTTTAACAAGTATTCTAAAAGTACTTGTTAAAAAAAATCTTAAAATAATTTTGGGAATAATGTATTTATGGAGGATAGAGGTAAGTATTTCTTCTCAATTTAATACAATCATCATCTACTGTACTATTATTTTGTGTTAGCTTAGAACAAGCATGATTACTTAACTGAGTTCGTCATTATCCCTTTAGCTTAGCTTTCGCAGACTCCTAGACTAGACATCATTAAATTAAAGAGGATGGATAGCATTGTCCTCATAATGTGAGATTTGGACCTCTAAAGTGAGATTTTTCACTATCTCACTTTAGAGGATAAACTGAGAAATCTCACCATTAAATAATTAAAATAAAAGTGAAACCCATTTTTACTTTAATGATCTAATGATAATATTTCTCACTTTATCCTTTAATGTTAGAGATCTAACATTAGAGAACTTTTGCCCTAGGATGCGGCCACCAACACCATTGCTCCTAAATCGCCCACCACAAACTTTCGTAGGGGTTTTACCTTATATATGGGTTGGAAAAGTAAGTAATATAATAATATGGACCAATTTTTTTCTTTTTTAGTATTCGTATGATTTTGGTATTGAAATTGTCACTTTCCTTGGCGATTTCAAGTTTTTTTTTAAAAAAAAAAACAAAAAAAACTGCAAACTAATGATGACGACAGGTGACGTGACGCTAACAGGTACAAAAATTGTCATTGTCAGTGGTAGGGGTGTTCATGGGTCGGGTTGGCCTATACCCGAACCCGGCCCTATATTTAGACCAGGTCAATTTTGAGGACCCAGACCCAACCCTAAACCCGATAGGCCCGATCATCTTCAGGCCGAGTTAAAACCTGGGTTTGGACCAGGCCAAAGCAGGCCAAAACGGATAAGGAAGATGGTGGAGCACTATGGTGTTTGCATTCCTATCATTGCATTGACAGCTGACACTGACAAAGTGAGCATAGAGGCTGGAATGGACTTTTATTTGGAAAATCCTATTAAGACGGAGCATTTACTTGAAGCCATCCGAAGTATACACACACATTGCAAAGAGTGAAACGGTGTATGCCTTTACGGCATTCCCTATGTATATGTAGTCTGTGTTTTGAATTAGAATTTGCGAAATGCTCTTGATTTTGTTAAAATTGATTTGATTAAAAGTGAGCATGCTAACGTGACTTATGTTTAGCAACTTTTATTTTAAAATTTATTATGATAAAATGAATATTATTTAAATGATATTAATTAAAATCACTTTAGAATGTATAATGGGATGGGATTGCAAGAATCTAATTCTTTTCATTCTTGTGATTTCTCATAATGGGATGGGAAGAAAAAACAAAAAATGCATAATAGTATAGCATATGGCCCGCCGGGCCGGGCCGGGTCGGGCCGGGTGGCCCGAGGCTAAACGTGAACGGTTGTTAGAGTTTTTTAAATCGGGTCCGATTCTACCCGAATGCTTAGGGCTAGTCCGGGTTGGCGGGTCAGACTGGATTATGAACACCCCTAGTCAGTGGCGATTTCAACTCTAACAGGTGCTGAGATCGCCACTGCGATTTCTATACTTGTCAACGTTGCATCACTTGTCGTCGTCATCAGCTCACAACTTTTTGTGCTTTTTTTTAAAAAAAAAACTTGAAATCACTAAGAGGGTAGCGATTTCAGTATCAAAACCATACAAATGTAAAATAAAAAATTCACCCACAATATGATTAAATTTCTTTCACCGTAGAAAAATAATTTTTTTGACTTTCGTAACCTTTTACCTCTTCCTCCTTTATACGAGGGTGGGTTGTTTTGTGCCTATTAGTTGTATTTAGTATCGGAAACAAGACAGAAAGACAAACACATAAGGACATTAATAGAGATAATTTATGTTTCTTGAGGTACATAAAATATAGAAATTTTATGTCTCTGTGTCTTTGTTCTCTGTCTTGTCATTGGTACCAAATATAACCTAAAAGCATCACACCCTTTCATTTAAAATAACACAATTTAGTATTGTATCAACTTAAAATTACCAAATAATTATATAAATGTTCATAATGATACCTTAATTTATGTTTCATTATATAGTTTCTTTGACTTTTATTTCAAAAAAATTAATCCCTAAATTTAAATTAAAAAATTGAAAAAAAATTCTAAGTAATTATATAATTTGAAATTCGATTTTTGAAAATAAAAAAAATCATATAATCAAACATAAATTAAATATTATTATGAATATTTTTATGATTATTTGATAATTTTTAAATTAATATAATGTTAAATTACATTTTTTTAAGTGAGATGATATGATGTCCTTATGGACATCCAAGAATTCAAGAGCTTGCCTTTCTAGTTTTTCAATGAGTAGTGTTATTTGTACATTAAGTATGATGTAAACATCAAGTTTTTTCTCTCATACAAATCATGGGATCCACACTCACGTCATGTGATGTGAGTATGAACCTCATGATGCGTGCGAGAGAAAACTTGGTATTTACACCATACCTAGGGGGTGTTTGCAACTCTAACAACTAGGTTAACTAGATACTATTAGACTTAGTTTTATGCAAATTGTGTTTGGCAACAATCCAATAACTGATTTTTTTTAAAAAAATAATTTTAAACCAATTTTTTTATCTAAAATTTTTTCTCTTTTCCCACCAATTCACTTTTTAGTTTCCATCAATTCACTTTTTACTTTCCACCCATAGTTTAAGTCCAAGATTCTTTCTCTCTTATAATACATCTTCCCTTTTATTTCACGTTCTCATATCATTAGATTATATCTTTATCTTATTTCCACTTTGTGTTGTTATTATTGCCGAATACACAAGTGGTTCAAGCTTTGGGTTGTTGTTGCTTTGTTTGATTCTATTTTACTTATTTTCATATTTGTATTTAGTTCTTGGTAGTCAACTTTGTAATCTCTATTTTGCGGTTTGATTTTATTTTCTATTTAGGGACCATGATGATCTCTTTTTTATTTAAAAGAAATTAATTTATACATTTTCACATCAATATATTATATTCTTTATTAACTCTATTCAATTTTTTTTATAAGTTATCAAAATATTGTATTTGATAATTTAAATTTTCATAATTTATTATTATTTATATAAATTTATTTTATTGATATCCATTAATTTTCTTGATTATATTATAACATGATAAATAATGATAATTTATTCAATATTTTAAAATTAATTAAAGTTAGTTGTAAACCAAACACAATTTGATAAAAAATTAAATTTTTTTATTCAATTGACAAAATTAGTTCTGTTTAGTAAAATTGATTTTTAAAGTTGTGAAACAAATAATATATTTGTTAATGACTCCCTTGTCACCCTCAACAAAATCTCTTCTCTTCTCTTCTCTGCTTGTTCTCTGTTTACGCAAACCAAAATGAAAATGGCGTCCTCTGCTTCACCTCCCCTGTTCCTCCTGCTCTTGTTGCTCATCATCATGCTCTCCATTCCCCGCTCATCACAATCACATTCACAAATGCTTCTCCTCCCTCTTACCCACTCCCTCTCCCTCTCCCTCACCCAATCCCAGCTCAACACCACCCACCATCTCCTCAAATCCTCCTCCACCCGCTCCTTCACCCGCTTCCGCCACCATTACCACAACCACCAGCCTGAACTCTCCCTCCCGCTCTCCCCAGGCAGTGACTACACCCTCTCCTTCACCCTCTCCTCCAACCCAACCCAACCCATCACCCTCTACATGGACACCGGCAGCGACCTCGTGTGGTTCCCCTGCTCCCCCTTCGACTGCATCCTCTGCGACCTCAACTCTCCGCCTTCCCCTTCCTCCTCACCCCCACTCCTCCCTAAAATCCCCCGAAACGCCACCGTTTCGTGCCACTCTCCATCCTGCTCCTCAGCGCACTCCACCACTTCAACCTCCGACCTCTGCGCAGTCGCTCGCTGCCCCTTAGACCTCATCGAAACCTCCGACTGCTCCTCCTCCTCATTCCCCTGCCCTCCCTTCTACTACGCCTACGGCGACGGAAGCCTGATCGCCACGCTCTACAAGCACACAATCTCACTCTCTTCTCTCATTCTCAGAAACTTCACCTTCGGCTGCTCCCACACCTCGCTCAACGAACCCCTCGGCGTCGCCGGATTCGGCCGCGGAATCCTCTCGTTCCCTGCTCAGATTTCCGCCATCGCTCCTCAGCTCGGGAACCGATTCTCTTACTGCCTGGTCTCTCACTCGTTCGACTCGGAGCGAGTTCGGCGCCCGAGTCCGCTCATCCTCGGGCAGCGGAGGAAGAAAAACGGTTACGGCGGATACGGAGGGGAACAAGAGTTCGCGTACACGCCGATGCTCGAGAACCCGAAGCATCCATATTTCTATTCCGTGGGGCTCGTGGGGATCTCCGTCGGAAAGAGGGTGATTCCGGCGCCGAAGATGCTGCGGAAGGTGGACGGGAGGGGGAGCGGCGGCGTCGTCGTGGATTCCGGCACTACGTTCACGATGCTGCCGGCGGGGTTCTACGAGGCGGTGGTGTGGGAGTTCGACCGCCGCCTCGGGCGGGTGCGCGAGAGGGCGGGTCGGGTGGAGAGGAAGACGGGGCTCCGACCGTGTTATTATTTCGACGGCGCGGGGGCCCGAGTTCCGCCGCTTACGTTGCATTTCGCGGGCGGGAACTATTCGAGTGTGGCGCTGCCTAGGAGGAATTACTTTTACGAGCTTATGGACGGTGGTGATGGGGAGATGATGAAGAGGAGGGTGGGGTGCTTGATGCTGATGAACGGTGGGGATGAGGCGGAGTTGAGCGGTGGGCCCGGGGCCACGCTCGGGAACTACCAGCAGCAGGGATTTGAAGTTGAGTATGACTTGGAGAAGAAGCGCGTGGGGTTCGCCAGGAGGCATTGCGCGTCGCTCTGGGCGAGCCTCAGCGGCGGGAAGAACTAGCGTGAGCTTGCTCGCACTGAATTCCTTCTCTCGATTCAGTCACGGGTCGGGTTTCTTTTATAAATGGGAATAATATACGGTGCGGTTTGGCTTATAATTTACTATGTACGAGCTAATTAGGAAAGGTTTCAAACTTAGAGCTACATTTTTTCATGTCTTAATGGCTCAAATTTCAATGTAAAAATTGCAAGTATATAATCAATAATTGAGAGTACTACAGTAGTATTTTTCCGAGTTTCAAGCGATGTAGTAGTACTTTTTAAACATTTTTTTATGGTAAATTTTGCTCCTAATGAATGGATATGGAGATTAGGGAATCTGCCCAAAAATCAGTCAAGGGGAATGAGCCATGTAGACAATCCAAACACGAGAAATGGAGTTCAAAAAATGGTGAATTAATTACCTTATTAACTCAGTTAAATTGCAACCTGTCTCAAGAGTTGGGACCATTGCTATTATGAAATTGTGACAGGCAAATATAAAAGATTAGATGTCATGCATGCTTTGTTGTTGTTGGTTTTTTTTTCTCTTAGGGTGTTCATTGTCGACAATAAAGACAATTCTCTCGTTTGAGTTCACACAAAATAATAAATTATTAGTCAAAAAATATTTTTCATTCTTATAACTGAAAATTAAACCTAATTAACATATTTAAAAGATAAGATGAATTGTGACCATGACATATCTCATAGTTATGCCATGCATGGTTATTTTACTCGGTACGATACAGGATGTGGAAAAGGGAGAAGCAGCTGTTATTCCGCAGAGGGAGATTTGTAATGGTATTTGGAATGGGATGAATGCGTACTGCATGGGCCACGTAATGAATAAGATGGGCCTATTTGCGAAGTGACGACACTTTCCACCTCTTCACATCTTCATGGCGCTTGTCTTGGAAGTATTCTGTATTCTGGTCTTTCCTTATCTTCCAACACTGGGAGGTGAGCAGGTCACTTCAAAAATGGCATTGGATACTTGATTATTATTTCTGCGCACGTTGTTTTAATTTTTAATAATGTGTAATTGTTTTTTTGGTACCTCAGCGACTTAATGTTCTGCAATTGTAGTAAAATAAAACCAATGTTTACTATTAGACATTAAACAAATTGATTATTATTATAACAAAAAAAGCAAAAGGTTGAATATGCGTTGTTGGTAAGTACAAGACACGTATAAACAATATTGCCAAAATAAAATTAGACTTACTCTAGTATCATACCAAAAAATGTACCCCCTCGATATATTTTAACGGTTTATTTCCTTTTTTTTTTAGTGTTTTAGAATATTTATCTATTTATAATATTTAGATATAATTGTTATTTTTTCATTTATACCCTTAGTTATAGCAAAATACTTATTAGTATAATAGATGTGAAGAAAATAATAATTATATTAAAAATAAAAATTTATTTTTTTATATAAGAATAATTTTGTCAATTTATATTATTTTATGAATTTATTAAGATATTTTTTTGTTTACTTTTATGTGTGTAATGTTTAATTTTAAACCATTAAAACGGAACGGTGGAAGTATCAAAGAAAATTCGACATAATGATCGAGTGACTTATGTATTCATACGTTGTTAACTAGTTAGTTTTCTACCTTTAACGCCCGTGGAGCAAAAAGTAGATAAAGGCAAGTATAGGCTAATTGGTTATCTGTTGAAGGCTTTGAAGCTCCCTTCATTAACATCTATGATTGGCGGTGGATGCTAGCATGGTATCGTGTTTGGGAGCGGAAATATGGCCTGGATAATTTTATAGGAATGCCACCTTTCCGCTAAACAGATGTATTTCTGTTTAATTACAAATACAATCCATAAAAAAAATAATATTTGCAAATAGAGGCCCCCAACTTCAACATCATCTCTATGCTTTTGAAACCCCAAACCTTATCTCTCTCTGGTGGACTACCAGAGCCTCAATCCCGGAAACCACGACCTCAACCCCACCTCACCACCTGAACCTTCATCTTCCCAACCCATAACGTCACGCCGGAGCTCCGAAATCCCATTCAAATCTTCCATCGACGTTTGAGTGCTTTGTTGTCCCCCTGCGGTTGCTGTCGATCGTGTGAAGGTCGTGACCTGTTGGATTAGATCTGAACTCGTTAAGGTATTTGGAGGTAAGTCTTTTATTTTTCTTTTTTTGTTTGGAATGGAAAAGGTCTCATAGCCTTTGTGGATTTCCAAATCTTTTGTGTTTTGAGATCTGGTTTTGTTAGTTTTGCTAGATTAGATTTGAAATTGTTCTTCATTTCTGATTTAATTTGTGTTTGGGGCCAAGATTTTCGGATGCATGTATTTTGAAGTGAGTGTTGTTCCATTGAATCATTTTCTCTTATTCTATGTAATGTGGATTATCCATGGTCAGTAAGATGGTGTAATTTTTTTTTTGTTTCCGTAACAGATTATGGAGAATGAACAACTTATTAGGAATGAATCAATGGATGAGAATTTAGTGAAGGCAGATTTGGTTAAAGCTTAGGGATATGCTGTGGATTCTTGGGAAGACATTGCAATGATTGAGTTCCCATTGGCACCTGCTTAGTGAAATAACCTTGGTGATGTTTCATTGGCCTATGATTTCTACCAGAATCATGCAAAATATAATGGATTTAGTTAAAGGAAGAGTAGGACGAAAAGGAATAGTAAAGGTGCACTTGTGATGCAATATATAGTTTGCTGCTGCGAGGGATTTAGGGATGACAAATACTATAATGCTCATGGTTATTAAACTCTCAAGTTAACTCGTAAACTCTTACGAGTTTACGATTCCACAGCACAAAACGAGTTAACACTCATGTAAACTCTTTTTTGGTAAACTCGTACGAGTTTAAGAAAACTCTCGATTTTACTAGCGAGTTTACGAGTTAAAATCTACCTACGAGTTTACGAGTTTACCTCAAGATGTATAAATTTGGTAACTTTTTTAGATACTTAGTTGATTTTGTGTGTGTTAGACCATATTTATCGAGTTTACTAAGCTGATTTTATATATTTATCATACTTGAGCTATGTTTTATCAAACTATAAAGTAATACATGTACAGAATAAAGTATGACATAACTAAGTATCATGCATTAAGATATATTTTATGATATTTTTTTCACTTATTTTATTTTAAAGTTAACATTATTCAATGTCAATTAGGAATACAAAATTTAATCATGTTTAGTTCCTAATTATATTGCTTATAACATATATTTTTTGCATATGTAAACTCTTACGAGTTTACGAGTCGAGTTTACGATTCGAGTTTACTGAGCCGCCACGAGTTTACTTAAACTCTCGAGTTTGACAACCTTGATAATGCTGATGATCACAAACGAGTGCCAAGACTGGAGAGTAGATGTGGGTGCAATGCGATGATGCAAGTTCGGTTCCAACATCCACTGAAAGATGGTTTGTCACTTATTTTTTAGATGAACACAATCACAAGCTTTTGAAGGCTGACTTTACTGGATTACTACCATCACATAGGGGCATGACAAAGGCCCAAATTGAAAAGATGAATTTTTTTGATTAGGGGCAGTGTTATTGCTAGCAAGATATTTGGGACACAAGCTTGTCAAGCGGGTGGACATCAAAAGGTTGGTTATGAATTAAAAGACACGTATAATTAGCTTGGCAGGTAAAGGTGCAAGTTATTTGGTGACACCAACTCAACATTAGTGTACCTTAAATAGATGGCTAAAACTGACCCTTGTATTTATTACAATGATGCGGTAGAGGCAGCAGAAGGGATTGTGTGTCATATATTTTGGTCTGATGGGATAAGCCAACTGGATTATATAGTGTTTGGTGATGTGTTGGACTTTGATGCTACATACCAGAAGAAAAAACATAGGTATCTTGTAGTAGTCTTCAGTGGTGTGAATCATCATAATCAAACTGTAGTTTTTGCTGGTGCTCTGGTTTCTGATGAGACAGAAGACACTTATGTTTGGTTGTTGGAGAAGTTCCTAGAAGTGATGAAAGGTAAAGCACCTCTATTTGTTATAACAGATGGAGATTTAGCTATCAGGAATGCAATTAGAAAAGTGTTTCCTGATGCGCATCATCGATTATGCGGTTGGCATCTTATGCGGAATGCAACTAGCAATATTGGAGAACACATTGTATCAAATGCAACCTGCATTTTTCAACATTATTCAAAATCAGTTATGGAAAATGGAAAAAAAATAAAAATATAAGTTGGATTACAAACAATCACTCACCACTTTGCCTTTCATAGGTGCCACTAATGATTTTTTAGGAGCCAGGTTATCTACAAACCACAAAACTAGCATGAAACTGACAGGCATACTAGCATGAAAGGAATAGAGAAACTAGCATTATAAAAATGAAGAAACCAATATCACACATAAGAAAAACCAGCATGAAAATGACAGACAAACCAACATGAAAAGAACATAGAAACCATCATTACATAACAGAGCATCCAAATAGGAAGGTTACTGACAGTGTGAGAGAAGCTCAAGTAAGGATCGAAGAAAAAACAATGGTTAACTTTGAACTAATGTTTTGAATTTCAGCTATTCATCAGCAAAGTGGGCCATGAACCAATAAAAACCAGACGGGTTCGTAATTTGTTGATGGATCTCTCAGCCCATCTACGAACACGAAATTGGGCCAAAGCGATACCTCACTCATAGTAAAGCTGTATGAAACACAAAACGGAATAAGCGGCTTTCTTGTTTTCGCGGTTTTCTATTCCGAAAGGAGAAAGAAAGCATAGTATATATATTCTATTCGAATCGGATCCTTTCCCAACATGTGCCCTTAAATCTTTCCCAAAACGCTCTAACCTGTTAATGTTATTCTACTCTTCCCTTGTCCGTACATACCATTCAATAATGTAATGTATGTATGTTTATATGCTTCTGTTTCTTAATTCCTTGTTGCCATTTCATTCCTCTAGCTAGTATTTCAAAGTTGACATTTATTTTAATTAACTTGTCGCATGCATACTCAATTGATATTCAATATGCTTCCATCAATTCGTATACTTTTAAGTTGTACTCTTTGCTCTTGAAGAACACCATCATCATCATCTCCTTAAAAATGAATGATAATTGTAACCCCAAAGACAAGGAGAATGACATAGTTATTGGAGGAGGTGTTGCCGAAGATGAAGATCCAGTCAACTCTTTTCGCGAAATGCTTATTCTTGAGGGTCTATTACCAGCCAAGCACAATGATTATCACACTCTTCTAAGGTATTTTATATGTGTGTGCATATATATATCTATCTTGCGCTGTTCTAATTTGCATATGTATATATTATTTGGTTTTATGAGAGTGTGTGTATGTATATCCTCCATGTGGTGTAAGGTTTCTGCGCATGCGAGATTTTGACATGACAAAATCTCGAGACATGTTTCTGAATTATCTGAAATGGCGCGAGGAATTCCGGGTTGATATGCTTCCTAAGGTGAATCTCAAACCTCCAGAGTACGTTCCTTTCTTTGTTTTCAGACATGAAATCTTTATCTCTATGTTGGATAATTATCCTCCTCTACAAATGGTTCATTGTCTTTCCTATAATTATACAAATTCAACCACTATGTCTCCACATAACCTAAGAAAAAAAATTATTATTCTTTATCATTTGTAGATAAATCGACTGGCCTAGTAACCAATCAAATTCAATAACCATTATTGTGAAACTTACGGCGTTCGGTTGTTTAATAGGTGCTTAGCTCTTAACAATTAATGTGATCATCACTCAGAAAATTAAATAGTAAGCTCATATTGAGTTGTACAAGGTGTATGTTCTTATCTAGTCATAATACTTATAATGCCTAAGACCAAGCCAACCTTCCTCTTGACTAGTAATTTTTACTCGCCGATCGATCCGACTCCATAAACTTTGTTGTCCCCAATTAGTAAACCACATAAATCAGAGTCAATCACACATTCCATAAATCATTTAAAAATAAACCCTCATTCACTCTCCCAAACCTTTAATTCTCTTTTTTTTTATCCTCAGGATATGTTTGGATTGGTGATTTAATAGGGAGTAGAATGGAAGCTCATAAAATTTTTATCGGCTCCATTGTTTGGAAGGAGTGAAATGATTTCTAAGGGAGTAAATTCCATTAAAAACCACCAAAACTCCTAATTTTTGTTCCTCCAATTGGGAGGGGGTTGAAAGGGAATGGAATCATTCCTTTGGGCTCCATTTTTTTTTATTCCCTTCCATTTCACTTCCAAACCACCAATCCAAACATTCCCAAAAACATGTATAAGTAAATTTTAGTCTTTATTGTGAATTTGTAACTATTAGCACTGTCTTCACCAATGCACTATTGCTCATCGTTTGTTAACTTAAAGTTATAAGATTGTGTCACCAATTAATGTTCACATACTAACAGTTTTGTTTGCTATGAACTATTTAATTTTTATTTTCTTTTTAAATCTATATTTAAGTGTCTCTGGTCACAGTTTGTTCACATATTAAAAGTTTATATGTAAAAAAATTTAGTTGTGTTGTAGTAGGTTAGTAGTCATAATGAGAGCACTTTTAGAGACTACATATGATTATTTTCCATCAATAATAAGTAGGTCTATCAATTAGGCATGGGCATGTCAATTAAAGGTAGAATGCTTCTTTAACTCAAATTAAAAATTGATTTAGATTAAAATTAATTAGATACCATACAAAGTGAAAACCATGTATTTATTTAGATTATGACAAACTTTCGAGAATGCGTGGTCTCTAATTCCATGTACTCATTATTTTTAATAGAGTCTTGCTACATGTATATCTAAAATACTACTATTGTACTGTCACCTAAGTAAGATTCACCTTCCACTCTCATATCAAATGCATCCATTCTATCGTTGTGCACAAATATTATGAACTGTTGTGCACAAACTTTTTCACATGTTGTACTTAAACATTTTTAACTGTTGTATACAATTTTTTTCAATTGTTGTGCACAAACATTTTAAACTATTGATTACAAATATTTTTTTAACTGTTGTGCACAAACTTTTTCAACTTCTGTGAACAAACATTTTTAACTGTTGTGCACAAACTTTTTCAACCCTTATGTACAAACATTTTTAACTATTGTACACAAACTTTTTCAACTATTGTGCACATACATTTTTAACTTTTTAAAATATTTGTGCACCATAATAAAAAGTTTGTACATGTTTGTTAATAATGTTTGTGTAATATGTTAAAAATGTTTGTGCAATATAGTTGAAAATGTTTGTACAGGATAGTTAAAAGTATTTGCTCACGTCAATTAAAAATGGATTAATAAATGATAATTTAAAATGTTTGTGCACGATAGATGTGTGAATGCACATGGGTCGACCTTATAAAATTATTGGTTGACAGTACGATGACAGATTGTAACATGTACACCAATCATTTTTCTTTTTAATGACGCCAAGTTGTAGTGACATCTTCTACAATAACAGGTCTTTAGAGTTTTTATTCAAATAACTCGATTAAGGGAAATAAATAAAAAAAATCATGTTGAAGTGTTGCCCCCCTTACAAAAAGGTGCTCCGCCCTGACTCAAAGATTACATGAGTCTCCTTAGATATTCATCTACACGACTCCCTAACACATTGATTAGCTAGGTTCTGTTCCAACGAAATGCAGTGATAACATGCAACTAAGGATGTGGAAGAGTCTTGGTTTGCACCCCAACAAGACGAAAGAGGAAGCAGCAACAGTAGTAGAGGCGCAAGATAAGCGAACAAGTAGGAAGATGAAGAAATAAGGTTGAGGTGGTGTAATCTAATTTTGTGATCTTAGTTAGATAAGACATATATATAGGTTAAAGGTAGCTTAATAATTAAGTTGGGTCCAATGGTCAAAGAGGAAGTCATAGCCTATAAACCAAGTCATGTCTCAAAAATAATAAAATAGATTGAGCCCAAAATAAAAAACACAAAGCAAAGACTCATTAGACTTACACGTACACGTGACGCACGGGGTGGCGCACACATGTTATTGGCTATCCAACAAACTTAGCCGGAATAACACTAAACTTTACAAATTACAGTGCATTTTTGATCCAATAGGTAAATAAAATGTTGAGCAGCAGATACAGAACAAGTTCTTACTCTAGCTATTGATGTAACTTTCCATTTAAAACAATTTGATTCATTATTATTTTGGTACATTAATCAGGAATTCAAATTCATGGAGTACGCAGAAGTAAAGAAATGCTATCCTCATGGATACCATGGAGTGGATCGATGTGGCAGGCCAGTGTATATTGAGAGACTTGGAATGGTAGATCTTAACAAACTGTTGCAAGTGACCACAATTGAAAGGTTTGTTAAGTATCATGTGTTAGAACAAGAGAAAACATTGAATGTAAGATACCCTGCGTGTTCACTTGCAACTAGAAGGCACATAGCTTCCACAACAAGTATCTTAGACGTAACCGGAGTGGTAAGCTAATTAAGCAGATTCTTCACATGTATATATGCTTATATTTTGCCCTTTTTATCACAACTTTGTGGATGGAAATCACAAACTTTGTGGTTAGTAGCATAGAGATTTCAATTATACTTTATTGGTGAATCTAATGAAGTAGCCAATAACTATAATGAATAAAATCCTTTGTAACTGAAATCACTAGTTTTTGACTCAACTCTTCACATGCACCCAAAATTTAGATTCACTAGCAAATATTTGAAAATCACGAATATTAACACGTGGTTTTTCATGTGTAACTTGTAAATTTAGTGAATAAACAATGATGTACCAACATTTTCCCAATTTTCAAAATGAAACCTTGTTTAATAAGATTTTCTGAATGCTAATACAATCATATTGTGATTATTGTATTCTTCCAGGGAATGTCTAATTTCTCAAAGTCCGCAAGCAACCTCTTCACGGAAATTCAGAAGATTGATAGCAATTTCTATCCAGAGGTATTATTTATTTTTTTTAATTTTTAATAATTCATTGAAACTCCTATGCTAGATGATGACATGGTTGTGAATAAATATGAGAACCCGCAGATGAAGATCAATCATATATGTGTGTGTACACACACACATATATAATGATCTTTTGGCCATGGACTTAGATTATGTATCAAATATTCATAATTAGAGCAAGATGAAGTAGCTGCTTAAAATATCGATTTTTAAGTAATTGTGTTTCAACTAAATTATTACTCTCTGATGTTCTTGCAGACTCTAAATAAAGTCTTTATTATTAATGCTGGATCTGGCTTTAGGATGGTGTGGAAAGCAGTGAAGGCCTTCCTAGATGTACGTACAACAACAAAAATTCAAGTACGAATCATTCAATTACATTACTATTTCATTCATAAGGCTGTAATGTTTTTGTTGAACACCTAACATTGCTGTTTTAGGTGTTGGGTTCTACTTATCTCAGCGTGCTACTTGAGGCTGTAGATCCAAGGTAACAGCTAACATGTCTTTCCTTGGCTTACACGAGATATGATTTTAATGGCAACTTGATCAAGTTGCTTGCAGCTGGCAAGTGAATCTTTTTAAAAAATGTTCAGAGCATGTACTGGAAGTTGTTGTGATTTTAAGTGTCACTACGAAGTCTAACATTTGTTAACTTTGGACTAATTGAAAAGTGTATACTTGAAAAGACCAATAAAACCAATGTCTTAAAGGTTTTGGGTCAAGATATACCTGACCCATTATTTGGTCTCGGACTTAGTCTATTAATTTAGATCTCTTTGATTTTGGGCTCCTCTCACCGCTTTGCCTAATAGAAGTTACTAGATTTTGATTGTATGATCTTTTTTTTTTCCCAGTAATTTGCCAAGTTTTCTGGGTGGCAACTGCACATGTTCTGAGTATGGAGGTTGCCTGATGAGTGATAGAGGGCCATGGAACAATCCAAAAGTGTTAAAGTTGATCCAGGTTAACTTCAACAGACTTTTTAAATTTTGGATGCGGTCGCAATTGCGATTCCGTTACATTGTGATTATTGTAGCTTTGAAAAATTTGAGAGAAATTGTCGTTGATCTTGTGGAGACCATTGCAATAGCAATGCTACGACTTACAATTGTAGTTGTGAACCGCAATATATAACCTCTTTCAGCACTATGAATAACTATTCAATGCAATTAGCTTTTTATATTTTCATTTTCCATATAAAAATTGTTGAGAGGTGTTTTTTTTTATTTAATTTGGCAGGCTGTTTCCTCGGTGGAGGATATGAGCAACGAACGTGAAAATGGTGATGTGGCTTCAGAAGATTCTATGATGCCAAAAGAAGTATGGAATAACCTTTAGATTATATCAATATTCACTATTTAGATATAGTGATTTAGATATGTTCTGCAAATTTTAGTTATGCCGGTATAGAAACGACATAATGATGTTAGAAGCATTTCTCATTCGGGATTACCTAAAATCGATCCAACATTTTATAACTAAAATTCCATAGGCAATGAATGCTTCAAGTGATGAAATGCAGGTGGAAATCCAAAACGAAGATGGATTTGATATTAGTTTGGGACATGAGGAGGAGACAGAGTTTGTGGAATCGGACTTTGCTTGCAAGTTAGCGCTACAAAAAATTAATGGGTTGGAAGCTGCTCTTGGGGACACAAAGAATGTGAGTTTTGCAAATAATAATGATTTGTATTCTAAACAAAGCAATCCAAAATACTAGGTGGATTCATGTTGATGATTTCTGAACATAGCAGAGAATAACGACACTGGAAGAGGCACTTGAAGACGCCAAGATGGTCAGCCCCCAACAACATTGTTGACTCTCTGCCTCTAGCAATGTGAAATGATATTTTTTGTCCTCTTGCAGATATTGAAAGAACTTGCACAACAAACAGAACAACCAAATAGGTGAATTTGGCAAAGCTAGCTTGCTTGCTTGGTGCTATTGCAATGAGTCATTCTATTCATTCTCTCCTTTCCTCCTTTTAGTTGACAGTTGAGCAGACCCTGTTATATTTAATATTTCACTATTCTGGTTGATCAGAAAGAAAAATAAAATCATCTTCGGTAAGTAGCTTTGTCACTAGGAAAAAGTTGGTGTCTCTGCCATGACATTTGGCGTCTATGCCATGAGGTTTGGGATCATTACCTTGCGAGATTGGTGCATCTGCATTGAGTTTGGAGTGATTTTCTAGAGGTTGGTGAGACCGCCGAGAGGATGACCACGAGGTTCTATGTGGTGGTTGAGTTTTCTGTCTAGGCTATTGCGTCATATTTATTCTGTTTTCATGGTATTTTATGTCGTCATATGTTGTAACATTTGATGAGCTGTGTTGCCGCCACCATGACCACCATATCATCATCATCATTTATAGTTTCATACTCATCAAAGAACCCAAGAATATGGGGGTAAGAGGGCCAAAGGTAAGGACCAAATACAAACAAATTAAAAAGAATAATGTTTTGCATACAACTTAAATGAAGTCAATTGCATCCAACTGTATTTAAAATTCATTTTCTCTCTCCTCTCACCACTCTCACTCACACGTCTTCAGGAATGACAACGAGGCAGGGTGAGGTAAAGGGTTAGCCCCCTGTCCCCCCGTCCTATGGTTAAAATTTTGCCCTCATCCCCACCACATCCTTGTGTGGGTACCCACCTTCTATTACTCCCGTTGATAAATGAGTAATTATGAATATCCACGAGTATCCAATACGTTGTCAAAAAAAGTTAAAGAAAAATACAAAATGAAAGTAAACTATAATCATGTTCATAATTCTAAAAATCAAATATAAGAGTTTGGTCTCGCTACTGTGGGGCTTGCTCCGTCATCTTTCTATTGTGTTTCTCACTGCAATGTGCCGCCAAATCCTTCAAAGTCTCTTCTTGGGCTAGGCTCTTGTTGACTGGCGTAACGTAATCCCGAACACCAAGGACACTGATGGACAATTGTAGCTCCAATCTTAGGCCCCTTTGATACTTCCCACATTTCCATTCTTCATCTAGGTTGAGCTAATAGGTCCGAGAGTATAATATAATATTCCATACAATGTCATATCACACACTATATAGTATTAGAAACTTAGCAAACCTTATCCTATTGAGTCGTATCCTATCATATCTTATACTAGAAGTCTTTATTCTATTAAACATGTCAAATGTGCCCTTAGTCTATTTTATGATAGACATAATTGCTTTCTAGTTCTTTATGTTTATCTAATTTATCAATTTGATTTGTATTTTCTTTTTGGTATTCATTTGGTCTTTTATTTTTTAATTGTTATTAATTTAGTTTCATAACTTCTTGTATCAATTTGTCCTTTGTGTTTCACATCAGTGTCAATTGGCTCTTTTGTGATAGAAGTAGAGCCCACGTGACAGACTAAACTGATAGTGATTTAAAATGTAAAGGATTAAATCAATACATTAAAAAAAAATTAAGAATGTAAGTTGATAGATCATATAATGTTAGGACACGCCTAAAAGGTATCTTTGAAAATGAAATTAAAGTAAAAAAAAGGTAAGGTGGTTTTCACATTTAAATCAATATATGCATTGTGAGTGAGTTATTGACCAATTTTTTTAATTTTACAATCATCCTCCCTCATAGATGATCTCAAATCCGAATACATGGCAATAACTCGCATACAAAAGAAATCCCAATTTGTTAAGCGGTTGAATATTATTAATCATCTTGATAACGTGTGATTTGTTTTTATTTTTTAAGATATTATTGTCATACTTTCGATATATATATGTGTGTGTAGCAGTTTGTGTGGCGTGTCTTATCTGATGTGGATAAGCTCAACCACTCAACAAATAAAGAGACAGAGAAAAAGTAATACTACGTGTACATTGAAAGAGGGTACACTAGTTATACATTTACAATACAAATACATGAATAAATATTTTAAATACAGATGTACAAAGATTATAAAATTGACGAACAAACATTTTTGTGTATAGGAATAAGATAAAACTTGACTCATTGCATATTGAATGTTGAAAAATAACTATCACATTCTTTCTCCTGCCCCCCACACACACTAAAACGTGTACACTCACGTTCTTTCATAAACAAATATTACAAAATAGATGAATAAACATTAAAGAACAGATAAACAAACATGATCAAATACAAAAAGCAAAATAAAATGAGATTCACACCAACTAAATAGCCGAAGAATAAATATCGCACTCTCTTACTACCCCAACCACTCTCTCATAACTAAACATTACACCACAAACAAAAAAAATATTATAACACTTAAAAATAAACGTTTCAAAACTCATAAACAAACATCACAACACACAAAAACAAATCACACAAAAACGAAGATGTAAACAATCATTACTTCAATCATAAATAAACATTATACCACATAAACAAATCTTTCACCACATTAACATATTACACTACAAAGAAACAAACATTACAACACTTAAAAATAAATATTACAACACACATAAACAAACATTACACCATATATAAATAAACATTACATCACACATAATCGAATAAATAAACAAACATTACAACACTCATAAACTAACATTACAACACACATAAATAAACTTGACACCACACCGAAATATTTCAAACACATAGAACAACTTATATCATAGAAGAATGTCGTTGTTCATGCTCTCTACGACGTCTTAATGAGAAAAAAATGAAAACGAAAACAAACCCAAAAAGAGTTAAATAAAAAGTAGAAAAAAAATGCAAGAATCGAAAAAAACGAACAAGAAAAAAGAAATGGAGAACAGAAAAAAAGAAGAGTAAAAAAATAAATAGAGTTTGCAGGGTAAAAAAATTGAAAAAAAATGAAGGAGGTGGGGAAGAAGAGAAAAAAAAACAAAGAAAAAAAAGTGAAGAGATGAGTTACGTGAGTGAGCGAATGTGGAAAGAGGAGAGAGAAAATCAATATTTAATATGAATGTATAATTGGTGTACACTTTTTGAGTGTACATGTAGCATTTTTATTGTAAAAATACTATATTGTAAATTTTTGAAAGAAATTTACACACACACATATATATATTTGATTTGCTCATTTCAAAGATCTATAGCTCCATCTATAACATTTTTAATGAAATATTTTTTTTAGTAATGCTAAGTATACAACTCAAATTCAGCCAACATATAGCTATACATAGCGATGACCGTGTACACAAACTATTTTACACATGTACATAACGATACCAAAATGTAACACTCTAGCTAGCTACTTACGCTTAAATCATAAGTAACGTTCACTAGTGATTACTTTTTGGCATAGTTACTTTTAGTTTTAACCTTTTGAAAATATATTTAGATGTGAAAATATGGATTAATTTAAAACTTTTTATTGATTTGAAATTCTTTGACTTGAAAAGCATGAGTTGTAACTCAGGAATCAAATTAATACAATATATAAAACAATCAAATACTAAGGCAACACAACGAAGGAGCAATACATGTCAAATTCAAATAGACATTCACCATTACATATAATTATATAAATATGTACATAAAGTGGTCACAAGCTACACATAACAACATTTTAACAACTTTTAAGACATCATATTTAATACATCCAAAATGTTGCCTTCATTAGTCATTGAAATTTCATAAAAATTGTTAAAATTTTGCTCCCCTTAGTCTCTCTGTTAGCAATTTTTTTCTTGGATTTAGTTTTTTTTTTCTTCTTCTTTCTGTTTGGATTCTAATAACTAATCAATGACTAATGAAAGAAACGTTTTGATGTTTTAGGGACTACGTTGACACTTTCAAATTTTCAATGATTAAATTGACACTTTATTTTATTCAATGACCACTTAGGACACCGAAATATTTTTTCAAAAACTAGATTGACACTTAACCACTTATTTTATTCAATGCAGTTATCCATACTTTTTTACTTAACCATTTTTCTCATTAGTCATTGAAATTTCATAAAATTGCTAATGTTAAACATCTTGAGTGAACGAGTTAAAGGGGCACGAAAATACAAGAAATAGACAGAGAGCAAAAAAATAACGGTGTTATATCATTAGAGATGTATATGAGTACAAATGAGCCAACGCCTATTTATAGGTTAGGTAGAGAATAAAGTAATAATGACAATAATCAAATTAAATCAAGAGTAAATCAATTAGAAATAAATCTAAGATACTAAATTATTTTTAATACCCTCCCTCAAGCTAAAGCTTCCTGAGCTTTAAGCTTGTCATATTTCAACAGAGAGATGAGTGAGGCGTAACCAACAAAACGACAACAGCGGTCAAGCGTAACCAACGAATGTAACGGTGGCTGGGCGTAACTAGCGAAGGCAACAGTGATTTGGAGGAACTAGCGAAGGCAACAATGATAGCTGGGTGAAACCCGCAAAAGGTAACAATAGGCAACAATCGAGACTGCGCGGAGGTAGCAATGGACAACATCGAGACTGCGCAAAAGCACATTATGTAACACTCCTAGCTAGTTTCTTATGCTTAAGTCATATGCAATGCTCATTAGGTTGTTAAGTAATTTGTGGGAATACTTACAGTCCTTCATTACTTTCGAAAATACTAGATTGGGGAAATTGTGGACCATTTTCAAACTTTTCCTGCTCATGATTCATTTCTTAAAGTATGAGCCACGCGTGAACAAGGTACACATAATACAGGCGATAGAGTCTTGGGCTTATGATTATAGTTCGAGCATAGTATAATCAGTTAGAGAAACAAATTCATGGTCCATCATATATTTACAACCATTCACATAAGTATTACAATAATTTACATATACACGACATATCATCAAAATACATTGTTCATCCACAAAATAAAGGCTATCTAACGCACAACTCTATTAGCATGTCCCCCTCAGTTGCCGACTCCTTGCGACCGTCCTCTGCTGCTCCTTCGGTTGCTCAGCTTAGTCCTCTTCTGCCCCTAAAGTCATAAACAAGTGGGGGGTGAGAACATTGTGTCCTCAGTGGGTTACCTTAGCGTAGGGATTATCTTATTACCTCGGTTATGATCCAGGCCACTCAGGAGATCTATATGTGTTCATGCATACTAGATTCCTACTGATTATTATTATTCGTCCCAGTCTTGAGTAGCTTTACCTAAATTACTAGGTGACGGAGAATTTCTAGTCTTTTTATTATTTATGGCGTCGTGCTTATTAACTTTACTTGCTTGGTCTACAACGTTTATATAGGTCACCTCGAGCGTTCTCTTAATGATACTTACATACTATATAGACTTACATACATATATACATCACATACTCATACATCACATATCTTATGCATGACGGGATCTGGGATTCTCTTACGCTTCTGATCAATTAGGGGACCAGGGCCGCGTCCTTTTTGTTACCTCTTGTCCTTCCACCTTTGTAATTGTGGTCGCCTGGTTACAACCTATTCTCATATTGATGAGGACCAGGCAGCGCTCTAACCTGAGTGGTTGCGAACCACCAATGGATAACTAGGGTCCATTTACCGACTATCAATAGGGATAACCATCCACCTAGTGGGATGGCAAGGGGCCGGTCCTCTCGACGCGACCAGGCGTGGACTCGTACATCATCATCATCTCGTAGGCGTGACGTCGCCCTCACATACGTTCACATCTTTTCTTTCTTTCTTTCTTTCTTTTTTTCTTTTCTTTACATCATAAAGACTTAAACCTGCGTTCACGTCATTGACCAATCCATCTTGCTGGACTGGTGAAGGGCTTGTCCGTAGACGTGTCAAGAGAGGCGATAACCCTAATCATATAACTGGGTGCTTTCTTCAAGGTATATTGGACCCTCTGTGGTTGGAACCTTCTTAAGATATCACTTCTTTCCTAAGATTCAGTTATGATCTTTAAGGCATTAGGTGATCATCGTCTAGTTATCTACAGTCGTCCTAAAGCTCTAGCGACGACCGAGTCCTCATGATGCATGCTAACCCAAGTATAACACATAGTCATATAGCCATTTATATCATTAAAATTTATATGTATAGTTCAGGAATTCAGTGCTTGGTTGGAGTGTGTGGCCCATGAAGACTTCTCGTTCAAGGTTAACTTAGTGAACTAGGATTTCTTCAGGACACTCATCGCCCTAGCTAGACTGCTCAGCGTCCATGAGGAACTCCCAGGTTACTTAGCCATCCTTTTGCCTGGTCTTTTTCAAGGCTTCAGGTCAGGCCGCTCAGCGCCTAGGATAGGCCGCTCAACGCCTGGACCTGATGCAAATTCAGCAATGCTTACTCCCGCTAGGCCACTCAGCGGAACGAATTTCACAACGTTAAAATCTTGTATTCTCAGTGCTCACTGAGGCTTCCCATACAATTCCAACCACCACAGTTACATTTTTCTAACTTCAATAATACATAAAATCATTCCTACATCATACTAAGCATATTTGATACATTAAATTTACTACGTTATATTTTCACATAACCATACATAAAACATCATAATAAACAACATAAACAATGGGTCTAAGATTACCCACTTCCTAAGCGTATTTTGATTTGGTAAAGTTGATGTGGAGAATTTCCTATGGACGTTGGTGTGCTTCTATGATTTTTCTGACTCCGGCAGCGTAACCTCAGTGTGCACAAACGGAACAGAAATTTTATGGAAACAGAAGGAAAATGTGCAGCAATTGGGGCCATCTTCGTTGGCTATTTATAGCCAACAGCTTTGGCCAAAAAGAAAAAGAAAAAGAAAAAAGAAAAGGAAAATAAAATGATAAGGATGCATTAAATGCATTTAAGTTGCCTTGCTGCCATTGACCACGTGTGTCAATTGTGGTGTGCTTTGGATTGTCACTTTTCGATCATGTTTGATCGCGTTTGGTTGATAATTACTCATGTACGGATATCCTAAAAATATTTCGAACACATAGTCGCAATCTACTAATTTTCTTGGTCAGGAGGGTAGGTTAATTTAAGGTATTCATGAACTTATTTCTGTAAGAGTATATTTTACAGATGCCTTTGGCCGCTGCCGAAATTCCAGTGTTGTCCGAAAATCGGCCCGAGTCTCGCGAAGTTTCTGCGAGACAGTGAAACCATTATTATGACTGGTGTTTCGGAGTAATAAATTTTATAATTAATTTTTCAATCCAAATAATCATCCCGCATACACTAATTACGCAAAATCTTCGTAAGGAGAAAAATTGGGATGTTACACATTAAGTCAACATCAAGACTATGCAGAGGCGGTTAAGGGGAAAAAATGGAGAACATATGATTTTATGAGTAATGAAATCAACAAGACATCTTAAAAACTGAGAATTTAATCTCAAAATTGGCGGAAGCAGAAATATGGGTTCAAGGTGGAAACCATGACTGTGATACCATGTGAGAGGAAAATAACGTGAGCAGAGAAAAAGTGTATATGAAGAAGAATATTTTTGTATATACTGAGTTGTATATGAGTATAAAGAAGTCAACGTCTATTTATGGGCTAAGTAGAGAATAAAATAATAATGACAAGAATCAAATTAAATTAAAAGTAAATCAATTAGAAATAAATCTAAGATACTAAATTATTTTTAATAGTTAACAGAGAGATCAAGGAGAGCAACATTTTTAAATTTCAATGACTAAGTTAAAACTTTATTTTTTTTAAAATCACTTAAAACACTAAAATAATTATTCAGGAACTAAGTTAACATTTAACCCTTTTCTCAAAGAAAAGAAAAATATGTTGTATAGAATTGGCCACAATATTCCTTGGGCAAAAACAATTTTCA
Source organism: Nissolia schottii (assembly GCA_003254905.1). NCBI lineage: Eukaryota > Viridiplantae > Streptophyta > Magnoliopsida > Fabales > Fabaceae > Nissolia > Nissolia schottii. The sequence continues at coordinate 134,370 of QANU01058179.1, read as the reverse complement.
TTAAGTTGGATTTATTATTGGCATTTGACATGTGAGTAGCCGCCCGTACACTGTCCTTAACTTGCGACTTTAGTGTTATATATGTTTCCTTTATTTTCAGGAATATATTATTCATGCATGAACCAAACATAAATTTAGTAGAAGAAAAATGATTTTTTTTAAAATTAAGAGGCAATTTAAATTAACTTTTTAAGAAAAATTAAAAAAATTAAAAGTCAATTTAAAGTAACTTCTAATAAAAAATGTAAAAAAGAAAAAAATTTAGGTACATCGAAATCAATTTAAATCGACTTCCTTTATAATGAAAAAAAAATATTTTGTAAACAATTTTATAAATAGTTTATTATGGGAGTGGGTATTTTTGTTTAGTTTATTTTTGAAAAAAAAAATTTGTTATCATTTTATATGTTAAATGATAATGACAAATTTTTCATAGAGATATCCACTACGATAATATTTAAACCTCACGGAAAATCAATCGCTTTCGTTGATAGACACTTCTTAAAAAAAATATAAAAATAAAAAATGCATATGTGCCTTTCGACCATGATGCTTTTTTTTTTTTAATGGAAGCCGCCCGCGTGACGGGTTAAGGCCAATACGTACAAAAAAAGTTTAAAAAAATTAAGGAAAAGTGAAAATAACCACAATAACAAAATAATTTAAAAACAATCCTATCATATATATATATATATATATATTTATATAAATACTTTTGTAAACTACCTAAGTTTCGGAAATTTTTATTATATTACTCCGGTTAGTAAAACATATTATCAAAATGCCATTATTTTAAAATATATTACAAAATGCACATGTTTCGAACAACATGACATGCGAGTCCGCGTGGTAAGACAATGTAGGGTTCGCGCAAATATGAGTTGAATTCGCCAACTCGTTATGCAAATATGGGTTGAATTAGCCAACCCATTAGGCAAATATGTGTTAAATTCGCCAACTGGTTTGACGAATTTAAATTAAGTTATAAAATTTGAATGTCAATGTTAATTACCAATAAGGAAGTAAACAGAAGAACGTAACATCAATAAATTTTTTTTGCTTAACAATTATTTTGTTAAGTTATCTAATGTCTATTATTATTATTATTGTTATTATTATTATTATATAAATGTCATATATTTAAATAAGTAATCATTAATATGAAATGTTAGATTATGAATTAGCGAATGTTATTTATTATGTAATTTTTGTGATAGTGTCTCAAACAAATGTCGTTAAGTTTGAGATTTAAGAGATGGTAGTAAAGATGATATATTTGTGGAGAGTGAAATGTAGGAAAAAATAATTAGGTCATTTTTTTTATCTAACTCATCCATTTCATTAGGTCATTTTTTGTAATTTTATTTTTAAAACTAATTTCGTTTTATTGCATTCAAATAAAAATAATTTTTTCAAACTTAATTTTGATATATCAATACTACACAGAAATTAATTCTTCCAAACTCACTTCTTCTAAAAGTAATTCTTTAAACTTAATTTTTCTAAAAGTTTTTTTTCTCAAAAGTTAAATCAAACGGGTCTGTGATAAGTTCTTTAAATGAGGTTTTATGAGATGATTAATGATAACTTAAGCCTACAATGCATGATTTAATGTAAACTCAAAATTTTCAAATTAGTTGGCGAATTCAACACATATTCGCCAAACCGGTTGATGAATTCAACCCATATTTGTCTAATGAGTTAGTGAATCCTACGTGGCCTTATCATGCGAACTTGCCTACCATGCTGTACGAAACATGTGCAATCCTATTATATGTTTTGAAACAGTGACATTTTGGTAATACGTTTTACTAAAAGGGGTAATATAGTAAAATACTCACAAGTTTGAAACCCACACGTTTCGTTGTTTTCAAGCTTTCAGTGACAGCATAATTCCTTCCACTTTCAAGTCAACCATTCATCATCATACATCATAGTATATATCTCCTTGCTCAGAAGCAATCTTAATCAGTTGTTATCGTTGTTGGGCTTATAAAAGGCAGTTCCAGGAATCAAAGCCAAACAAAACCAACACTATGAATCAAATGAAGAGTGTAGAACTAATCCGAGAGACACAGAGAGCTAAGGGTGTGGCCACAATTCTAGCCATTGGTACAACTAATCCAGCCAATGTCATCCTCCAACCTGATTACCCTGACTTTTACTTCAAAGTCACCAATAGCGAGCACATGCCCGACTTGAAACAAAAGTTCAAGCGCATATGTAAGTATTTGAAAAACTCTTTTGTCTTTTTGCATGGATAATACTTTTAAAATAAGGTCATCGTAGATCAAACTTTTAAACTTTTGATTAAAGTAATTTTGATATTATTTCTCTCAAAAGTTTAAGTTAATGGATAAAAGACAATTGAATGATTTAATATGCCTCTTTACATATTGTGTATGGCACTTTGTCGATTCACATCTATCTATCATGGGATTTTTTTGGGGGTAAATATCACTAATAGTAGAAAATCTCATTTAATAATAAATGAGACGTGAGTCGATACGACATATCACACTAAATAAATACATATAATACAACTCTCATATACATGCGCACATCATGTAGATAATCATTTTTCCTTGTAAAATAATATTATGGCAATTATTTTAATGGTGCAGAGTCCATTATGGATTACACATTTTTATGACTGTCATTATTCAAAAGTTATCCAAAATTATTGTATAATTGCATGACTATTTTTCTGTCTTTGCTCGGGGTAAATTATGACATTAACCTTCGTATAGGTACAACTCTAATGGATTAAGTTTTGTAATGGAGTTAAGTTTTGTAAATATGTGCTCTTATGACACAATGACACATATTAAAGAATATAAATAATTTTATTTTTTAATTTTAAAATATTATTGAGTACTTATCTTTTGATTTAATATATTAACCTTTTTATGTGGGTTTTATTTGTGCTATTAACTTTTGTGTGCCTCTTAAAGTTCAGTATTAAATTATATTAGTCATGTCCAGGCTAAACTAGTCCCTCTTTATAGTGGGGTTAATTCTGAGCTCTTAAGAATACAATTGTCACTGCATTAGTTTGTAAAAAAAATTTATAATAAGATCAGTTTTTTAATAATTAAAAATATTAAACACTAATATTTGTTAGTTCTCCGCGGCTAATCTACGACAAAAAAATTTTGGAGGACTAATGTGATGACTGTTAGCCATACTTTTAGATAACTAAAGTAAAGTTTTATTCATTAAATTTATGCATAAAATATACTATATTTCTTATAAAAGAAAAATACGCATTTCACGATCTCAATCTAAACTAAAAGACACATACACACACAGTATTTGACTTTAAAAACAATGGTCTTTCCCAAACCCTTAAAATGTCGCAAATAATTAACACATAATTTTATTAGAAAATAGAGAACATTGATGTCTTACAAAGCCCATAATTTATAAAAATAAATTTAAAACTTTATTTCAATTTAGCCTAAGTTTGGTCTTTAGAAATTAGACAAAATAAATAAACAAAACAAGTTATAATTTACTCAGCTGCACACAATTATATTAAAAAAAGAATGAGCTAAGGTCTAAGCATGTTTCTCTTTCTCTTCCAATTTAGATTAAAAATATATATAAGAGTGGAGTTAAAAATTAAAAAAATAATGATGAAATTGAGCCATTTGACGCGACTAATATTTAATCTTTTAAGTATAAATATATAAAAAAGTTTAGGCAGGCCAAGTAAAAAAAGTATATTTATACTATTGAAAAAAAAAACTAAACGTTCAGGGGTAGCATGGTACCCTGAACTACATGAGCCTCCACCCTGGTCATGTCAACTTTTTGTTTTACATAAAACTACATGGCAAGAGTAAATATTTCTATGCTAATCACGTTGACTAATTTTAGTGAGATTTAAATCCATTTTTTCCTGCTTTTCGTTCAAAATAAGCTTTAAAATATTAATTGATGTTTGGTCAATGGGTAAGGAATATTAGTCCATTATAACGTAGCAAATTGCAGTTTGAATCTCAGGGTAAGGAATATTAGTCCATTATAATGCGGCAAATTGCAATTTGAATTCTAGTGAAGAGAGTTACTGACATTTAAATGACGCATGTAAAATGAGCATAAACAACACAAATTTTTATTAATTAATTGGTTTTTCCTGTCTTTTTCACTATAATGTATTTAGCCTAAAACCACACATCATTACAAAAATTTGGTCTAAGACAATTAACTACACTTAAAAAGTGCATCATTTGGTATAAAAATGAACATTTTAATTGACCAAATGCTACACTTCATAATATGTAAGGCTACTATTAATTTGGTCACCTCCTAATGTTTAGCTTTAAAAGTGTAGCACTTGTTAAAACAACACTTTATTAAAAGTATAGCCTTTCTTTTAGTGTATTATGAGCTAAAGCTACATTTTTTGTTAGGGTGGTCAAATTGTCACTGCATGTAGATATTATGAAGTGTAGTTTTTAGTCAATAAAAATATTCTTTTTTATACTAAATGACACACTTTTAAGTAGAATTAATTAAAAAAAATGTGGTATTGGGTCAAACTTTTTGATAGGTTTACTTCTACAATATTTATAATTTATAATATATACATATAGATGATTAAAAAATAGTATATATATATATATATATATATATA
>QANU01058179.1:109525-119930 GCA_003254905.1 Nissolia schottii | reverse complement strand
TTTTTTTTTTTTTTTTTTTGGTAATGGAATGCCCGTTTAGTTTACTTTATAGCTTAGTGGCTGCATAAACTGCATTGTTCTTTATCAGGCATAGGTTACAGGCATTTCCATAGGGTATATATATGCATTAAAAGCTCACATCCTTACCTGGATCTGCATGCTGCAGGGAGGTACATGGGTCGGGATGGGTTAAACTGGACTTGAACTTGACATGATTTTTTTGAGTATTTTTAAGTCTAGACTGAGTTATATTTACCACTTTTGAAGTAAGGATTTAAATTGACACTGTAAAACTACGTTCACATTCTTTACTTCATGGATTGTTTTTAGGATCTATAATTGTGGAGTTTTAATAGATTACTCCTACACAAGGTTTAGGTATAATTTTATCAACAACCGGTAACTATTCTATTCTTAATATTCTAATGGTCAATGCTGTGGCATAATTTTGGTCCTCTTGGTTACGTTGTATAAGACTTGATAGTATTAACTAATACTATAAAATTAATTTTTATCATATGTTTGGTGTAACATAGAATAATATAATCTTATGTAGTTTTATTCATTTTTATCCTGATTGTTGTATTAATTTATTATGTCTCGTGGTTTGATTAGATTTACTATTATTTTTGTTTGTGCAATTTTAAAATATTCTTACTTATTTGTTTCCTTTTTAATCATTGTATAGTCATTAATCATCGACATTACATTATCTTTTCCTCTCTTTCTCTCTCATGGCTATTATCTTTCTGTCTCTTAAAATTCAATACTTTTTGGTAATTCAAAACACAACAAATTTTTTTTGCACATATTAATTCAAATATTACTTGCAAATTTTATGTTCATTTTCTTTTTCGGTTATCAATTTGATTCAAAGAAATAAAAAATCATTTTTAGAGAAAAATAACTTTTTAATTTGAGTTTATGCAAATTTGAGAACTTTATTTCGGATCATTTGTTTTTTAAGTTCTATAATAAACTCTTTTCAATTTTGGTGAAAAAGTTTGTGTCTTTCACAATTTGTTTAGGAAGTGCAGTATTTTAGTTTTATTTGATTTCTTTTTTTCAAATGGTCATGCGAGAATATGCTTAAGAAAATGGTTGTTTTTATTTTTATTTGTTTTAGTATTAATTATAAATTGAATATGATAAAATCAATAATTATGTGTGGTGCATTAAACATATGATGATATATAAATTTGTACAACGTATTTTTTATACTATACTATCAGATCTTATATTATCATGTTTAACGTTATTAAGTTTTATCCTATATATTGTTCCAAAACGGATGGGAGCTTGGGTTGGACTATGTTTGAAACAGAATCATCTATTTACCGGATTATTTAATTTGGTCAGTGTTTTTTGAAAAATTCAATTTTATCCTCTAATTTTAAAACGTTAGTCACTTTTTTTTTTTTTGCTAATCCCATTTTTTTTTCCATTAATGAACCGCACCGACATGACCGTTAACGGCACCGTTAGACCCAAAAATGAGGGTTTTCCTCATCTATATGGGTGGCCATATACCCTTTTGCATGATTAGGGGCCAACAAAATTTTCCACTTTTATATAGTTCTGACTTTTGAAATTGGCACCATAAAATTAATTTTAGATTTTTTTCAAAAGAAAGAATTAGTAAGATTAAAATAAATCTAGACATATTGATGAGACATTGAAATCAATAGGTGTCAATTTTAGACCGTAAACTATACAAATGTTAATTTTTAAAAAAAGACCCCAATCTGATAAAATTACGTATGGGGGGATCCATAAGATGACAAAAAAAAAACCCAAAAATGACATTGTTTTGACATATTTAGCTAAATTCAAAATGCAATTAAATGTAATTATTGTTCATATATTGGATATCAATTACACTTGGTACACTAACATTTAGCCACATTTTAAAAATGCAGTTAAACACAATGTTATGTTATCTTTAACTTTAGATGAGTTAAACGATAACCATCACTGCTAAAATGGATTGAGAACAACTTCTTGCTCATTTATGGGGATGGAAAAAAGGGACAAGGGTGGACTGACTTACGTATAACATGCATATAAACGGGGCGAGACAAACCAATTTTATAAGCAAGTTTATACTACATGCTTACTCTTGTTTATGGCAAGTTCGTGAGTTGGCAGGTTGGTTCAAGAGCTAACACAAAATTTAATTTTTTGGTTTTTAACATTTAAGGTTATTAGTCTAATTTTGAGAATAATAGTTGAATGTTTAACACTACTAAGAATTGTTTAGGCTTGAGAAATATTTGGTTCTCTAGCATTTTAACTTGATGCTTTGTCCTATAGTTGTTGCTACCATAATGAGCTCTGGTCAAACATACTAGAACTAATCAATATTTCTTTAAGAATCAAGATGAGTGACCACAAAAGTAAATAAATAACCATGTCTAAAAGGGTACAAAAATAAAAACAATCCAAAATGGGTGTGCTTTTTCTTTATGTCTCATCTCATGAGCCAACCTACCCCACTTTGCCTTTTCCCACTTCAACTCGCGAGTCAGACAAATTGAACACGGTGGGCTGAAAATTTTAAATGGGTTGATAATTTCAACTCACCCCAAGAAATATGGCAGGTTGCCCCATCCTACCCTACTGAGTTGGACCAACTTTGTCTTCGCTACTCATTTTGCTATGAAATCATGCAATTTTGGTGTCTATGGAATTGCAAGAGAGAGATATACAGTACCCATGTGATCATTTGTTGAACAACAACACGTTTTGTTCAAAGTTAATCCGAGCTTTCTTCTTAGGTTTTGCCCGATTTCTCTTACAATACTTAAAATGCATGCTTGATTTCATCTTGTTTGATACGTGAGTTCATTCTTTGTGAACTCCCTCTATTGATATTATTAGAAAACATTAAATTCAAAAGGGCGGTAGTGGTACGGGTGGTGGTTAGTGATGGACTATTTGGATTGGATACAAAACGACGTTGTTTTGGCCTAGACTGATGGGCTTTGTGAGCACAAATATGGCTTCACTTTGGGTGCAAACGACCAAGCCAGCGCCATTATCAGTTGAAAGAAGTAGAACTAACAAATGACGAAAGTGAAGATGGGATTCAGATCTTCTAAAGTAAGATTCATACTTTAGAGAGTAAAGTGAGTGATCTCACCATTGAATCATTAAAGTGAAAGTGGAATTCATTCTTACTTTAACAATTTAATGGTGAGATCTTTCACTTTACTCGAGGGATCTTACTTTAGAAAACCTTTGCCCATTTTAATGTTAGAAGATGAAATTGATTGTTTTTTTTAAAGAAATGCATAACCATATTAAATAAACGGTAGAATTAGGGAGACCAAAAAAATATTGTAGCCATTGCTTCATTATCGTATCTACAAACATAAAGAAAAAGAAACGAAGGAAATTTATTTGCGTATTAGCAAGCGGGCTAAACCGATGTATAGCGTTTGAATTACTATTTATAAAATTGATTTTGAACAAACTTGATTTTGCTCAAAAGTAAGTTTATGTCTGGGAATCTTTAACGTGATTTATGTTTGGGGTCTTTATCTTAAAAAAGAGTTTGATAAAGTGAATATTAATGTTCAAATGGTAATGATTGGAATATTTTACTTATGTAATTTAAAAAAAATGAATATTTTATATTATAATAAGGTAGCATCTATCTTTTAAAGCATAAAAGGGTCGAGAAAGAATTCATCAAAACCAAACGTAAATTTTGTGAACTGAAAAGCTTTTGTCCATACACAGGTTCAACCCAAAATCATGGTGAAATCTCACCTACTAAAAATGAGTTCATTTTTTGGACATTGGAAAATTATAACATAAATATTCATGTGTGGAGTTTTTTTACACATTTCTCTTTGTATGGGATTGTGAAACAAAAAACGATTTGCTGCAACTCAATTTAACTTTTTCGTATTATGCACTTGCAAAAAGCCAAATTGGTTGGCAGTGAACTGATTTTGCCTTGTACCTTTTTGCAAAAAAAAAAATTATCTATCTGCCTATAAATTGTGATTGAAGCGGGTTTGAGAGGAAGAGGGTCAGTTGCTCATGGAGAAGAAAAAAAGAAATAGTGACGGAGAGTGAAGAAAGAGCTAAAAAGAAGTGAGAGTGAAATAAAGATTGATAGTAAGAAATAAACAAGTTAACACCCCAATTGTTCAATATGTCAAGTAATTATTATTGTAAAAAAGGTAAAATATAAAATGTCTATTGGTATTTTATTGATGATTATTCCCATCTATAAATACAAGAGCAAACAAATACAAATTTGAATAACTAGAAGATAAGAAATTTGAATTTGATTGATAACATGCCCCCTCAAGATGGAGTGTGTAAATTTGAAACACCCATCTTGGACTTGAAACGAATAAACTGATCTTTGCCTAATGATTTTGTAAATAAATCAGCAATTTGATTCGCAGAACTGACTTTCATGGTTTGAATGAGTATCCATAAGCAAGTTTTTCATTAACAACATGATAATCGATTTCTATGCGCTTAGTGAACGAGAGGCAATATGAATTGATTATCACAAAACAATGGCGTTGGAGCAAGAAGAGGAAGACCAATGTCATTCAAAAGATATGAGAGCCAATTATTTCACAAGTGGCATTGGCCATTGCTCTGTATTCCACTTCAACGGCTGAACTGGAGACCACAGAGATTATGTCAAGAGCATATTGGTAGAAATGAGATAGAGGGTACCATGGCCATTGGTAGAAGAAGAAAATTGTGATGAGGTGAGAGAACACAATTAATCGTCTAGATACTATGGAGGTTGTTTGGTGCAAGTGGGACGTTTGCAAGTGTTGGTGGTGATGTGGGTAGCTGAGGAGGTTCCTCTGCCATGGATGTGCGGTTAAAGGGATGAAAAAGTAATTAGCATTAGTTGGGTTAGTTGAAGGTGGTGTGGGTTGGGGGAATAATTGCATTGGGAGGTGGGTAATCATTTAGGAAGGGATGAAGGGTGGGGGAACAAGTGTCATCTATAGGTGGTAAAGGTAAAACTAAGTTTGAAATTCCAACACTAAGTATTTTGTATGGAACAATATGTTCATGAAAAATTGCATCTCTTTGTTACATAAATTCTGTTTGAAGATAAATCAAGTAATTTGTACCCTTTTTGACAATGAGGATATCCTAAAAATATTTTCGGACAAGCACAATTATCAAACTTATGGTTGATGTGTGTGTTGCAACCATATGCCAAACAACCAAATACTTTTGAGATGAGAAAGATTGAGCTTTTTGTGAAATAAAATTCCAGGAGATGTATGTTCTTTGAGAACAATTGTTGGGAGGCGATTAATAAGGTAAGCAGCTATTAACACACAATCACCCCAAAACTCTAATGGCAAGTTGAATTGAAAATGTAAGGCATGTGCAACATTTAATAAATGTCTATGTTTACGCTCTACACCACCATTTTGTTGTGGAGTATAAGCACAACTTGATTGGTGTAAGACTCCCAAATTTTTTAGAAAAAAGATTGGTTTGAGAGTTAAAAAATTCACGCACATTGTCAGATTGAACCTTTTTAATCTGAAGTTGGAATTATTTTTCAACCACTTTAACAAATGTAAGATGATTGTGTTAACTTCACTTTTGTGTTGCACGAGGAATACCCACGTACTCCTAGGAAAATCATGAACCACAATAAGAAAAAATTTAGCACTAGAAGAATGATTTTTAGTTTACGGTCTCCAAATATCAGAATAATATTGTGTATTGTATTTCTTATATGGAATGATATGACTATTTATAAACCTGTTACAAATAATAAGAACCTATCAGGATAAAACTATATGTAGGTAAATTAGACAAGATATATAAATATCTTAACCGTTAAGAAAAGAAAATATCTTAATAATGATAACTTCAAAATTTTGTATTCTAAATATCTTGTTAAAACACTGCATTAATTTAGCTCTTGCAACTCTCTCGGTTACTCTCCATAAGAAAATTGAACTCCCAATTTACAGGCAAGAAAAGAAAAAAAAAGAAAGTGAAAGCCAAAATCGTCTTGTTGCTAACCAAATTAGCTTTCTGTAGACTCAACAGGAAACGAATCAACGTCAGTAAAAGAAAAATTGGCTTACAACAAACCGATTTATGCCTTAGAATATCACACAAAAATACATGTGCCAAAACACCTACATATTAACAATTGTAACACCTGTGATCAAACATACCCATATTAAAATAGAAAATCCACCGAAAAATTCGCCAAACATTATGGTGCTACTTTCAAGAATGACAAATGGAGGTTTGGGTGGCTGAAACGCTGCCTATCCAAACATGCTTTTGATCCTAAATGTTGTTAGTGTGGCCATGTTGTATACACTTTGTAGCTAGGATCTACCTTTTGTTAAATTGCTTATCAGTGTGAGTTAAAGCAAGTTAACAGTGACTTGGTTGGATCATTGGCACTCTTCAGGGTTTCATCCTTCAGGTTGTTGCATTGCGTTGTGCCATGAAATCTCCCTTAATAGTTACTTCTTTCTTCCCCACATCCACTGTGTACTCTGTCAACCCTACATACAGTTTTGCAACACGAACGTAATCATTACATACTAAACTAAAAGGTCTAAATGGGAGAAAATACTAGCCTCTTTTATTCTTGTGACATCTTATTTTGGGCGGTCATGATATAAATGAAATTTTGAACTCAATTTAATTTAAACATTTTTATTTTGACATCAATTTAATCTTTTAAAAAATTGATATCAATTTAGTCTTATCATTTTAAATTTTGATATCAATTTAGTCTAAAAATTATGTAGGAATGGCAATGGGGCGGGGTGGGGTGGGTTTTACCTCACCTTGACCCGGCCCCGCACCCTATTAACAGTAACCTCTACTCGCCTTGAGAGTACTCACCCACCTCCTTTTTTTAGAACACATGCCTTAATACTATAAAATTCAATCCACATATAGATTAATCTAATTATATAATAAAGTACAACAAATATCAACACTTAACATTGTTTAAATATAAAAAGATCCAATAACAATAAAATAACAAGTAAATAACAGCTAAGTTTCCAATAAGTCACACAGAAATTTCTAAGATATATATAAAGTTTCAAGCAACAACCAAGTCACTTCTTATCTCTTGTGTAACTTCCCAACTCTTGAAGTTATCATTGTTCACTATCTCCGTCAGTAATGGCACGATGCCGCGAGAGACAGAGAGAGAGAGAGAGAGAGACAAGCAAAAGAGGAGGAAGATGAGAGGAGCCTGTCTTGTCGGTGGCTGGCGGCATGGCGTCTCAAGAGAGCAAGAAAGGGAGAGAGACAGATTTGTGATTAGGAATTATGTTTACTCTTTGCAACTATTGAATTTTTAATAATTAGAATTAGATAAGTTTTATATAATTTTTATTATATATATATATATATATATATATATTTATATATATTTATATATAAATATTAATATATTTTTATAATATATAACATATTGGGTGCAAGGTGAGTAGGGGCGGGTTCACCCTATATCCTACCCCGCCCCACTCCGAAGTGAGTTTTAAACTCGCCCTAAGCCGATTGGGTAGGGTGAGTGCCCCGCAGGTATAATTCATGTTGTTGTCTCTAAAATTATGTGAGGTAGTAAAATTCTCATTTAACGAAATTAATAAAATTTGACGTTCAAAATAAATTATGTCAAATTTTGAAATTTTAAATACCAAAATGATTAGTTACCTAAAAAAATTATCTGAAAATAGGGTTTTTTTTTCTATCCTCAATTGTTTAAAGGTATCTTATGATAGGTAATGTCCTTATTTGATTACTACTCTTAGTTTCTTTTTTCTCTTGATTAAACAACTAGAAACCAGAACTTGATTAATCATGAGTATGAAGGACTTTTAACTGATACTTTAAACTGTTAATATAAATTATGGGTGAAAATAGACTTTGAGTAACAATATAAATTAGAGTTTAATTTTGATGCATGAATAGTGTAAAGATTTTTATATAATTGTCTAATTAATTTATTTCATTTGAATAACCTTTTAAGTAGTAGGTATAATGGTCAATTATATTTACTAATATGTCAGTATATGATTGAATGATTGTATAAAACTTATTTACAATGTCACTCTATTTCAATTAAATCCGATAAATTAAGGGTAAGAAAGATTTTTCTGCATTTTTTCTGTCTTATCCCATGTATTCAACACAATTCCAACATCTCAATCTTTATTGTCCTACTATCTCGCATTTTTTTATTCAAGTGCATTTGCCAAATGCTCGCACCACTTTGACCATCCCATATTAGTAATTACTACTTAGATTAAAATTGTGTGAGCAATTTTTTAATAACAATGATTAATACTAAATTGTACGTTTTATTTTAAAAAAAATGTATAAAATATATAAATTCAAAGTTAGTTTATCAAGAAATAAATAAATTCAGAGTTAAATATTAGTAATTCATTAAAAGGGTATTAATACCCTTTCAATTATTAAGGACACTAAAAGGAAGCTTCTCAATATGTTTGACTTTGAAATGGTTAGTGCGTGAAATCTGATTCTAATGAGTAATTTTACATATCTCAACAAAAGAAAAAAAATGGGGGGAATAAAAAAAAAACAGAGCTCGGAACCTCACCGGTCATTTTTGAGATAACTCTGGCAACTCTCGCCCTACAACCATTACACTCCATATTTGCTGTCATCACTACAACCTGAAACTGGTTACGAAGCATTCACAAAATAAGACAGTAAAACGTGACCCAAGAATTTGGCATTACAACATTGGAAGAAAATGCAACAATCTTATTTTTTTGGTTGTATGATTTCTATAAAATTTCATTTCATTTCCTTGAATGACTTAAGAAGAGGAGAAAAAATTTGAAAAAAAAAAATAGAAGGTTCTGGACCATACGGACCGGTAAGGATTAGAATTCTTTTATATCATAACAATCACTCAAGCACTGGATGAAATAAATCAAATAATCAAATGAGACAGAGATATATATCCAGATTTTAATATTAAAGCTACGCACCGAGGGGATTGTCAAGTTCTCCGTGTACAAAAGAGAACGGCTATCATTGGTAGTGAGATCCTTCAAGATGGCCATACGATGATGAGTATCAGCAAGTTCCGCTTCTCTCTATCGGCAATGATTTTACGCCTGGCTCAAACAGAAGAAGCAGACTATAGGACATAGAAGGAGAATTATTCCTCCCATTAAACTATTTATTTATAGTATGGATAAACAATTTCCAAATTGATTTAGTTTGAATAAACTAAATGCACACGCAAGAGCTAACACCAAACCCTTTTTGTCAAGCTTTTAAGTGAGCTGACCCAAAGATGCTCGTATGTTTGTATGCATGTTCGGAATGGCTCCAGCAACCAAATTAATCTAGCTGACTTTTTGTGCTGAATGCCACTTAGTCTTTTAACAAATAAATGTGTCTTATGATTTTGAATGGAGATGGGTAAGTTTAGACTAGACTATACTAATGAAACTCATAAAATATTGGTTATATGAGATAAAACATTGGAAGACTATCATGGCAAAAATTATACTTTATTTGCCAATGTGATTCTAAGTCGTTATAAATTACATTGATTCTTGTACCTTAAAAAAAAAGACAATGTGGAAACCCAAAAGGCTGTTGTAACAGCCTGCCGACGATATGCTAAATATTTGTTTGGTATTTAATTTATGGAAGCCACCACCAAATCAAAGGCGTCAAGCCGTAGAATGATAGGGACCTGCAAGTTTACGCAATGACTAAGTCGAAAAGGAAGGAGGGAATAACGTAAGTATATTTAAACTGCTATATTTCACATGTATAAACTACGTAGTTTTAATAAATGAATCCTACCCATAGTAGAATAACATGATATGTTTGCTTCAATTTTTCACTTGGAGTTAAGCGGTAGAAGTTAACTAAATAATAGCTAATAGGACTAGAAATACTCTCAAGAAACGAGAGACAGGAAGTGAATAACAATATTCAAACGTGGACAGTGAATAACAATATTCAAACGTGGACAGTGAATAACAATATTTTTGACTGGTTTGGACAGTTTATGTAGAATGATTGGATCGGAGGGCATGGATTTTTTACCACTAAGTCTTTTTTTTTGTTTATATTAGGGTTAATTAAGTTTTTCATCCCTGTAATTTGAGAAAGTTTGGTTTTGGTCCCTCTATGTAAGTTTTAGTCCCTGTGAAATATCAAAATTTGATTTTAGTCCCTGCTAACGTCTGGGAACTGACGGTGCTGACGTGGCCGTTAGCCCCGCAGACGTGGCGTGCCACGTGGACTCGCCACATGGCATGACCCGGTTCACCCATCAACCCATCAACCCGGTTCACTTAGACCCGACCCGACCCGTTTTTAATTAAAATTTAAAAAAAATAAAAAAAATAAACAGCCC
>QANU01058179.1:65566-109314 GCA_003254905.1 Nissolia schottii | reverse complement strand
ATATGGAGAGCAAGTCAATGAAGAAATCCCGAGTCCAGACCACTTCTCAATCATCGCCTGTAAAACAATGGAATATGCGTTTCATTAAAAACAGAGTAACCAATCCAAATTATCCAATTGTCATTTCAAAAACTTAGCTACAGAATGCACATTTTAGATATCATCATGACAACATCTTATAATTCCATCACTTTTTCATTTCATAATTTCTATTAGTGCAAGTAGGAAACTGGCTTCGCATTGAACCAAATGTGTACCTGCTATAATTGCTTAGTATATGTCAATAGTTTTTTATTAGTAATGTTCATTGTTCACCAATTTGCTACCCCTTGTATTCTAATTCAAGCAGAGTCCGGCATATGCACCCAAAATAAACATTGACGCATTGCCAGTTACAAATAACATCTCAGAACCTGACTTCAACATATAAAAATTAAAAATCTACGGCCTATAATCCATTCCCACACGTACTCATTGAACTTTTCCTTTCAACAACGTTCCTCTGAATAATAAATAATAAATCTAATCATATACTTTGGCAAGGAAAATAGTCCAAACTAACAGTTTAAAATGAATCAAAATGTGTTATAATAAATATGAATTCTGAAATTCATAATAGTCCCAATAAATCAATCTTAGAAAATGATATCATTAAAGGAGTGGCCAGTAAGGCAGCAACCCATCACTAATTACAGAAGCATGTCAGGCTTATTCTGAATTACTTTCTGAAAGAAGAAAATCAAAATGTCATACTTAATTATGCTTTACAATGGGGAGACTTGAGAGCTCTGTTCACTTGTTACTAGCACCACTTCTGAATAACTGTTGCATTTAACAAAAATGGTGTGTCGAATATGTTTCAGATAGAAAACACTCCTTAGTAAGTAATAAAAAAATTACGCAAAAAAAGATCCCTCACATTATTAGCAATCATGGTTTTAATGTTCAGTGGCATCTAGGAAGCACGGTACAACACAAGACACGGATACGACATGACATTGACACGAGTACAGGGACACGGCAATTCCTTAAAAATATAGGATACAACATGGCGAAGATACCTTATATAATAAATATATGATTATTTAATTATTTTTATTCAAGTTTTACTTTGTTTTTTATTCTCAAAGTGAGACAATTACCTACCCAAGTCCAAAACAGATATAAAACTCAATAGAGACTAATGAAACAAGTCATAAAACTCAAAAAGAGAAAGAGAAAGAATGTTGTCACTGCCATTGGCATTTGGGTCGTCATCATCCATAAAGAATGTCAGCATCACCCGTCCTTGTCGTTGTGCAGATCCAAGTTGGAGCCATGTAAGCGTATGCCGGTGTGTCAGTGTTGGATACATATGCGATACAGGCATGGCAAGGTTGCCGCCGTATCCATGCTTCATAGAGTGGCATTAACATGAAAAATGAAATTTGATCCATTCCCCACCATAAAACAAACATTTAAACTTATATAAAGGGGACATGGACGGGATATCCTAGCAATAAGAGCGCTAGAAGGAGCTGTGTGATTACAGAAGTTATAATTAAAAGCACATACCAGTTAGACTGTTGAATCATTTGACCTTAGGGTGCTAATTCCATTCCCACAAGTTTAGTTTAAATATTCACAAAGAACAATCTGACCCGCTAACAACCAACCGAGTTCCAGTCCAACCAAATATGCAAAAAAAACAACCTCAAAATACATCAAAGAAAAGGAGAATCGCAATCAATGCAATGCAACGCAACTCAACTACAGATAAGAACTTGAAGAAATAAAACCAAACCACTTTGGACTGATTATATCAACCTTCCATAAACAAAGACGTTTGAATCAACATTTTATGCCTCACATGCCCCTATGAAATTCATGACTACATCAAACATCTAAAATTAAAAAAAAGGACTTGCCAAAAGCACATCAATCAAAAGAACATCAAACAAACCAACAAAAAACAGTTGGAAATAAGTGTTCACCTGGTGAACCTGCTGCTGCCAAAAGCATCGCTGACGCAGCGGCGCTTCTTCTCCCCTCTCAAAGCCATCTCCCTCTCCTTCTCGCGCCTCTCTCGCTTCATTCTCTCCTCCCTCAACTCTTCCAATGTCTTCCTCCCACTCTTCTTCTTCTTCTTATTCTCTTCACCCTCCTCTCCCCTGTCCTCGCTCTCGCCCTCATTATTAGGCTTCTCAAGATACCAAGGCAGCTTCACCCCTTTCCCCGCAACCCCATACCCTAACCTATACTTCTCATCCTCAGGGCCCACCACAACTGTTTCCTCCTTCTTCATCTTCTTCTGCTTCTTCCACCCTTCTCTTTCTCCCGCTCCCTCCTTCTTCTCGGGCACTCGTATCGGGTCGAAGATCTTAATCCCCTCGAAGAGATTTATGTGGCCGGGGTCGCCGGAGTTCTTCGGCTCCTGTTCACGATTCTCCTCTTTCGTCTCCTGCTCCGCCGTTTCCCCCGCCTCGGATTTAACGAGTGGGGCCAATCCTCGGGCGGTACGGAGGCGCTCGAGGCGGAACTCGGCGTCGCGCTTCCGGGCCTCGTCGCGCTTCAGCTGCTCTTCTCTGGCGGCTTGCTCCTCGTCGCGGCGGACCTTCTCCCTGTTCTCGTAGTTATAGACGTTCCACCGCTTCTGCGGGAGGATGTTGAGGCCGCCGTGGCCTCCCATTCTCGGTGTGAGGGGAAATTGAGGATTCTCGGATCGGAAGTGGCTGAATTGAGAAAAATCGTGAAGGGTTATCAGCGTCTTTCGATTTCGCAGCTGGCGGAAGGGAGATTGTGGACGAGTTTTGCGATGGTTTGCTCTGAATTTTCTCTGGCGGTGGTGAGTGTGATTGGGAATACTCTTCGAACCCTAGCACGACGGAGGAACTCAGCGTCTTTTCCTTTTACGAATTTCAACCTTGTCAAACTCAATACTTTAAATAAATAAGCTCTGACTCATTAATTAAATTATAAAGTCTCGAGAATTTACGTATATTAATTAAATTTTATATTTATAATTAATATTAAATAATGTTAATTTTATAATAAAATAAATAAATAAAATTATAAAATATATTTTAATTCATAACTTAATTATTATATTATACTTTATTTTATACTTATATTATTTAGTAGTTTAATAAAACATAATTTAATTATAATAAATATATAAACTTAGCTTAATAAATTTAATTGGTAGTATTTAACATAAACATGTCAGTTATATATTTAACAAAAGTTACTAAATTTATACATTTTATGGAAAAATAAAAAATAATAGGGTTAATTAAAGATTATAAACTTGTAAACTCGCAATTAATTTTTGTTGAGTTTATACTAAATTTTTTTTACATAAGAGTTAACTTATTTTTATGTGGTAAGATCAAAAACTTGTAAAAGTTTAAAAGTTAACTCAAGTTTAATAATAGAATTTTTACAAGTATATTGATCCAAATGATAGATTGCTTGCAATATGTTTATGATAAAAAATTCACAAATGTATGGCTAGAGGTACTGAAATCACCACAAGGTATGACGATTTCAGTATTTTTTTTATAAAAAAAATGAGCAGGGGCGGCAGGGCCTGAAATTGCCGGCGATTTCAGCCCTATCATAAAGTGGCTTTTCAATGTTGAAATCGTTGTGCAGGGTGGCGATTTCAGCACCTGGTACGAAAAAACAAATTAAGGGGGGATCCGAGATTGGCTCTATAAATAGGATTTCTCATTTTTCTCTTCTTCATCCTCTCCTTTCTCTGATATTTATTTTTCTCTTCTTCATCCTCTTATTGTCTTGTTATTCTCTTATCTTCTCTTATTTCCCACAAAAAAAAATTAGTTGTTTGTGTTTTTGTTTTGATAAAAAAAAATGAATAGGGGAGTTATTGCTGTGTTTATATTTTATAATGGTTCTATGCAAAAGAATAATGTTGATGGTGTTAAGTTTATTAGTGAAAATGATGTCGAGTTTATTGTAATTTGGCCGTCTAAGTCATTCTCAGATTTGTGTAATGTAATATCTTCTCATTTTCAAAAGAGTATAACAAGAATAAAATATAAAGCTCCAGTGTCTCCTCTGAGGGCCTACTTACGGGGTTACTTTAGGTACTCTATCTTACATTTTAAGGTCATTGAATGTACGGGTCATAACACTACTATAGACTTAAAAGAAGACTCCCCTTCATAGTGTTGGTGGCCTTTCATTTTGCGTCACAGGATGCTTCGCCCTCATTGGACTTGTTCTTCGATGCGATGGTAAAGGTCGTCCTCTCGCTCTTCCAGGACATGTTCTGGCTCTTCGTAGAATCCAGCTACCCTTTCGCCTGCCTACTTTGTGAAGTATTTCTTCTTGACGTTGCTCAACCTCTTCGCGTCGTCTGTCTTCCTCTTCCCAAATACGGATTTGTTGTTTACGAGCCTTGTCAGCTCACTAGATTTGTTCTAGAGTTGCTTCTAGTCTTCGAATTTTCTTGGCTTGGTCCCGGCCAACATTGGCCAAGTTCGGGATAGGGTTGTGGCTCATGACTTGTCAAATTCGGTCTCCATATCTTTCCTGCCTTCTCTAGGTGGAACATCCTAGCCAACTTGCAGTTCTTGGATGCCACCTAGCGGGCCTTTGTTAGTCCAGGTGGCTCCGGGTTGTTGCTCCTATTGGGCCATTTCCTTTCGGACTTCTATGTGAGGGTCCCCATCTTCCATTGCATGGCTTGTCGTGGCCCGTGCCATTTTCTTAGTCATCTTTGGTGGCATTGGATGTCTCAAAGCAATTTTGTGGCCTTCACAACAAGGGCCCCATGGTGAGCGCCAATGTTACGAGGGTAACGAGAAGGACAAAAATGGGGAGGGGGGAAGGTAGTGTGAACCTTGATTATGTTGGCATGTCATCGCTACTACGTTGGCGTCTGACGTTGTTCCAGGGTCATCACCAGGGGTACCTACATTCACTCTGACGATCTAATGAAAAAATGGTTCGAATAGATATGAATAGTAAAATTAGGGTGACGGTTACCTCTTTGTCTTTTTAGGGAGGGGTATTTATACTTCCCTTAAGGAAAGAGATAGGAAGCTTCCTAATTTGGACTACATGTCCCCCCCCCTTTTGCACTGGGCGTCTTTCCCATGGGGCATAAGGGCGTCATTTTCAATATGGTCTCCTTGCTCCTCTTTATGTGTAGATCCTAGGGCCTCTTTATTGGGCCAGAGTAGATTCACTCAGTTTGCCATCTTTTTTATTGGGTCAGGCCACTTGCATTTGGCCTAGTCCGTAACTTAATGTATTTAATGTCTTAGTAACTTTAAATATTTACATTGTCAATGAACCTTTTTCATTTTAAACTTCTTAATAAATGTCTTTACGGTACTTGTTAACTTTTCCCTAAAGTTTAAGGGTATTGTTACACATTATTAAAGTGAGTATCGCTTGACCTTAAGATAAAAGGGGATAAATTAAAGTTTTTCTTTCCTTGTGGGTTCAATACTAGCTTTTCTCTTATTTATTTTGTGGCAACACACATCCTAAACTAAAAGTGTTTGATGAAATAACAATAATTTCTTTAAATATGCATTTAACATGTTGTATACTCCACTCGTCTACTTTTTGTTGGCATTTCTCTCTTTTTCAATTACATACCTATTATCTCTCATTCTCCCAATGAAATCTAATAACTTTTACATTCATTACTTAGGGTTAATTTAATCTATACGCTTTATATTCTTTTATATCTCAGTGTTCATTAAATAATTTCTTAATATGTATTTTTTTGTCAAAAATAACAATAAAAAGTGGACAGAGTATGTTGATGTAAAAGAATTTTACACAATCATCCAATTATATGATGTTACATCAACAAAAAATGATTTCCTTGAGATAATGGATATAAAAATAAACTATTTGGCTGATGTAACAATACATGATTGAACAATAGGTTTTTACCTTCATCCCAAACACAAAAATAAAATTTTCTTGTATTTTCTTTTAAAAGAAAAATCTTCCTCCATCAGCAAAACAAATCTGAAAAATGTAAAAGTATTAGGACCCAAAAAAAATAACAATTAATAATAAAGTCATAAAAAAGATGACATGTGAATTTCCTCCCAATAGAGAGAAGAATTTCTCATACTAGAATATTCAATTAATTTGTTTAGACGTTCAAATTGATGTGATATTTAGGATTAGAGAAGTATATAATGGTCATAACAAAGCAATGTAGCAACAAAATTTAACATAATAAATAACTGAATTCCTTAACCATTTGGTCAAAAGTTCAAAATTTCTGACAATGTTTATGAAAAATGTCAAGTTTCTGTTGTACAATTATGTATTGAGAAGATTATGCAGTTTCTTGATCCTAATAAATTTTGTTCGTCCGATTTTATTTTATTTTTTTCAAAATTAGATAAGGAATGAACAAGGATTTTTTTTTATTACAAATCTCCAAAAACAAGGAACAAAATCCTAACATTATAGTATTTTTTTTTATAATCAAAATTGAAATAAAAAGAAAAAGAAAACAAAAAACAATTTATTAACTGCAACTTGCCCTTAATGTTTTACATTAATATAAAAATCCTACTATCATTCAAAATAATAATATTATTCCAACAAATTGGACCCCTGCAAGTGAATGCACCTCTTCTCGGCTCTCGCTTAGCTGACCAAAAAACACAGGCTTCGAAAAGACCCAAAAAAAATGCACTAATTTTACTTCTTGGAGGTAAAGGATACGGGCCAATAATCTATGGAATTTTCTTGTGTCAAGGAAGAGACATCCTTCCTCCTCATGGAACTTACACCATCAAAAAAAATTTGACAGGCGCAAAAGTGGTAAGCCTCAACAAGAATAGATGTATGTGGGTGAAAGATTGATTTCCTCAATGAGGAAACAACTTGTCATTCTCTTATCTGGGCAACATCTATACTACAGTGGGGACAAAAGATGCTCATCCTTAACATTTCAACTGACTACCAACAAATCATGAACAAATATTACCGTCTTCCAGCATATATGAGAAGAAAACAGAGGAAAACAGAGAGGGCATGCTTTTGTAACTTGTTTTTATAGTTTTTAACTCCTGTCAGCATGTAGCAATTTCACAAAGCAGTTCAAATATATGAACAAACTGAAAAGCGTTTCAATAATCAAAAAATGAAGTCACTAAGTTGTCTTTCTTTGCCACTATGACTGTCATTCTTCAGAATATATGCACTATCTTCCACACCTGCATTCAGACAATTCATCCTGTGCCTGATCCATGATAAAAATTATGTTAGTTGACCAGAACAACATAAAAAATTGAAACAAGGAGGTGTTCAACACAGGTATATTCACATAGGTCTCAGTTTCCAGGCAATGCATATTAGATGTCAGACCAAGATGCCCTCTTAATCTTAAGCCAAGAAGCTTATTTTATGCATCCGAATGTGTCTTTAGTTTTCAGAAACAATTTTTATTTTTAATGTTGTGATGAATTCAAAGGCAAAGTGCTGAGGCAAAGATACAAGACTTAAACCACTTATATAAATTTCTAATTGTACTATCTCGCAAACTTTACATCACAAAATGTTTATAGTAACAAAACTTATATCAACGTTTTAAAAAATTTATGGATTTTAAATAACATCAAAACAATAAATGTTTAATGATGCAACTTTTCCTCTTCGATCTCTAGAATTGTTTATTATGAAACCTCTTCTATCTCTAGAATTGTTTATTATGAAATTCACATAGAAAAAAGTTCACAAATTGAAAGGGAAAGTTTTAATTTGATGAAAACTGTTACCATTTTATTAAATTATTAATTGTATAGTACAATAACATTTTATATAATTTATTTAGTATTTTTAATATCTAAAACTGGGGAATGGTATTTTAGAAATTCAAAGTAAAAAAAGCTAAGACTGCTAAGTGTAATCAAAGGCATCAGACATCCCTAAATCTAGGATGTCATAGCAAACATGGTAACTGTAAATATCCAAAGCATCTTTCTGCCTTTGCACTAAAAATTCCAATTTCAAGAACATTTTGGATGTCTATGTACCAAACATCTCCCACTTAGGAGTAGTGGCAAGACTTACCAGGTGAAGTGGTCTTCACAGCATATAGAACCCCATAAAATTGAAAGCCCAGCTCCTTTCCTGCATATGACACAAGCAACCAGATGTATTAGGCAAAAACAAAAAGAAGGGGTACAGAAGTTGTTATTACATAAAAAACATTGAACAAAAGAATAACCAAATGCTATTCTGATCCATATTAAACCCAAAGTTAGTCTAAATTGGTATTTACTGTCCAAAAGTAAATTATCTAGCATAAATAATCTCCACCTTACAACCCTTCAAGAAGGAAAGGCAACAATAGAAAAGGAGAAGACACTATTTGAAAACTGCAATGCATGACAGTGTAATCTGATTCAGTCTAGGGATATGTTTATATAATCATGTTGTTCATAAGAATACGTAGAAGGTGATGATATGAACTTAAGATACTTACCATGTTGCAGTATACATGTCGTAGAACTTTTCGTAGGCTTTATCAAAGCAATAGTGGCAAACCAAGAGATCCTTGATGTCAGTAATCTTGCATGTAGACTTGCAGCATTTCACCTATACTCAACAAAGATTTGACATAAGCATATGTCATGTAACAAGATTGTCATTAAAATCAAAAGATCTTTCGTATGGAAGACATTATATGCGTACATGATATGTGCTTTATGGTAGTATCTTGGGTCACACCTTGTGTGTAGTAATACCCCTTTAGTTCCAATTTTTTTGTCATTTCAAAATTGTCTTTGATTCATGTCATAAAGATTTGACAAAATTTTATGTTGGCTGTCAACTGCCAAATAGCCTCCTCTTTTATCCTGACTTGGTATCGACTATGTAGATATTTACAGTGAAATGTAGGCGCACTTCAAATGCCATTTGTGTAAAATCAAAAATACCACTCAAGCTTGAAGGAAACCACTATGAGATTAGAGATGTCGTATAGGACTAATTGTTGGGTGCCAAAAAACCAACAAAAATAAGCTTGATATTGTAGAGAAGAGAATGTAGCATTAGACAAGTGGACACGATAGCATTAAGAATAAATTCATTAGAAAGAAAGTTGGGATAGCACTTATTGTGAAAAAAATGGTAGAATCTTGCCTTAAGTGGTTTGGTCATATGTGGAGAAGGCCTATAGAATCCCCATAATGAGAGTATATAAGATGGAGGGTAGCATAAGAAGATCAAGAAAATATATTGGCAAACCCATTAAGAAAGATTTAGTTGTTCATAGTTTGACTATAGACATGGTTTGCAATAGAACATTATGGTATCACTTGTTGGAAATAAGTATCCGAGCAGGGGGAAATGTATGAATCAAATTATCATATCAGGTCTTACATTAGTTCCAGACCCAGATAGTTCACATGGCAAATTGAAAGATTACATGGTCAAGATTGATCCATTTTAAACTCTGAAGATGTTATGCGTGTGTTAAAATCCATTTATTTGTACATATGAAGTGAGACTTTAGCCCTTATTCAATCAAAGCATGGTCAAACTAAAGGAGAAAACTTACCAGACGTTTAAGCTTGTGTGAGTAATACTTTTGATGAGCTGGGTGTGTTCTTATATGCTCATCCAAGTGGCCTGCCCTGAAAAATTGTAATCTTAGAATTAACTAGAATGCACACACAGTGAAAATATCAAATCTGGGAGGTTGGAAATATAATGCAGCAATGCATAGTAATTACACTAATATAGCCTTTCTCTCCCAATTAAACATCCTTTTCTCATGCGTGATGAGAAAATATCACCTTTGGGAGGTCACCATTGCATCAAATAAATGCTTGCTTTCTCTACTTCATGCTCTATAGTCACAGACACAATATCTAAGAGCAATTGCTACTAAATCTGCATTCCTACCACATCATCGTACCCGATTCATGAACTACAAAAATGTCGGAACAAGTTCATTTAACTGTATAAGAGCATATATCACAGTACAACTTAACAAGAAGTCACCAAATACAAATGCATAAACGATATGACAGCAAAAGGCTTACTGTAGCAATCAGAAGAACAACACTGTCATAAAATTGGGGCAAAATTGGCATTTAAAGATAAAACATGAAAACATAAAAACATTTCCATCATTTGTAGTACCATAGTCAGCCTGCCCCTCAACTACTCGCATTCTTATCAAGATGGAAACATACTACCATCACAGGTCATTTTACAAGATGTATCCAGAGTACAAATATTTAGCTTACCCGTCACAAAGGACAATACTACAATCAAGGCATGTTGACAAATTTGATGAGCTACGGCATACATTACAGTTTGCAGCCAACAAGTCTTTACCAATCTGATGACATCTACACACAAAAGTCAACCAAAATTTTGTTGAATTTATTTCATTTCCATGGCAATCTCCACAGTAAAGTAGATAAGAATTCCCCCCACTTAAGAAGTAGAATCATTGAACAATAAATTCGCTTTAGAGAATATACAAAAGGAAATGAGAAGCACTGCAGAGGTACTCATCCAATAGTTAGTCTAGACAACTAAAATTAATTTCTACAATTTCATGGTCACCATAAAAAATAAAATTCAATTATTAAATAACTAAGTACTACAACAAACAGAGCCCCACTTTGGCTTAGGGATAGAAGCACTCAACAACAACCATCAACAACCAAATCTTTTCTCACTAGGTGCATGATGCCAAAGGGATAGGATAGAAGCATTCAAGAAAAAGTATTTTGCTTTCCCTATGCAAAAATCCAACATTAAGCATATAGCACACAGAAATTTTCACTATGAACTTGTATTTGTCTTTTGCCATAAAACGGAACAAGAAAACATACGCACTTCACGATATCAATTGAAACTGAAGAAGAAAGACAAAATGAAAAAAGAATAGGTAAATAATGCTGAAGAGAGAAACTTGAAAGCTATCCTTGATGACTTTAGTATTTGCTGTAGTATCAAACTAGGAACTGATTAAATGGTAGAGGAACATAGAATAGACCCCAAAAAAAAATCAAGAAAAAAGAGATTTTCAAACCTTCTATACAGTCCAAGAAGATCCTTGGGAATGGAACTAGATCTATTACTTGCCACTGTGATCTGGATAATAAAAGAAAAACTCATTAGAGGAAAAAGGTGAACTTTAGTGTATGAAGAGGATTGATGATAAACCTGACTGCAACTCTTTACTAGACAATCTTCAGCTACATGCCCAGGTCGTTGACATTTCCAACTACAATAAAA
This sequence comes from Nissolia schottii, assembly GCA_003254905.1. Taxonomy (NCBI): domain Eukaryota; kingdom Viridiplantae; phylum Streptophyta; class Magnoliopsida; order Fabales; family Fabaceae; genus Nissolia; species Nissolia schottii. The sequence goes on along the minus strand of QANU01058179.1, from coordinate 98,067 downwards.
CACAAATGCATAAACAAAAGCAAATAAAAAAAAAGATGAAAACCATATATGTATGCAGGTGTGTGGGTGTGAATTGTGCATGCATTTGCATTATCAGGGATGAGGATATTCATATTCCAAGTTCCTCAAGCATATGATACAACCAAAACTGTCAGCATCTGATTATATGCATCAGTATTATATTTTATAGCTTTATGAGTTAATAAGCAGAAATAACATGTTAATCCATCTTGTTTATCTCGACATCAAGCTAATTGATAACTTGGAGAGGCTATATATGTCTGATGAAGAAATATACCATTCATAAGTTGAAAGACTAGAACTCCTTCTTGTCCAGCGATGCCGATTATAATCCCAGCTATCATCACTAAACACAAGAACTGGTAAGGCATCACTAACTTCTGACGAGGATAAATCTCTGACTCGGTTATGGGAGGATCCCTACTAACATTACGAATGAAGAGAATATTTAGGAGCTAGAATGGCTAGAACTTTTAGACAAAAAAATAACACACATAAAAGTACCTCATTCAATTTAAGAATTTCCAAAAGCTCCTTTTTGCACTCCATGCTACAGACATCATCATCTGTCTATGAAAGCAAGCATTATAAACAGTGCCGTTGCAATAAGCAAAACCTATGAAGCACAAGTCAGTCTGAGATTATATCAAATAACTCACCTCATTGCATATGTATTCTCCATATCTGCCACATATAAGACAAACAGGTTCTCCAGAAACAGGAAAACCCTGCTCATTTCTGCTTTTGATTCCATCAAATTCTTTCATTTGGCCTTATGAAAGCAGCCAAAGTCAATAAGACAAATAAGCATTGCTTCATGGAAAAATGGAAATACAAAAAAATATAATTCAAAAGGTGCAAAAAACAGAAGCTTAAACTTGCAGATCGAGAAACAAACCAAGAACTGGAAGAGTATGTGCTTCTTGGCATTCTGAAGGAGTATCTTCATCAGAATCATCACCTAAGTATCAATTAACATAATTGAAAATTATTAGAATCATAGACAGACTGCAAGATAATAGCATATTTTCGTTAAAATGTTCTTGGAAACTATGCATTGGTCTATCAGCTAATTATGAAGCTACTCAATACACACAAGAAAAATAACAGGTACATTCCATTCCCAGAACAGTACCAACTATCAATACAACTACGAATATCCAGTTCATCGGAAATTTGGCATGCATGATAATGGAACAATTTCACACAATATGTTTGTTTGATTGGTAAAATTTGCATTCTATAGAATAAAACAACATAAAATTAAATATAAACAAAATTGAAAAACAGAAAACAGTGGCTATAAAGTGTTTAAACAATTATATGAAAGTTTTCATAAAGCTCACTTGCATAATTCACCAAGGCCACAGCAGAATTAGGGTTTCTCTGGCACAGAAGAAAGCAAAATGTGAGTGAAGAAGGGAATGATAGAAGAAGAGCAATCTTCAAAGATGAGAGATATCAATCAAACTCCAATAACTAAAATTACCAATACATCTTCAGTCAATTCAACGCGATCGCAATTCCGAGACGAAGCAACTTCTTCCCTGGCCACGACCGAGTCGTTAGAATTCACGAATTTAGGGAGCAAAGAGAGTGAAAAAAAAAAATGTACATAAAGAGACAAAGTAAGTAGCAGCTGCTTAATTGATGAAAGTATAAATTGAAGAAAAAAGAATCAAGAATTGCCTTCTCTTTTGGATGTAATCGCTGTGTGTCATGGAGCAAGGGCCATTGTAATCGTGTTGTGATTTCGGTGGCCTGGGATCCCGGCGGCGTTTGAGGGAGGGAGTTCTGGCGTCGGAGGCGGAGGCAATGGCGGTGGAAGCAGGAGGCGGTGGATCGGCGGCGGGAGGAACGTTTCCTGTGGCGGCGTTGTAAGCTGACATTTGAAAATTGATGAACAGGTTAGATATAATTAATAATTCGAGGGAGTAATGGAACAAAAATATGAAACGGAAAGAAGGGGATGGAGAATGGAGGGGTGACCTTGGAGGTTCTGAAGAACGGAGGAGAGGCTGAAGTGTTTGTTGTAAGAGATGGATGGGTTCTTGTAGAAATTTGATCGAGTTCCCATTCCCTCCTAACTTCGCAACCCTCTGAAACAATTCGTAGAAGAAAAATCAGGGAATCGGTGTTTATTATTTATTTACATTGATTATTTTAGCAAGATGCTAGCGGTTCCTCTTCAGCTGAACTAAGCAAATGAAAGGACTGATGAGAGTTGTAAAGGTTCTGCAAGCCATAGGATTGCTGAAAAGGGAAATTAAAAAAAAAAAATTGGTGAGGAGAAGATGAAGATAAATCAAATGGTATTTGTTAACTAATTTTCTAAAGAAATTTGTTAAGAAATTTATAAAAGGTAAAAATGTATTGAAAAATAAAAATATAAAATGTTCAATACATTAAAAGTGATAGAACATCAAAATATTCCATAGAAATTCTCAAACTTAATATTATTTTTATATTTTTTCTTTCTCTTGGTTTTATTTTTCTAATAGATTAAACATTGTTTTAGCTTAACCTTAAATTAAAAAAAATTAAATATGATTTTAGTCCCTGCAAAATTAAAAATTTGTATTACAAATTAATCCTTAAAAAAAATATAATAAGCGTAAAGGGCGTAGGCGCAAAATGCTCTACAAGCGCCTTTGCTATCCTCTCCTAATACCCGGTAATCACCAACTTCGACGTGTTTCTTGAGATCCATCCCTTGTTCCAGTAAAGAGGAAAAATGGGAGTCCCGTGGGAATAAAAAAAATGCACCTTGAATCTCCTTCTTAAGGAAGATCTTCACATAGCGGGTCTTAAAGCCATGAAAAGACTCCTCAAAGGGGGTGAAAATGGTCTTGTTAGGGCGAGACTTCAAAGACAGCAAGTCCTCCGAACCCTTCGTGGCCACCCCCTCTGGCTTGCCTGCCCCAGATAGAACAAGCTCAAGAAGACATAGGGAGAAACAGAAATGCCACAAAAGGATAGTTCCTCAAAACCCCTGGGCGTTACCCAACCATTCGGATTAATCTGAATAGGAGCAACGCTATAGTACTTGAGGCCGGTCACAGGACTAAAATTATATTTAACATAAAAAAAATAAAAGAGTAAAGTATGAATGTTGAGATTCGGGTATTTGGCCAATCTAACGTCATTTTGAAAACTATTTATTGAAATGGGGTCCTTTTAAAAGAACATTTTCAAGAATAAAACATGAGAAATAAGTTATTCCTCAAATAAACCCATTTGAAAATTGTTCCTAAAATAAACTTATTTATTTATAAAGAAAGTCGATTTCTCATTTAAGTATTTTTTTTAATAAATAGGAGTTGATTTAAATCGACTCCTTTAATAAAAAAAATTTAAAAATAATGATTTGAATTAGTTCCTGTAATAAAAAAATTTTAAAATAATTTTTTAAAAAAAATTGAGCTGATTCAAGTTGACTCCTATGGGAGAAAAATCCAAATCACATAGTTTTTCTCAATGTATCAAGGTTTAGGAGTAAAGTAAGGTTTCATTGAATGATATACGTGTTTATGCTTATTTATGGATCATTTATTACTTGTTATATCGCTTTTTATTTAGTTTTTGTTAATAACTTTATTCTTTATTCTTACGTAAATAAATTAGTTATAAAAAAATAACAAATTCAATGAAATGAATTATATAATAAAATAGCATATTTTATAAAGTAATATACAAAGAGAAATTAAAAAAAAATAAAAATATAAATTTCTCAATTTTTAAAATATTTTTTATTTATAGGAACCATTTTGGTCACTAACCCAACAAAGACCACGCTAGCCAGCCCTGAGAAACTATAAAGAGAAATAGAGCTTAGCGCTCATTTTCAAAGCAGCCAAAAGAAAGAAAAAAAAATTCATTGAAGAATGAGGACACTTCCACACCTTACGTAAGATGGGGAAGAATAACTAAGGTTCTAAAAAGTATGAGAGAGAGATGATTAAGTAACTATGTGGTTAAGTAACCATGGTTACATTTTAAGATTTTAAAAATATTTTATTATAAGAAATGACAAGACCCACCAATTTGTCATACCATTTATGGATAAGAGGAAGTAAGTGGGTTCTAGGGGGAAACCATAGTTATTAAACTCGGCTTAACTCGGTCACCTCATCAAGTGAGTAAGTCATTGGTTTGAGTAGTAAGTCATTAGGTTATTTATTGAATTGAATATAATTAAATAAATATTTTATAGTATATTAAAATTTAAATAAATATAATAAAATAACACAAATAATTAAAATTTAAAATATTTTATGTATAAATTTTATATATAATCATTAAAATATTATAACATAACAAACACATATGACATAATGACAAATATTTATAATTATTCTTTATAGTCATTTTGCTCATTTGAATATCATTTGTGATAAAATTAAAAATTATGAATTTATTTTTAGTATAACTTATAGTAGATAATATACATTTTAATTAGAGTATTTTAGTATAATAGTATATGCAACTTAGTGGTAGATCATATTGGCTTGAAGTATTAAATTTAAGTCTTATGTTCGACACAAAATAAAAGTTTTTGGCGAATTGGCCCGATCTCGTGGTTAGGTCATCGATTTTCGAGTGAACCCAGCCCCCTAATTGGATTTAATAACTATAATGGAGGCAATAATTTCTCCTTTAGACATACTGTATATTTCTGTTGGTGTTAAATTCATGTAAAAAAAGAGGTGGATACAAGAGTCAAAAAAAATCCTCCCTCGTGATCGGGAGAAAAATTTTCCTCCCTGTGTATCTGGATGCATGACATCATTATGCACGTAAGATCCATCGTCTTTTGCATGAAGTTTCCGCCGAAGAGAGGACAACTCGTTGGAAGGAGAACCAAGGTCTACTAAACAGTAAACTCACCAACTTTCAGTTTATTTGCCGCCCTCCACCTCATCAACGTCCTAGAATATTTCGCGGGTCCGCCCCGGAGTCAAACATTCATCGGGTCAACCTATTGAATCCTAAACTAACATTATTGACTTTACCCGTTTTTAGCCACTTAATCTTACCTGCAGCTCTGCACCTCTTTCCAACATCACAATTACAATTTTATATTAACCACTTATTAATAGCATTCAAATAATTATTCAACATCAATTATTAAGATTTAGAATAGAATGAACATTTCTTTTCTTCTAATACTCAATTACACGTAATTTAGTTTGAGTAAGGTCATTCAACTATTGAAGTCAGTCAATTATTTAGTGGTAGAGATACGCCATAAGTGAGTTATTTGCTTATGTGAAATTAAATATGATTTTTTATTATAAATTATTTTGTTATTTATGTTATGTATGAATCACGTATTATCAATTAAAGATAAAGTAATGTTATATGTACATCACATTTAGTGTCATCTTACAATTACTGTATAGCATACATATGGTATACATAGTAGTGATAGTGACAAATTTTTTTTACACATATGCACAAACTTTTGAACAACAAAAATTGAAGAATATGATGAAAACAAAATTGAAAATGAAGAAGAAAACTTTGGTATTTACATACACAAACTTTTGAATAATCATAAACAAACTTTTAAACAACTAGAAACAAAGAATATGGCGAAAATAAAAATAAAAACTGTCAGATTTATATCGTCTAGCGAAGAAGGAAAAACAAAGAAGAAAAAAGGAAAGAAAAAATGAAAAAAAATTATATTAAGTTAACGTATGTGATAAATGAAGAAAAAATAGCGTCAGTGATATATGAAGAAAATGAAGGGAGAGAGTGGGGAAAAAGAGAAAAAATAAAGAATAAGAATAAAGGAAGAATAAGAGCATGGGAGAGTAGGAAAGGAGAGAGAGAAAATGTGTATTTAATACAGAGTATTATTGTTAAAAGTGAAAGATCACACTTGACTTTATATGACAATAAATTTACTGAAGAGGATTCACTCTCAAGACTTGGCATCAAGTGACAAGAACTCACTTGAGATGATTCAATTTTATGAGTTTTTTTTTACTCAAGAATTACATTAAAAATGTTTGAACCTAAGACCTCATATATACTATCCAAACTTTAGAGTACTACAGGGTTCTTGAAAATAAACCTAGTTGATGTAAAAAGAAAAAATGAAATGTCGAAATTCTAAAGATTAGATTAGTAAAAAAAAAACAATTTAATTTCAAAATGAAATTATTAAGACTAAAAATAAAATTATGTTGTCTGTATTGACTTGCTAACTTGTTTTCTTAAACGTAAGATTCAATCCAAAATTGAGGAAAGAGTCGTAATTGGCAACATGTGTGGTGGGAAACGCATCCAATTTTTATACTTGAAACCACAAACAACTTAGCTGCCACTCAAATTGATGCACCCTGCAGCTGCAGCTGCAGCATAACAAGAAGCAGCGAGCACCTGAGCCCAGAAACAAGATGGGCATAACCGGCTGCAACGTCAACGGTTACATGGACGACCAGAATTTCAGCAAACCGATGCCGTGGATCGGCATCTACATAGCAGCAGCCTCCCTGGCTTGCCTCTTAGCAGTGGCCGCGGATCTCGCGCACGGAGTCCGCGGCCGCAAGCTCTGGTTCCCCTGCAAGTACTTCCGCCTCAACGCCACCTCCCTCTCCATAATCGCAGTGGCGGTGAAGCTCTCGGTGGACCTCAACACACCGGTGCCTCACCGCCACGACCAGCTGGCCAAGCTGAGCAGCAGCGCCTTGATCTGCACCATCATGGGGAACTCCGTGCCTTCCCTCGGCGTCACGGACAACAGAGAAACCATGATGAACGTCGTCGCCATGGGGATACTGGTGATCACCATGATCGTCAACATCTGCATCCAGTTCGTCACCGGAGTGATCTATGTGTTCTGGGCGGAGCACGCTGTCATAATGTTTCTCATGCTCCTTCTGCTGATGACCATGTTCTCGTCGGCGTTGGCTATTCCGAAGATGAAGCACCACTTGGAGCTCAAGTATAAGATCAACGAGGCGGCTCTGAAGGAAAGAGATTGCATTTATGGAGAGGTACCAGAATTACACGGGTCACTTTTTACAATTACTCTCTAGAATATTCCTATGATATGATTATTCTCTAGTGACACTAACCCTATGATTATTCGCTCGGAACAGAATGGTGAGGCGAAGTCAGCGAATCAAGTGATTAACAATCTTAGAGACAAATTGATGAGGGTTTGGATGATGGCACACACTAGCAGCCCCCAATTTGTGCTTGGAAGGTCAGTGACATGCACTGCATCCGGTGCTTTTTGTCTTCTTAGTACAGTGACACTTGCTGAGGCCATGCTTAGGTCTTATTTGATGCCATGGTCCTTTAGCTTTTGCACTGGGGAAAGTGATTACAAGTGGTCCACCATGTTGGTTCTCATAATTCAGGTTGCTGCAGTTACAGTGGGAACTATAGCCCCTGCATTTAGATGGCTCCTTGTTGTAAACTATAGTAGTTGCCCAAGTGTTCGACGGAAGGCCACAAAGAGAAGGTTCCGCATCGAAGGGTACTGGACCGACAAGCTAGTCCTCATGAAAGAAAGGCCTATCTGTCGAATCCGGAATAGGAAGTACAGGAAGCTAGCTCATGATGTGAAATTGGTCTTGTTTAAATTCTTGATTAAGATGCAGATAGGGATTGTGCTAATGAGCAAAGCAACGCAATTCGTTTCGGTTTCCCTCATGTGCTTGGTGTTTGCGTGCTGTGACTATTGCAAGAAGTTGAAGTCCATATTTAATCTTGGTGTTTCTAACATTTGCTGCTCCCGGGCAGAGTCAAGGTTGGATCTGAGGCGTTTTGTTCTGCATCTCGATGGTGAGGAGGAGCTAATTGAGGTGATGATGAAGGACAACCGCGACGCCACGAATCATTGGTTTGAGGTAGCGGAAACGAAGCAGCCAAAGCATTTGATTGAGCTAATAGACACATGTTCCATCTTTCAAGGGTTCAAGGGGCTGGTATCATTTGACAGTGATCAGATTCTCCCATTACATGCTGTGGAAGCCCCATATAGTTGGTCACTCCCTTTGGTGACACTAGCAAGCATAATAGTCTCACTTCCAAACATTGAAAGGTGCTCAGTTAGGAAATTGATGTCTACTCTAAATGACGGGATCCTCTATGTGAAGTTCATAGAAAAGAATTTGGACAGAGAAGGGAAATTGATTAAACTCAGGATGGCATCAGAAATTGTGTGGCTTGGTGTTGATCTATATGACAAGTGGCTAGATTTAGATCTTTATAAGCTCTCACTTCAATGTAAGAGTCCCAAAGAGGCACTTGAGAGACTTAGTGAAGCTGCAAAGATCAGGTATCACGAATTTAAGGCCAAATATCACCACATATGCATGAAGGTAGAACCTTCATTATGGCCCGCCAAATTGTTGGCATCTAACTCCATGTATAGAATAAGCAAAACCACTCTCTTGAACCACGAAAGCATAGTAAAAGACCCCACTAGCAGTGAGAGGCTGTTTGAGGCATTGAAAGCAATTATATCTGATATATTGGGTGCATGTCTCACTAACTTGCCTCAGGTCCTATCCAGCAGGTGCTTGAATAGTGCAATTGAAGAGAGGGAGAATTGTGTAAGGCATGCGGTTCACATGCTTGGTCAGACCAAGAAGATTATAGAAATGCTACATAAGGGTGCATTTCCATGCTTGGATTTCAGCAGAGGGACCAACATTGAAGACTGGCATTTAATGCATAAGCAAAACAGTTCCTTGCCCTATGTTCCATTTTCACTAGACAATGATTCTGAGACAACAACTCCCAAACCAAGCGACCTTTGCTTAAATATTGACTAAAAACCTGAGGTCCTGGTGATATACAATTTTGTACATTGATTTGTGAGTCTGGGATCAGGCCTCTCAGATATCATTTCCAGCTATATTCTTAAAAGTAATCAGTTTAATAATATCTATTTGGATCCGAAGGTACCCTCACCACTACTCTGCCATTAGTTACATTTATAATTTATAATTTATAATTACAGGAATTAATTGTCACTCTTTCTGCGTGCTACGCAACAAAAACTATTTTATTCTCCGTTTTAATTATTTTAATAATTCTAAAAGTATTAAGAGTCTCACTTTCTTTTCTCTTTCTTTCCTGTTGTTATCCATGAACAATACTTGACATATACAAGAGCACATTAGTTATTATTAATGCAAATAGATGAACATCCTAAGTTGTGATCTAAACAAACACGATAAAGTTGTACTTTTCTTGTAATTATGACTCCTTTTTTTATTTTATTTATCCACTTTAAGTTAGTGTAGTATTAAGAAAATAATTGAAAAGTATAAAAATAAAAAAAAATTAATAGTACTTTACACAATTATCTTTATTTAATATAAAGATAGTGAAAGTGGTTGGGGTTATTTGTAATGTATAAATATGAGAAAATGTGTTTATTTAAAAGATGTATAATAAGAAAAGGAATAAATAATGTGAGATAACTTTCAAAAGTGGACAAATATGTGTGAAAATACTAAAATAAAAAAGTAGACAAGTAAAAATTAAAACGAAGGGAGTAGCAATATAGGTAAATGGTTCACTAAACTACTCAATAATCAAAGGGTTAAGTTCACTAAACTACTCAATAATCAAAGGGTTATGTTACATAAACAATAAAAGTGGACAACGAAGTATAAATAACGTATACAATACAATGACTTTTAACTACACATTTGCACAACATACTTATTGTACTATATAACAATTTTGCTTTCTTGTTATATTTTATACGTTGTTCACACATAATAATATAATTTTATTGTTATTGTTGTGGTAGAATTTCTCATAATTGAATCCGCCATACAAATCAACTGTGCAAATCAATATAGGGCTATTGTAAAATTCAAAGGTGTTTCTCCTATTCAAATCAAAAGAAAAAGCTATTGTTGTCAACCTAAACTGAAATACATGAACTGCAAGGGAAGTACTACTTCTGAGAATAAAATCATAACTAGCTTCATGTGTTGAAAGGTAAAAAAAACTTCAATTCAGTCGAATGATTTTCGAGTAACCATGTCAAAGTCGTTCATCATCTGCCACAATATTTGAAGGAAAATCGGTGGAAGATTAATTGGAACATGATTAAAAAAATCCTTTAATAAATATTTTTGAGGATCATCAGAGTTGTTGGAAATCAAAAAGTTCTTGAGGAAAAATCATATATTAAAGAAGGGATGAAATGAATTTTAATTGAATAAAATAAATAAGAGTTGTGAGTATAAGAGGAATTATGGAAAGTGAGTAGTAGAAGGATAGTAAGTGGGAGATGGACAGTGAGAGAGACGTATTTATAATGAAAACAGTAAACGAATAAAGCTATACAACTTAATAAATTCAACCTTGCATTGTAAGATGGTTTCTTCTAGATTGCTTTCTCAATATGCACCCTTGGATTTAATTTACTTTTTCAATAAACGTTGAAGATAAAAAAAAATTGTGTAATGTTAATTACGAATTTGACTCAGACTAATTTTTTTTATTAGTTTAATTGCTGAATTTTTCCTAATATATGTCACTGGGTTTAATTTTTCTTATTAGTTTATTAATGGTTATATTTTTAATTTAATAGTCAATATAATGATTATATTTTTAATCTTTTTTGAAAGTGTATTTCTCACTTTTGTTGGGATATCATTATTGTAATACATTTAATATCACATCTGATGTGTCACCCTCACAACAATTTGTTTTTCCTCCTAAACAATGTACGGTACAAAATAAAGATAATTATTTAATGGTCCAGATTGAGTAAAAAAAAAAAATCTGCTTTGATAATCAAAATTATTGATGGTTACATTTTTAATGCAAAAATCTCATTCAATTTCCCACTTTCCCAATATTATTGTATTTTCAATGAATTATAGATGCATTGTTATTTTAAAACAAAAACCACAAATTTAAAATTAATGTGATGAAGTAGTAATTGGAATCTATTTTAAAAAATATATAAATATTAAAAAAATATAATTTATAATTTATGGTCATAGTTTACGAAATCTAAAATTCTATGAAAATCTAAATTTAATATTTAATAATTATTCTAAAATACTTGATTGGTTATAGTTATTCCTTACCATGACTAATTTGGCCATACGTGTTTGCTAATGGGTCTTGGAGATTAATTATTTTTTTTAAAAAAAATCTAAATTTGAATTTTGGTACATCAAACTAATTATCTAATTTTTTTAAAAACTTCTTTGAAGTTTAAGCGGCAAACATATAGATTAAAGGGCTCACATATTTCGGCGAGATAAAAATATAGTTACAACTTAAAAAGTAACGTAGATGGAGCAATAATTGAAATCTGCTCTTTTTAAAAATATTAAAATGTAAATATTTTTTAAAAAATTGAATTTATAATTAATGCTGATAGTTTTTGAAAGTTGAAATTTTTTGAAAATCTAAAATTAATGTACAAATAAATAACAGAATGTCTTTTTTTATAGGGGCATAAAATATTTATCTGAATTAATTTTACCATCAAATTTATTGAAGGTAATAAATATTTTTAAATTCATGTTAACTAATCTTTTTTTTTTTTCAAGATTAGACTTGACCAAAATTTCTATTGTTACAAAAGAGCGGTTACAAAAGAGTTAATTTACGAAAGTATATCTCATAATCGCGACACATTCATAGGACATTACAATCAAATACAAATAAATCTTTACAAGACAAAAAAAAGAATCAATCAAAATACATCATAGAACAAATAAAAAATATTATATATTTAATTTTTATAAAATCAAAACATAATCAATCATAATACATCACAAACCAAATTAAAAAATATTATATACTCAATATTTACAAAAACCAAAAGAATCAATCAGAATACATCCACAAGGGACCATGTGAAGTACATAACAAAGGTCATCCTTATTTTATTTAGCAAGATTTCTTGTTGTAGTGGTTGTTGTTGTTGTTGTTATTGTTATTGGGACCTCCTCATTCTTCCATTCTCTATCTATTTTCTAATTCTGTACAAAAAAGAAAAACAAAATATCAACAAACCAAATAACAAAATACTCAAACAACATGCATAATAAAACGCCTTGTTTAGAACAAGTGCACGGGTGGCAATACGTCAGCAACAATGCTTGATAGTATGTAGATGCTTCAATTCTCTTGTTCCATAAACGTAAACCATTCAATCACCACATTAATTCCATCAAGGCCAAAGCACAGGGCTTTGAAAAGAATAAAAAAGAATCAAAATTTGAAAAGCAATCTCAAAAGTTCAACACAACATCCAGAACCTCAAGTCAAGGGTGACACAATGGTACAAACAAATATTAAAAAAAAACACAAAACAATAACAAAATTACCTCCTATGGGATACATGTGTGGCAGCGGGCATCGCCTGAGCTTCCCACTATCGAAACCAAGTCACCGCCATCAGTCGCCACTATTTCTGCTTGCCACCACCAGAATTGGGCAAAGCAGAGTACTCATGCTTACATCTACTGGGCAACTTATATCGAAAACGCCGCCATTGTTACATTCTCTATCCTTATTGAAGAAGATTCTTTCAACCATCAAAAGAATGAAACCAACGGCTTATATTAGTGGTATTATCTTCTTATGATTCAATGTTTGTGGAACTTAAGAGAAAAATTAAAAATCCTTCATTTGGAGGGAATTCTATTTCACTGTGGATCGCTAACTCAACAAGATTGAATGTTGTATATGGTATTAATAGGATTGAAGAAGAAGAAGAAGTGGAAAAGGAAGATGAATAGGGCACTCATAGAAAATCAAACAAAAAATAAATGAGACCAATAGAGATGAAAATGTGAAAGAATAGAGGCAGGTAATGAAGTATTTATTCCCAATTCAAACAAAAAATTAATGAGGGTTAGTAGCATGTGTCAGGGAAGAATGGGAATTGTGCATAAAAAGCACGTTTATTGGTCATGGGACATTAAAAATAGAGGGGTCATGTAATTTAATTAATAATCTCTTGTTTCCTAAATAAAACTCTTCAATCAATAGTGATAAATGAAAAGAAAAGCATTGAAAACAAGAATATCATTAAAAACATTAATAATTTCTTGAAGAATTATAGCATCTTGTCCATAGATTCAAACTAAGTTAATCTTATCCTTTGATTACACTAATTTCATTTTGGACCAACCGTTTAAATCTGAACCATTGGATTTTAATGAGCTAATCCTAACCATTCACAATGTTTTGGAGGGAAAAGAAAGAATGTGGGAGACACACCATCAATTAGCTTTACTCTCATTCTATGCCTTTTAGTATATTAATAAGATGTCAAGTTATACCTATTAAGTTCTACAATTAGAAGGAGATTTATATTGATATTTTTAATGGTTATTTATTTTTGTTGAGTGGTTATTTGTTAGCATCGAAGCTGCCCGTGCAAAAAATTGAGCTTAAGTCAAAATTACAAAAGTAAAATTTAAGTGCAACTGTATACACTCTAAATGTTATATCTCCATTTACATTGCTCATGTGATTTTAAAGTGGTCTAAATGGTGATATAGATATGAAAATTTGCTAGATTCTATGGTCTAACGTAATTAATGCAGTCAAATGAGAGACCAATTTTGTATTTGACATGAAACTTTTTTTTTTTTTTTTAGCTACGGGTCTTTGACATAGAACTTTAGAATTGCTAAGCAATCTAAAAAAGACAAGAGACTTATGAGTAAATTTTATTTCTAATGAAAAGGCCAATAAAAAATGATTGGGTACACTCAAATATCTACCATCTATACTATCACCATTGGTTTTATATGGTCATTTAATGCTTGCCATATATCATATAAAAAAAAAAAACAGAATCTCACGCAATTTGCACTCACATCCACACGAGTTCTCATTCATTCAAATGCAACCGCAAAACCGTCAATTTTAACGTTTCTTCACTATCAATTCATTCATTCAATTAATTTTTTGTCATATTCATCATCATTATTCATTTCTTGGGTATTCATCATAGCTTGTGTTAATTGTGTGATATGTTTGTCCATTTATGTGTGTGCACTAAGGTAATAAAAGGTTGTGCACTACTCATCCTCTGTTTTGCTCACATACTAGTTTATGGTAATTGTTTCATATGTTTGTGCACGTATATTGTACATTTTTGTTCACTAAGATGTTAAAAATTTGTGCATGAATCCTTTCTTTCTTTTTTTTTTTCTTATACTAATTTGTGTTAATTGCGTGACATGTTTGTACATGTATGTTGTACAGGTTTGTGCAATAAAATGGTAAAAGTTTGCGCATCACTCCTTCCTCTGTTTTGCTCACATACTAGTTTGTGTTAATTGTTTCATATGTTTGTGCATGTATGTTGGACATATTTATTTATTAAGATGTTGAAAATTTGTGCACGCTATGATGCGATGGTGTTGCGATTATGACGACAGTGGGTGGTTCACGAGCTCCATTGGTGACTTGGCTCCGCCTGTAGCTAAGGCAGTAGGTGGTTCACGATCCTTGTTGTGGTGGCACGTTCTCGTAGTGGAGTGGGTATATGGTGGAATGAATTGATTGAGAAGTACATGGGGTGGCCCTTATGTATTAAAGAGAGAGTTGGCAGTATGATGGTAGAATTGGGGGATGTATATGTAGCACTGTTGAAGGCCAATATTCTCTGTCCAAATTGCCAACATGAAGCACTTAGGGTAAACATAGAGTGGAATTGTGTTTAAACTTGCCTCCTAAGGTAGAGAGAAAAGATAAGTTCAAACGTTAAAGATGCTCAAGTGCAGAGAATTGGATAGTCCACCTATCTCAAGTGACGCTAGAGCATAATCAAGTCATTTCGTGAGTGAGATAATAAGCTTCTCCGAAAAACAAAAACAATAAGTGAAAATCAAAAAATTAAAGGTGTTGTGTGTACTCATTTTATATGAGACGTTCTAATGACTCACTTATCATTTTTCATTAAATGAAATGCTAATATGTTCACACTTTATTAAAATCTCATATAATAAAATGTAAGTTGAGACCATTTTTAAAGCAAATTGTGTCCCTATAATTAGGGGGCATGTGGTTCGAAGTATTTTTATTTTTATTTTTATTTTCGGGAATACTATTCCCAAGAATGCTATTCGTGGGAAAAGCTTTCCCAGGAATATGTTTTGAAAGCATTTGGTTACAAATTGAACTCTTACCAACATTCCCAAGATTACAATATACTTTTACAAAAATACCCATGACAAATCGATGTAAATACCCATGACAAAACAATGTATGTAGGCGGTGGTCTCTCGCCGTTAAGCAGTGACCCAACATCGTCAGGCAATGTGTTACACCCCAACTTGGGATGTGACCGGCACGCAAGGGACTAGTTCCCTCAAGAAAGCCTTTGGAACGTTTTTCATAAAAACATGCACTTTATCTTAATTAAAACAAATAAAAATTTACTTTTCTGAATAAACATGACCTCTTTTATATTAAACATAAATATGCATGATAAAATAAGCGATTGGTCTAAAGATCCTATCTGTATATAATTGGAGCATTCTAGACATGACTTTATTACAAAATAAAAATAAGACTAACAATTCCTATGGGTAGCTTCACCTCAAGGTGAACTGCTGACTTTTAGATTCTGACATCGTTGCATTGATCACCAACTCCATGCTCTACTATGTTGCTTCGAAACCTATAACTGGAGGGGAAGTTGAGGGTTGAGAACTCTGAGAAAAGTCTCAGCGAAAGGTCATCCGCACGACGATATGTGACACTTTGAAAACACATGACATGCAAATGCAATGCATAATATATAACAAGCATAAAACGTTTCTATAATAATAAATAGTACATAAACTATTTGAAAACATAATTCAATTGGAAAGTTATTTCGATAGATAATCTAAGCATTACGGTTTCACTTGTGATGCATTATCCTGGAAGCACTACCCAAGTATCTAAGCCACAATAATTGGGGATACACTGCCCGAGTCCATAGATTCCTGATAGTTAGTCTTGGTGCACTACCCAAGTACCTAGGTCACGATAGTTGGGGATACATTGTCCGAGTCCATAGATTACTGATAGTTAGCCCTAATCTACATGATACATGACACTGGGCATCACGAGCTGCCATGTATGAGCTTTACGATCTTGCCCTAAATCTACATGAATCCTATTCTATTTTACGATCATACAAGGTATACCAAGGTCAATGTAGGTTGTCCCTGACTTGCAGTTCTATCCTAGATATACTCCCATGAAAACAGTTTTAAATACATAACATAACATGATAACATAATCCTTTAACTGATAGCATAACATGACTTAATATCTTTAAGTGTTTTATCTTAGAAAAATAAAGGTAGGCTGGAGGTTCCCTGGTAAAAGAGGTGTGTCACAATGGATAACTTAAATACAAAGTCTTATCCTTAGCCGGATCCTTTCCTTAACATAAATCTTCTCCCACCAGAATATCTCCTTAACCACTATCTTTAAAGGTTTAACTAAACAAAATGAATATCACTTAATACTAATCATACACGCGCAACATGACTTTATTTAATGCAATAAAACATGTGGTCCCATGTAATTCTAAAATAGTTTCATGTTTTTCTAAAATGGCTTTGTAAATATATATTTTGTAAATAAAGAGTTTCTAAATAAATAATTATGAGAAAATAACTAATTAAATAAAGAATTCTTAATAATAACTAACTTCATAAATATATAAATAAAATACCAACTTTTACCTCCTAAGATTTTATAAAATATGCATAAATAAAATAATGCTTAAAATAAATAAATAAATAACTTTAAAATAAATACATGGTGTAAAATAGACTGTGAAGAAAGTTATTCATCTTAACATGGTTGATCACTAAGAAGCACTAATCTGGGAGCTCCTAACACCCTATGTGAAGGCACAGTTTCCCCATGAACGAAAAATGAGAAGGGGAAAAGAAATAAAAAGATAAATGGAGCAAAAAGTCTCACAAAAGTATGACCTTTCAAGCTCTAGAGTAAATTAGCAAGTTTAAACACTCACGGGAAGCCTCTATATATAGGGGGACGAGGAGACCCCCTTCTATTGCTCTAATCGATGTGGGACTAATTCCGGTGTGCTATAGCTCTCCTTGGGCACTACAGTGCGCCCAACACGATGCGCCACTGCAGCGCGCTAGCTCCTTGGCTTGCATCTCGTACGAGATGACTACATGTCTCGCGTGAGACGTTGTTACCAAGTGGCTTCAAATACATAAGAAGGGGTGAATTGGGTATTCAAACTTTTTTCACAAAACTTTTCTTACCTAGAAAAGGAGCTAGAAAATCTTAACAAAAATATAAGAATACGCAATAAAGCAAGCTAACACAAGCAATATGAAAGTAAAGAGTTAAGGGATAGAGAGAATACAAACTCAATTTATCCTAGTTCAATCACCCTTGTCATTTACACCTAGTCCCCAAGCTATTTGCTTAAGATTTTCTCCACTATCTTGAAGCTTGAAACTTAGGTTCTTGAAAAATCTTTATAACCAAGAGCACTCTTCACACCTTGTGCTTGAGCCTCAAGTAATCTTCCTTAGGGATTCCACCCTAATCAATCTAGAGGGATACCTCAACCTCTTTACTAGTGTATGGAATTTGTGAATTAGAAACCCTCTTAAAGAGTGGATAATACAAATTGAAGCACTATAGGTGTATGTGTAAAATCTCTTTTTTTGGCTCTTTAGAATGCCTCAAATAAATGCTCTTATGATGTATAGAAGGATGAGATTTTAGGAGTAAATGTTCTGCATAGAATCACTGAGTTAGGTGCATATTTATTGAACTTCAAGTGATCTTAGTCGTTGTACAATTAATGCTTAAGAAAATAGTACAACAGAACTAGGCGTTGCTTTATTCAGAGACTGAGTCATTCGAATGACTTATGTTGATCATTCGAATGACTTATGAAATATAGCCGTTATGTGTCTCTTGAGTCAGAGTCATTCGAATGACATTACCTGAGTCATTCGAATGACCTGTGCTTTGCATAGTTTACAGAAAGCACGGAAGCTTTGGCAGTCGAATGACTCTGTCGAATGTCTTTAGAGAAAGAGTCATTCGAATGACTTGCAATAGTCATTTGATTGACTTATGCAAGTCTTAGCCAATCTCATCCTTTTTCTTATCTTTTTAATTCCTTTGTTTATCTAATTCATTTTTAAATCCTAGAATCAAGGGCCATTTTAGAGAGAATTTTAAAGAGTTATCACACATACACCTTTAACAACAAAATTTTCCTAAATCTATATCTTCATTGAATTTCTTGACTTAGAAACTTGCATCCTTTGTCTCATTAAAACCTACAACATGTAACATTCACAAACGTCCCCCCTTTTTTGCTTCTAAGGGTCGTCACACAGTGGTTTGGCGCCATCTGGTGGTGGTCCGTCACCGTCTGGCGGTGGTCCATTGCCTACTGGTGGTGGTTCGGTGCTTTCCAGCGATGGTTCTGTTCCTTCTGGCAGTGTTCTGTCACAGTCCTATAGTGGTTTGGCGGTGGTCTGCTGTCGTTCAATGGTGGTTCGGTGGTGGTATGTCACTTGTTCGGGCATTGGTTCGTCGCCGATTAAGCAGTGGTCTGTCGCTAGCTAACGGTGGCCTATCACGGCCGGTGGTAGTCGATTGCTGACTAAGGGTGGTCGGTCACTGGCCGATGGTGGTCCCTTGTCAGTTGGTGGTGGTCGACCAACAGATGATGTTGACCTATAGTACGAGGTTTGGGGACAATTTGGTCTTTTATGTGTCAAAACATTCAAATCTCATTGAGGAGATGGGAATGAAAATGAGGCAATTTTCATTTTCGGGAATACAAGTTACCCGAGAATGTTTTTTAAAACCTTGAACCAAACATGAAAATGTTGCATTCTCATGATCATATTCCCGGAAATGTGAGAAGGTTCCGTGAACCACACGTCCCCTAGAGGTGTTCAAATCCAATCTAATCCAATCCATTCAAGACCACTAAACCGATCAAAAAAATTGACAAATTGATCAAAACTACAAAAGTTTGAATTTGATTGGATTATGTTTTTAAGAACCGTTTAGATTAGATTGGATTTTGAATTTAGTTTTCAAAATTGATTCAATCCAATCCAAATCGAAAATGTGATAAAATATAATTTTATGGATTAAATTTATACTATTACTTATAATAATTTTAATCTATAACATATTTTTATTGTCATTCTTACTTAAATATTATTTATGCATATAAAAAAGAGTTATTTGCTTTTTATTATTATATTTTTATTTTATTAACTTAAATAATTTTTATGTTATACTATTCTAAACTTAAATTTCATTTCATTAAAAATCAATTAAACTAGTTCAACCCAAACCACAATAAAGTAATTTTCTTTTTCGGATGGACTTTCGGCACCGCAAATACCCCTACACGTAACAACTCAAACGAAATATAGCAACATTTTTTCGTTAAGGCTAGAGGACTTCATATAATAATAATAATAATAATAAATGATTATTAATAGTTGCAAAAGTAAGCAAAGCAGCGGTATTTTACTTTCTTAAAGCAAAGCACGGACTTCTTGTTGCGAGCGAGTTGTGATAATCATCGTTGGACAAATAGCAGCGTTGATTTTCTTCTTCTATTGTTCGATCGTCTTCACCAGGTTTTCTTTCTTTAATAACTCTTTCCTTTGATTTTTCAAACTTCTGGGTTTTATATTTTGTCAGCACCGCTCTTTATAATTCATCGCATACCCTCTGTTGTGTTTATCTGCAAAATAGAAATTCTCTCAATTAGAGGTTTTTTTTCTTTTCCTAAACTCCGCTGCATCTTTGCAAAGTTGATCGGTAACTCCATATAATAAAATAAAAAAATCAGAAATTTAGGGCTCTTTTATTAATGTTGTGTCATTATTATTGCTGGGTTTGTGTTTGTTAATTTCAACGGTGCCCCTTTCTTTATTTTATTCTACATATTAGTTCTTTTGATGTTGAGTGATTGACGAATTAGTTGTCCTTCTAATTTCAGAAAGCATGGCAAAGAGTTACTTCAAACAAGAGCATGATCTTGGTATATACCATGGGTTTCTTTCTTCTTTTTGTGATACATACTTTCTTTGATTGTGTTTTTGGAGACTGAGTAATACGAAAATAAGATAACTGATTCATTACTGTCTTCAGAGAAGAGAAGAGCTGAGGCTGCTAGGATAAGGGAGAAATACCCGGACCGCATCCCGGTGAGAACCAGTAGTGGTTATGCCTCTGCAACTATCTGTTACCAATGCTATCGATGGTGAATCATGTTTTATTTGGCAGAACCTGAGTTTTTCTCTGGTCTATTTTGCCGGTTGAGGAGCTGATGCTTTTCAATTTCTATGACATTTGTTTTTTGGAGTCTATTTATGTGTTCTGAGGGTTGAATTGTGTCTTTTATCTGTTGCCCCATTCTTGTCATGATTTGGCATCATATATAGCTGATGGCGCCAGACCTTTGCGTAAGGAAGTTACAGGAAGTGGGTTATGTCATACTTCACTAACAACCTCCCAAGAAGAGAAATTTGGTTAATAGTGATGATTGCATGTCAGATACATACATCCTACATATTTGCTATTTAGGATTCAGTGTTATTCATTATGGGGAAATACTTTGTTTGAAGTTATATTTCATGCTTAAATGTTTTATAATATTTATTTTAAACTTTTTACTAACTTTATCTCTACAAGTAGCATAAATTATCTTGGTGGGAAATTCTTTATTGGAGGTTGAATGACTGATTATGGCCCAAGGAATTATAGAATCAATTCAAGTTCTGGAAATACCTGATGCTCTCAAGCTCTTTTATTTGCTGCATTAAACTATTTCTTCTTAGTTGTGATTATAAATACTAAGAAGCCTGAACAGTTTTACTGTGTTGCCTCAGATTTTAATATCATGTTCACATCATTCAGGATATTAGGTGTCAATTTAATGAGATAGTAATATCCAGTCCAGCTTTAGAGATAGAATAATATCACGTTTTCAGGCAGAAACTGATATATTTATATTATATCGGCCAAGGAAAATTGATGTTAACTTATGCTTCTACTAGATGCATTGCCACACCTGTGATACCTGAAATTCTACATCAGTGATACATCTCTAGTTATTATGCTAAATTGTCTTTGGGTTTGACTGAAGGTGATCGTGGAAAAGGCAGAAAGAAGTGATATCCCAAGTATTGACAAGAAGAAGTAAGATTCTGTCATACTTCTCATATGGTCTGGAAATGTCACATTAATTGTTTCTGCTCATATGTTTTTTTTCTTCAAAATTAATATAAAATTTTATAGCGAATTGTATTAGGACAAGAACATATTTTGTGAAGGGAGGCCGATGCCCAGGGTAAGAGGAAGGTGAAAAATCAGGGATTTCTTATAGCAATATTTCTGGATTATCAGGAATTTTTCTATCAATGGGTGCGATTATAGCATGTAAAGTTTGTAGAGTTAGAAGCTTGTTCAATAAATGATTTCTGTTAAATGATTTTTTCACAAAATCCTCATTTGATTGGAAGTTTGTATCATGAAAGTCTTGCTGACAAAGATTTACATAAATTAAAACTGTTTAATACTCCATCCACTGTTTGTTGTAAAATTAACATACAATATACTTACCAAAGAAAAGACAATTCAAACATTGGATGGCAGTCCTATTGTTGTTTAGACACTCTAAAATTTGACATGCAATTTTGATATGATTGATACTTATAATTCAATAGCTGCATTGATTGGAAATCAATTTTTGTTGAGAACTTATAGGACGATTTACTGAATTGTTCCAAGTTACATACTGAATGTGGCTTGCTAAACTATTAATAATAGTTAAGAGATTTGCTGATATTGGTGGTTGATGAGGTTTAAAATGATCAACCAACAATTCATGATATTGTGGGTTACTAAAGCTATAGTTATGGCTTTTATTTTATATATGCTGCTCCATTTTGTGAGGGGACCTCATTTTTTAATTCAATTGACAAAATAAGATTGGTTGTCAATATTTGAAAGTATTGATGTTACATGGGTGTTGATAGTTGTGTAGCTTGCTGATTATGGATCTGTATTTGCTTCAATCTGATTATAATCTGGGTTTTATGGTGGACAAGATATTATTTATTGTTGTATTGCCATTGTCAAATTGCGTTCTGTCATTTAACGTATGAAATTTCTATGATGTTAAATTGGAACTTGGCAGCCATACATCTCTGTTTTAAAGTATCAAACTGAATGAATAAATTGCTGCAGGTACCTTGTCCCTGCTGATCTGACAGTTGGACAGTTTGTCTATGTTATCCGAAAAAGGATCAAATTAAGTGCTGAAAAGGCAATCTTTATATTTGTGGACAATGTCCTTCCACCTACAGGTAAACTTCAAAAGATTATGTTCTCATTCAGTTCTTCTCAGAATAGTAGCATTAGCATATCATTCTTCTGGTTTTCTCAATTTTTTTTCAGGAGCAATTATGTCTGCCATATATGATGAGAAGAAAGACGAAGATGGGTTTCTTTATGTTACATACAGTGGGGAGAACACCTTTGGGGATATGGCTTTCCGCTAGCATATTATGGATTTACACTGTATGATCCAGTTGCATGTGTCATTGGCTAGTTTCATAAGAGTTCCTGATGGTACTCATATCAAAGAACATTGCTCTGAATGCTATGTACAGATGTATATAAATTCTAAGAACCTGTTTCATGTTAAAATGCTTCCTCGTTTTTCGGTCGTTCATCATGCATATATGGGATTTCCATGTTAATTACAAATTTATACTTTGGAGTAGTTTACTTTTTCAACTTTCAATTAGAGTGTTTGCTTTGGAATCAATAAGGAGTGGAAATGATTTGATTTAAAATGCATAATATTATCAAACATTCTCTGCATAAGTTATCATAATGCATCTATTACTAATAAAAGTACAGAAGGTTAAGGTTTTACAATTATAATCACCCAGGTTTTTTTGGGTACAACAAAGAAAAGTATGAGACAGAAGCACAACCAACTCTACTGGGAATCCTCTCTTAGCAACTAGTTGGGGGAGTTGGACACAGTCCCAAGAAACAGAATCACGGTTGGACACAGCCCCGGACTAAGCCATAGATAGTAGCTGAATGCCGCTTTCTTTGGGTTTTGGGTAGTGGTGGGTATATGGACCACGCTCTATAGACCAATCCGCGGATTGCTCAAACCACACGGATTATGACTAGTTAATTTATTATTCTATTTAAACATGGGCTTTTTAGTTTGCTTTGCTTTGCGTAACCAGTGGGTTTAACGGGTTCAACCTGTGGAGTTTGTGGACCAATGTGCGAATCACTCTATTATTTATTTATTTAATTTATTCATTATTTATTTATTTATTTATTTATTTTTCATGTAATGTGCAACACCCAAAATAAAAAATAAAAAGTACCCTATATCCAAGCCCATATTAAGATTGAAATTCTTTTAGTCAATATTGAGAATGAATTTTTTAGTCATGTTACAATTTTTTTGGTCACAAATTAAGATTGAAATTTAAAATTCTAATTAAAAATGCCAAAAAACTAATAATGTAGGTCAGCCTGCGGACCCCACAAGCTATGTGGTGCGAACACAGGCTTGGATAGTTGTTAGTTCTTTTATTTTGCAGACTAATCTAGTTTGGTCCGTTTAATTTTGACTAGTTGCAGACCGAGTTAACCCACATACACACTTGTAGTTTTGAGTTTTGTTAACAAATGTCTTAAGGACATTGGTTAAGGAAATTAAAATAGAAAGTTTTTGAGCTAATAATGCATTTATTGTCATTAAAAACACACATTTTATTTTTTCAACACAAATTTATCATTTTTTCTTAACAAGTGCATAACAAAATCCATTTTCTTTTGAAGAATTCATGGCAAACCTGATGACAATGATCCCCAACTGTAGTAAATACATAGAGAGAATTCGGTTCACAAATTGTAAGGAAAGGAACAAATTGGATATGAAGAAGAACTTGGGAGAAGAAATATTTCCTTATTATTACTTTCTCCCACAATCCCCAATATAAAGAACAAAACCCTTTTTATAATGAGGGAGCCAAAGGTAAAGTTAAGTGAGTGTAGTTGAGAAATGTAACAAACAAATCAACACTCTAACAAACTCTAACTAACTAATAGCTAGAGATTAACAGTATATAAAATGAAAATTATATTTTCATCCCTTATCAACCTCCCTCAAACTCATGGTCATGATAAAGAAGGCCTTGAGTTTGTCTCTAAATTTCAAAAAAGGTGTGGCAGGTAGAGGCTTTATAAGCACATTTGCAACTTGTTCGCCCGAAGGAATATGAGTAACAAGCAGCTGCTGCTGTGTAACAAGATCGCGAACAAAGTGTAAATCGATTTCAAAATGTTTTGTTCTGCCGTGAAGTATCGGATTAGCCGCCAAAAGTACTGCGCTCAAGTTATCACAGGACTTGTGAGGTGGAGCTGGAGGAGGACTGCTTAATTCTTTGAGCGAATTCTGAATCCAAATAAGATCTGCTAGAGCTGCTGCAAGACTTCAAAATTCAGCCTTAGTGCTGGATCTACAAACTTCTTGTTTCTTACTAATCTAGGAAATCATATTAGAACCAAAATAATTGCAGTAAGCTGAAATAAACTTCCTATCATTTGTATGTAGCCCAATCAGAATCTGTTAAAGCAAGCAAAGGTAGATTACTGTTCTTATAAAACACCAAACCATTATCAAGAGTTCCAGATAAATATCTTAAGGTTCTTTTAACAACCTTCCAGTGAGTTACCAGAGGGTAATGCATATATTGACCGACTTCATTAACAGAAAAAGCAATAACAGGCCTAGTTAAAGTTGCATATTGTAAACCACCAACTATAGAACGATATAAAGTGGGATCATAAAAAATAGCAGCACCAACGGCAGTAAGTGAAGGTGCTGAGAGCAAAGTGGTTAGCATAGAATTAGAAGACAACATATTAACTTTAGATAACAGTTCAAAAGTGTACATTGATTCGGAAAGAAGAATTTTGACCCGGTGCAGGATAATGAGCTTCTATCCCCAAAAAGTAACTCATAGTGCCAAGGTCTTTGAGAGGAAAAATATGATTCAATTGATTAATTAAAATGGACAACTCATGAGGATTATCCGGTGACAAGTATATCATCCACATAGGCTAAAAGATAGGTAGTACTACCATTATGAATCCGAGAACAAAGAAGGATCAGACTTGGCATTAGTGAAACCAAATTGTTGCAAGGTGGTGCACAATTGTAAAATCTAGGCCCTCAGGGCTTAAGCCATAAATTGCTTTCTGAAGCTTACAAGCTAAAGTAGGATCTGTTTTATTAAAATTTGTAGGCTATTGCATATAGACATTTTCAGTTAAATCTCTATTCGAAAAGGCATTATTGAAATCACATTGGCGAATTTTCCAAGAGTTAGACAGAGCTATAGTGAGGATTAATTGAGTGGTGGCTGGTTTGATCACAGGGTTGTAAACTTGATCAAAATCCAAGTCAGGTTGTTGATGGAAACCCTTAGCTACTAGTTTAGCCTTATATCTAATGATGGTACCATCAAGATTCTTTTTAATGTTAAAAACCCATTTGCACCCAATAGGATTCGTATAAGGAGGGGGGAAACTAATGTCCAAGTGTTATTCTTTTGCAAAGATTCATACTCTTCAAGCATAGCTCTCTTCCAATGAGGAGAAAACATGACTTGAGACATTAGAAGGTAGGCATCTGCTGTGTTAAGTCAGAATTAGAAGTAACAGCAACAACAAATATTTTGGGTTTCGTAATACCAGACTTACTATGAGTCTGCATAGGATGGGAATCATTTGTACTAGGAGGAACAGGAAGCTCAATCCCATTAGCAGGAGGTTGAGGTGGTAATATAAGAGATGTTGTAAATGCATTTGATATAGGTTTTGATGATGCCAAAATGATTTCAATGAGATTGCCATGATGATGTCAAAAGGATATTGATAATATTGCAATTCAAAATTGGAAAATGGCGCACATGAAAACTTCAAGCAATAACAATGAACTTCATGAAATGCTCTTCATCAAATGCTCAATTGGTCAAAACTCAAAAAACAAAGTCTAAGCGCTCATTTGGTATTACTTCTAAGACTTAGGTTCTTTTGTCAAAAATTTTCTCTTGATAACTTTAATTGGCCATGATTTTGATTCAATCATTTAAAAACTTTTTGAAAAACTTCATGCTAAAAATTATTATGCTAAGCAAGTTTTGCATGAAGCATATAACTTGAATATAACATCACAAAGGTTTTTAATCAAGGGTATATAGTCAAAAAATGGTAAAATATGTTTTCAAAGGCTAAGTGATCGATCACACATGAACCTTGAAGCATGTAATCGATTACAAGTGTCCGTTATGCCAAAACAAGGTGACTTTTTGTTAGAACTGGTACCAAGATAAAGAGAATAGCTGAAATACCTCTGAATTTTATTAAGAAATAACTGAAATTCTAGTGGGGAATTCAGTTCAGAACTTACAATAAGATAAATGATATAAAAAAACTCACATAAAACAGTAAAAGAACAGTCTGGGAGTAAGGTTCCCTTGGCCCTCCTATTTTCCACTCTAGTTCTGATTGCCTGCCCCTCCTCTTGCCTCCAGTCTGCACTTATACTGTATAATAGGAAAGAATCAAGGGGTGAAGCTTGATTTCCTCCTAGAATCCCTCACTTTCCTATCCCTTCTCTAATTTATTTATTACTCCTGATCTGCTGCTAATCAACTCGGTTTCCCATTATTATCTGCTGCTAATCAGCTCGGTTTTCCTCCCATTATTTCTCCTGATTAAAATCTACTGCTCCTCTATTAGTTTTCAGATTTGTTGCCCATTAATTCTTTATTTCTCTTTCCTTTTCTGTATTTTCTGGAGTAATGAAAGGGAAAATGAATTATTTTCCTTCCTTTTTTATTATCAAACTCAGCTTTAGCTAGGTATGTAACACTTTTCATCAAGGGGCATATATCTCCGAAAGTCAATCATTGTGCACGGATTCAAGGCCTATAAATACCCTCTTTTGTGCAGCATTTTAGGCATGAAAAACCAAGTACAAACTACATTTAATCATTCATTTTCATCAATGGTTTTTCATCAAAGTTTTGGGTCAAAATGAGTTATTACTTTCAAAACTTCATAATTCTTCAACTTGTATAATTTCATCTATTGAGAGAGTAATTATGATTCTTCCTCATGTATCTCTGAATCATTGTAAGAGGGTAAGGCATCCTTCAAGTGAATCAAGAGTAAGAAATCTCTTGTTCTTGAGTGGCTTGAACTTAAGGGTGAGGAATCCCAAGAAGTGAAAGCACTCAAGTGTTGTAAAGGTTTTCCAAACACCTGTAAGGATTAGAACTAATGGAAAAACTCAAGCAGATTGCTTGGGGACTGGACATAGGCCACAAGGGGTGATCAAACCAAGATAAATTTCTGAGTTTGCTTTTCTCTTCCCTTACTCTTTACATTACTGCAATTTTAATTTACTATAGTTATTTTTAATGATTTCATCTTTGTTAGTTTATTTTACTGCAAGTAATATTTAAATGCATGAAAATGCACAATAACTTATAGTTGGATTAAGTTTTCAAACACTCAATTCACCCCCCTCTTGGATGTTGGTTGCCACATGGATACCAAATGCCTCAAGTAGCTGAGAGAATGAATGAACTAAGGGAATGCTTGGAAGATAAAGAGCCAGAGGAGAGGAATGAAAGGAACTAGCTGAAGATGAAGAAAGTTTATAAGGAAAAAAAAGGTTTTATCAAAGAAAACATTTCTAGAGATAAAAAAAATAAAAATCTTGAGGGAGATAGACACTTGTAGCCTTTTTTGTTAGAAGGATACCCTAAAAATAAACATTGATGGGACTTATAATTAAATTTGTGAGAGTTGAAAATTCATAGATAAAGGTAACAAGCACATCCAAAAACCCGAAAAAAGGAATGATCCGGTTGTTGGTGAAATAATAGCTCAAATGGTGATTTTCCTTTGAGACTAAAGGAGGGTAACCTATTAATAAGGTGAGTGTCCATGAGGAATGCCTCATCCCAAATATCCAAGGGAAGAGAAGCAGTGGCAAGTAAAGCAAGGCTTGTCTCTATAAGATGTCTATGTTTCCTTTCAGCCTTACCGTTTTGTTGATGAGTGTAAGGACATGACATCCTATGACTAATACCATGGGATTGAAGAAAAGATTGAAATGCATTAGAGAGACATTCAGAACCATTATGGGAATGTAATGATTTAAGATGACAACTCGTTTGTTTTTCCATAAACAGTTTATATTGTTGAAATGTAGTAAACACTTGAGATTTGGGAATGGGCATTTAGATACAAGTATAGTGAGAAAATGAATCAATAAAGCACACATAATAGCGACAACCAAATCTAGAAAGTACAGGGGAAGGGCCCCTAACATCATAATAGACAAGTTCTAACGGATATCGAAAAGCACGAGTAGAAATTTCATAAGGCAATTGATGCAACTTATCCATACATCAGGGTTCACATACAGGAACCTGAGTTTGTGTTCCATTAACAGAAATTTTACATTGAGACAACACTAAATCAACAGTTTTATAGGTTGGATGTCCAAGCCTTTTATGTCAAGTATCAAAAGAAGAACAATTAGCAGAAAGAGAAGAAGTAGATGCAGTGGTAGCTAGCTCTTTTAAGGCTGAGTTGTTGAAATTGATACACTCTATCTCTAAGAAATCCCTGAAGCAGTGTCTCATTGGAGACCTGCGATTTGACATTACAGTGATCAGGATAAAACTCAAAAGAGACTTAATTATCCCGCGTGAACTTAAAAACGCTGATCAAATTCTCGGTGGTAGAAGGAACATGCAAGAGATGATTCAATTGAAAGAAAGTATTAGAAAACATCAAGGATTAACTCAGTATGTTGATCTACCATGAGAGGAGCACTACCATGAGAGAATCGACAAGACGCTTGATCTTGAGGAGGTAATCAAAAGCAGGACCCTGTTTCTTGATGGATTTCAGCTGATTTTTCAATTGATTCACCTTTGATTTGGAATGGGAAGCAAAATAGGGCAACCCGACTCCAGATTTCATGGGCATATTGACAACCAACAACCTGATTCTTGAAAGAGGGATCCATGGAAGAGAGAAGCCATGCAACCAGGTGAAATTCATGTTGATATCTTTCTTTGAACGCTTGAGTTTCGATGGTGGAAGAAGGATCTGCATCAGAGGAGAATTGAGCAGGAACCTTGTCTTTGTCAAGATGATCAACAAGATTGTGAGCATGAATGGTGGCAAGGGCAAGATGATGCCATGGCAGATACGACTCCTCGTTGTGTTTATCAGCAATAGGATGAGAGAATTGTTTTGGCAGAAAAGCGGCAGAAGGAGGAGGATGAGGAGGAAGTGGCGGTGGGTAAGAGGCAGCCATGGATCGTTACGCAACTGATACCATGTAAGGAAAGGAACAAATTGCATCTAAAGAAGAACTTGGGAGAAGAAATATTTCCTTATTATTACTTTCTCATACAGTCCCCATTACAGAGAAGACAAAATCCATTTTATAATGAGGGAGCCAAAGGTATTTTCTTGCCATTACCAACGCAGAGGAAAGAAGCTCATACTGAAGTTGGATTGTGAAGGAAGATGGGTGAAACGGTTTGCAGCAAGTAAGAAAGGGAAACAGGAGTAATTCGAAGAGATTGTACACCAAGGAGAATGAGCCTTCACTGCATTTTCAGCATGGGTGGTGGAAAGGCTTTCAACTATTGAAGTCAAAAAGTCAAACACAAATTAACAATGTAAATATGTACCATTTCATAATCCTTCAATTGTGTGACTCATCAATCGGTTCTTCAATGTTTGTTACCAAATCTGATCCATCCGCCATCACTGAATCTTGCTAATTATTAACCTCATTTGTACTTGCCTAAATTGATTCCAACAACTCACACAAAATCTCACAATGGTAAAAAGCAGGCGGTGTAAATCAAGCTCCAACGAACCAGAAACCACCACTCATGAGCCCGCCTCTACAACACCGTCAGCCTAGCCGAAGCTCGCTCAACCTCATTCGAATGCGAGTTCTTTGGATACGCACCCGACGAACCGGGTGGAGTGCCAAACTTGGCTGTAGAGTGGACAACCCGATAACAGCATAACCTGCAACTACTGTAGCGGCATAGGATGGAATGACGAGGAGGAGGTAGTCGCTTTACAGGGTGGAGGACAAAGAAAAAAAGATGGTGTTTAGAATGATAGAAATGTAATTGCATAATGTTTTATTAATAATTAAACTATTTAAAAGGCAATATTAGTGGGGTAAAGTATAGATACTCAACAAGTTCAGCCCATTTAGATCAAGCCTCAATAAAACCTTTCAAAGAAAAACCTAGTGGGACAAAACCCAACAAAGTAAAAAGAGTACTCCCCCTACATTGTTTAAGGGAATCAAACAATTGAAAGCTGAAAATGGTAACTGTCCATGTAAAGTTAATAATTGTCAGTCTGTAACCACATTATGTCCAACAAAATCAGCTACTGCTACAGTTGACAATGAATGGATTGACAAATCTGATTAACTGAGATGTCCTGATTCCTAGCTTCAGATCAACCTCGCCGCCACCCAACCAAAAGAAATCTGGGGTTAGTTTTACAATAGCTTCATCCAAAATCACCTGAAATCAGCCAATAATATCAAATCAATAAAGGAAGAAGCCAAATGATCATTTCTTATAGATAAGGCATCATGCTTTGAAAATAGAATGCAAACACAAGAAATATTTTAATCAATTTATTATTGGACCTCGAGTCCTTGAATATTGTTCGTAGGATCAGATTCAGAGGTGTGCCAAGGTATGTCACAAATTTTTAGATTCCTTGTACTAGGATGGTAAAACAGTTTTTAGATTCCATTCTAGTTAGGACATATGCCTATGGATCCTTCAAGTACTTCTTGTTTTCTTGTCAAGTTGCAATATTTTCTTGTCCACACATTTAATATTCCTATATTAATCCACAGGTCTAGTCTTTACCGGAATGTCTGTTTTCATGCCAATACAAGTCACTGCATTGTGCCCATATCCAGTTAACTCCATTGATGTGTCCTCAGGAGCCAGCCTCACTGCATTATTAGTAACAGCCATTATTAAGAACAAGTTACAGATATAAATAATAAAAGTTTCAAATCATAAAAATTTAAAAGGAAAATAGAACACTTAGAACTCTCCATAAACAATATAATAAAAGATTGACAGGAATATAAGATAAAGGACTAACAATGAGAGACAGAATGCCCATGTGGGCAAATGGATTATAATTCATAAAAAAAACATTTTCACATGGAGAATCCTTTTAAGTTCCAAAATGTGGTATTGCAAAGCAAATTTAGCTGCCTTTTAGTTATTGAATCTCTGGCAAGGAAGCATAAAAGTAAGATGAGTCTATAAGGACAAAGTAACTCTGGTGTTTTCCCGTTCTTTCTTTCAGGCATTCACTCAAAATCACTCAACTGAAGAAGGCTATTTGACATAGGACTCCCTTAATAAGCTTTCAAGAATGACGACTTATTTGAAGTCACTACCTTCAATTCCACCGCATTTCATGGCTTTCCTCAATCATGACACAGTTTCAATACCACAGTAAGAAACAAGAATAGCTGCCATATTAGGTTTTACTTTAATGAGTCAGCAAAGTATATGCTGCAAGCCATTGCAAAAAAGACTTCAGTGGAGCCTTATCAGTGTTGATCCCATTCCCAACCAAGTTGTGTATAATACTACCCTCTACCCTTTTATGTGCAAAGAAGCTCGTGGCTTCATAGTACTAGAGAAAGACTCGTATTTAACAGGGAAACCTCTTTGACCAACTCTACTTGAACTACTTCATTGAAAATGTCATATTACAATAATTAAGGCAAGCAGGTCAATTTCTCAAATATGCCGACTCCATAGTCCATGAGTTTTGATAGGGATAAGGGTCTCCTCACTGGTGTGGTTTTACCTCGACATCCAGTTCAGTCAGTACCATTTTTATACGAACAGATAGAACTAGGCAGAAAAGCAGATAATCTAAAAGCTTCACACACGAGCATATCGATTGTACTTCACAGAGGCACTGCAATCCATTTTAGCGCGTATCCTATGATATTTTGGCATCAGTTAAAATCCAGACACAAAATAGCTTACAAAGCAACAATGTTCAACAGATTTCATTCAGGATGTTTATAAAATTCTATAACAAAAATAGCTTACAATTAAATTTCTTTTTCGCTATAGTTCCACTGTTGAGCGAATACAGAAAATTCCTGACAGCCTCCGCATTGAACCGAGCAGTGTACTGCAAAACAAAGGGAATCCCCAACCCTTAATTGAAACAGTCAACATCACAAACAGGAACAAGCAAGTTCCTCCCCTTCCCCACACCCCCCACCCCAAAACCAAAAATTAAAAAAAAAAAAA
>QANU01058179.1:0-65293 GCA_003254905.1 Nissolia schottii | reverse complement strand
AGTGTAATAATGATTATACCAAAACGATGCTTTTGCAGAGATGATCGATGGAGTGAGCGCCAAGGGCATCGCGACGCGCTTCGAGGGGCCAGTGGTAGTAATCGGGAGGGACTCTCTTGAAGGAGAAGTCATCGACGCCGTTGGAGCGCAAAATGGCGGAGAGGCGAGCCACCGTGTCGTCGGCGTCTTCATCAACGAGAGGAGGAGAATCATCTTTTGAAGGAGAGGGAGTGGAGTGGTTTTGGGAGAGGTAATATTGCTGCTCTAGTTTTGAAATGCGTTGGAGGAGGCGGGTTTGTAGTCGTTCCAGCTCTGCCAGTGCTTCCATTGTTGTGGCGTGTTCCATTTCGTCAGAACCAGAAGCTGGTTCCACTCGCCCAGCACTCTGATCCTGAGGAATGGATTGGTGAGTTTTGTGATTCGTCTAATTGTGGACGCGAAACGACGTGCTCCGTGCTTTTGTTGTTGTCGTACAGTATCTGGTCTATTGGTTTTTGTTTAAATTGTTTGTCGTTAATTTGGGGTCGAGCTACCAAGGGAGCCCATACTGTGAGGGAAGGTACGTGCGGAGTGAAACGTGATATTTTATTATTAATTAAAGGGTTAAATATAATTAATTTTCTTGTATTATATATGTTGCGTATTTTATTTTTTAATGTTTGAATACATGTAAATAACTCTCGTAACATTTTATAATTGTGCAATTTAATCATTCTGTTAATTTTTTAATTCAAAAACTCATTTAATGACAAAAAATAATCTCATGTTCATCCTCCCTTTCCCATCTTCTCACTATTCCTTCTAGATTTTTTCTTGTGCTTCTGCACATGAACTTCTCTTTTCCCTAATTTAACCAAATTGACAATAATTAAAAAATCACCTAACACATCCCAAAATAAATAAAGCAAGAAAAAGAAAAAATCTTACGACATCTTCCTTGCACAATGATGTTGGACATTGTATACCATTAAATTAAAAGAATTGCAATGAGAAATAATTGAATTAAAACCAAAGGAAAAAATTGTACAGAATATACAAAGTAATTAAATTAATGTTGATAGCCAATAAAACCAAAGAATCCCCAAAACCAAAAAAAAAAAATTGAATTATTGGAATTAAAAAAAGGAACCATAGAGCTGGATCAACATGAGCAGAGACACATAGAAGATATCGACAATAAATGCAGCTATAGTGAATCGATTGAAAATTGATTCATATTTTATTCATAATGGTTTTCATAGATGTCTGTTTGAGCAGACTTCGTATATTAAATCTATTGAGCCTGGTGACATTCTAATTGTGTGTCTTTATGTTGATGATTTGATTTTCACTAGCAATAATTTGAAGATGACTGCAGAATTCAGGGAGGTTATGGTAAAGAACTTTGAAATGATTGATTTGGGCTTGATGTCTTGTTTTCTCGGCATTGAAGTCTCTCAATAAAATGGTGGAATTTTTATTTCTCAAAAGAAATATGCTAATGATATTTTTGATGAAATTTTAGATGGAGAACTCACGCTTGTTTCTATTCTAATTGAAGAAAAGTTCAAGCTAATTAAGCAAGATAACGGAAGAGCTATAGATCCCACGTACTACAAGAGCATGATAGGAAGCTTAAGATACTTAACAGCAACCGGGCCAAACATAGTTTTTGGAATTGGATTACTCAGCAGACATATAGAGGAGCTGTGCACTTGTCATTTGCAAGCAGTCAAAAGAATTCTTTGATATATCAAAAATACCCTGAAAGATGGCATTTATTATGAAAATACTGATGTTGTGAAGCTTTTTGGATACATAGGTAGTGATTGGGCAGGAGATATAGAAACAAGGAAAAGCACTTCAAGGTATATGTTTCATCTTGGATCATGCACAGTATCATGGTCATCCAAGAAATAGTCAGTCGTTGCACTCTCTAAAGCAGAAGCAGAATATATAGCGGCAACTAGTTGTGCTACACAAGCAATCTGGCTAAGGAGAATACTGACAGAATTGGAACAAAAGCAAAGTACTCCCACAATAATATTCTGTGACAATAAGTCAGCAATTGCATTATGCAAGAATCTAGTGTTTCATGGGAGGTCTAAATATTGATATTCGGTTCCATAATATTTGGGAATTGGTAGCAGATAATGATGTGGTCATTGATTACTTCCCCGCTGAAGAACAAGTTGCAGATATTTTTACAAAGCCGCTAAAGATTAATTATTTTGCAAGATGAAGAAAATGCTTGAAATGACAAATATCACAATCT
Source organism: Nissolia schottii (assembly GCA_003254905.1). Taxonomy (NCBI): domain Eukaryota; kingdom Viridiplantae; phylum Streptophyta; class Magnoliopsida; order Fabales; family Fabaceae; genus Nissolia; species Nissolia schottii. The sequence goes on along the minus strand of QANU01058179.1, from coordinate 63,039 downwards.
TGATTTAAGGTAGGCAATGTAAGAAATTAAACCAAGATGTTTGATGAGTCAAATTGTGCGACTTGAATTTACAGCTCCCCCTTGCTTACAATGTGTTGTCCAAAGTAGATAAAAACACAGTTATGTGGTTTACTAATAGTTAAAGAAATTGTTCCTGCTCATGCAAACATACAAGTGTGGTTAATATGTAGTAATCACCATTTTATACATGTTAAAAGCTTCATGTTTAAGTTTTCTTATGTGTAATATTTTAGTCATGTTTTAAGCCTATACAAGGCACAACATGTAATCGTGTATTGTATAATCAAGTGAATGAAATATACATGGTGTGTGAAAAAATCTTTGTCTCCTATATTGCCTTGAGTTCGTGAGTAATTAAGAGAAAATTAATTAGAGAGTTATGTGACTTTGATGTCATAAACACAAAGAGAGGGAAGGTCACAGTTAGGGTTGCTATGATTGTTGTGCTGTGCATCCTTGTCACTGCCCAAAAAGGGGGGGGGGGACACGTCTGGTGCGAGACGATAGTTACGGGGGCCAAAAGTCGTTTTTAGAGCTCATCTCGCACGAGATGATATTCACAGGAGTTCATCTCGCGTGAGACGAGTGTTGGGCGAGCTACAGCACATAAGGAGCACTGCAGCACCTTGGGAATTAGTCCCACATTGATTAACGCTATAGAAGGGGGTCTCTTCTTCCCCTTATATATAGAAGCTTCCCGTGGGTGCTTAGACTTGTTAATTCATTCCAGAGCTTGAGAGGTCTCACTCTTGTGAGACTTTTTGCTCCAATTATTTTATTTCTTTTCTCCCTCTCATTTTCCATTCTGGGGGAAGTAGTGCTTCCACGTAGGGTGTCAGGAGCTCCTAGCTTAGTGCTCATTAGCGGTCTATTTTAGCTATTTTCAGGTGAGTAACTTTCTTCAAGGTCTATTTTAGACCACGTATTTATTTTTAAAGTTATTTATTTATTTACTTAATTATTTTATAATTATTTTATTTATGCATGTTTTATAAAATCCTAGGAGGTAGAACTTATTATTTTATTTTATGTATTTATGAAGTTAGTTATTATTAAGAATTCTTTTATTTAATTAGTTATTTTCTTATGATTATTTATTTAGAAACTCTTTATTTATGAATTAGATATTTATGAAACTATTTTAGAAAATCATGAAACTATTTTAAAACTTCATGGGATCACCTATTTTATTACATTAAATAAAGTCATATTGTTTGTGTATAATTAGTATTAAGTGATATAGATATTCATATTGTTTAGTTAAACATTTAACAAAAGATCAAGGTTAATGACAGGTTCTGATGGGAGAAGATTTTCGTTAAGGAAATGTTCTGGCTAAGGACAAGAATTGGTATTTAAGTTGTCCATTGTGAGACATCTCTCTTACCTGGGAACCTCTCTAAGCATGTGATCTTAGTCTACTTTTATTTTTCCAAGATAAAACATTTAATGAATATATTAAGTCATGTTATGCTATCAGTATCAGTCAAAGAATTATGTTATGATAATCATGTTATGTTATGTATTTAAAACTGTTTTCATGAGAGTATATCTAGGATAGAACTGTAAGTCAGCAACAGCCTACATTGACCCTAGTATACCTTATACGATCGTAAAGTAAAATAAGATTCATGTAGATTTAGGGCAAGACAGTGAAGCCCAAACATGGCAGTCTGTGATGGTCGGTGTCATGTATCATGTCATGTAGATGAGGGCAAGACCGTGAAGCCTAGACATTTCAGGAACAACTAGACCGTAATGCTCGGAATGTCTATCTAGAGAACTCCCTACTTGCCTATGTTCTTAAATGTTTTTAAGATTATTATTATTATTATTATTATTACTATTATTATTATATGAACGTTTTATGATTGTTATATATATATATATATATATATATATATATATATATATATTATGTATTGCATCTGCATGCCATGATTACGAACTGTCACACGTCGTCGTGGGTTTGTCAGTCATTAAGCGATGACTCACGCCTCATCAACCTTTTTCAGATACCGTTGACGAAAACATGTCACTCGTTCAGTAGATTTCAGTAGTTTGGAATCTCAGTGAGCTTCACGTTGTCGTGAAGTATTCTTCAGTTATTTTAGTCTTTAGGACAATATATATTCATGTCAGTCTATAGAGTGCTCCAATGGACTACAAGCAGAGTGTAACGTATTTTGGATTATATATATTTGGTATCTTATAAATGATCTTATTTATTTATATTATGATATTTAGTTTTATTTAAAAATGTATCCTCTTTATTTATAAAAGTTACACATTATTATGATTAGTACGTTAGGAGACTTCCATAAGGAAACTAGTCTCTATCGTGCTAGTCACGTCCTAAGTTAGGGCGTGACAGTTTCCCCATGGTGTGATCAGTCGTGCGCTACTTTGCGCCACTGTGCCTGCAATTGGTGTGCTCCATTGGAAGTATGGATATGACGCGGATGAGGTTGGATTGGGAATTAATTGAATTTTAGGTTTTTTTTGTGGAAGTCAATTTGGTATTTTAAAAAATATTTTATGACAAGGGAGATATGTGTAATGTTGCAAATTAGAGGGGAGGTAGGTGTAATATTGATGAACTACAGATAAGGTTGTTGTAATTACTCTCAATTTATTATAATTTTTTATAAGTAAATTGTTATAGACAAACATTACAAATGCCTAATTTGACGTTGTACTCTGTTATCCAAACAACTAATTTGAATGAGATCACCGACACATACACATTTGAGATTAGAGGAGCAAATTTCACGAGACTTCCACCAATCATCGGATTCTAGATATGCAAAAAGTCACGCCAAACTAGTATTAACACAGGCTCCTCAATCCACCAAGATATACACATCTCTTTATACCTCACCTAAAACATAAAAATGTCACTAACTTGAGTGTTGCGGTGACCTTGCAGACACCTTCCCCGTGCTTAGAAGGAATGAAGTACATATTCATCATCCAACAACTCAAAGAGGCCGTCTGAGGCCATCCGAATTCGAGTTCCAATTAATATTGTCCCAAACAAGATTATTTGAGAATATACATTTACCAAAAATACAACTATCAATCTTTAATTACAACTTAAGCATAATTCACTCAATTGTTGAAGTAATATTGTAAAAATAAATAAATAAATTTGAGAGTGGGATGTTAACCTCTTCCTCCTTGAAAACAAGTGACAGGAAGTTAAAAAAAAATCATTTTTTAAAATATTATATATTAAAATATAAGAATTTCTGCCATTTGAATCCATCTTCCTTCTAGAAATAGAGGACTCGAAGGTTGACCGCTGAAAAGCCCTTGCCTAGTTACTTTGTCCCCACTCAAATCAAAAACCGTTCTTTTTTTCTTCTTTCCGTCCACAGTATTGTATAGTTTCGACTCTCCACATTCTTCCTCTGGTCCCCTCAGCTACTATAAAGAAATAAGCCCCTCCCTTCCATTACAAACCCCACTTCCACTTCCTTTCACAGTCACTCAGATCACAACAGCACAACAATGCACAAGAGCCCCTCAGGTTCCACGTTGGGCCCAGGCGGGCTGGACCTTACCCAGGCCTTCTTCAGGCCCATAACCAACGCCGCCCCTCCCTCCCCAACCAAGCGCCACAACAAGATCTCCGTCATCGGCGCCGGAAACGTCGGTATGGCCATCGCTCAGACCATCCTCACTCAGGACCTCACCGACGAGCTCGTCCTCGTCGACGCCAAGCCCGACAAGCTCCGCGGCGAGATGCTCGACCTCCAGCACGCTGCCGCCTTCCTCCCCCGCACCAAGATCCACGCCTCCGTCGACTACGCCGTCACCGCCGGCTCCGACCTCTGCATCGTCACCGCCGGAGCTCGCCAGGTCGCCGACGAGTCCAGGCTGAACCTGCTCCACAGGAACGTGGCCCTGTTCCGGACGATCGTTCCGCCTCTGGCGCGGTACTCGCCGGACTCGATCCTGCTCATCGTTTCGAACCCCGTGGACGTTCTCACCTACGTGGCGTGGAAGCTCTCTGGTTTCCCGTCGAATCGGGTCATCGGGTCGGGTACGAATCTGGACTCGTCTCGATTCAGGTTCCTCATCGCAGATCATCTCGACGTCAACGCTCAGGACGTGCAGGTCACTCTCATCTTCCTTCCTTCTTCCTCTCCACAGTGTCACGCTAATTTTGAGTTGCTCTATTTTGGATGTGTTTCTGCATTATTATTATTTTTAAATAATTAATTAAAGGAACGTTTGCCACGATATGGGACATGCAATGATAGTGCCACACGAGATTTTTTATGCTGAGAAAATCTTCAGTCAATTTATCTATTTATTTATTTATTTATTTCAAGTGTGCGAATTAATTTTTATTACTTTTATTAAGGTCACTTTTTATGATGACATGCACTTTCAGATTAAGAATGACATTTAGGTAAAGTCTTCCTTGTAAAGGTCCCTCTGGGATTGAGTAATCTAGAACATTGCGAGTTAGTTTGATTGGAGCTACATTATGCTTAGTCTGATCGATCACGGAAGCTTTATGTTAATCTCTTCCTGAATTTGTCCGACTATTCAGAAGATGCATAATACAGATTAGGATTGACTAATTTCACAATAAAAACACTGTATAAGAGCACATTTACTTAAAACAGTTTTAACTTTTACGTGATTCATTTTCTTATAAATCCATGTAATCCAAATAGACTTGTAATTTGATTTTGTTGTCTTGTCGATACTATGCGTACATCAGAGAATGTTTGGAAGTTTATAATTTGCTCTTGCAGGCTTACATTGTTGGGGAGCACGGAGACAGCTCGGTGGCCCTGTGGTCTAGCATCAGCGTCGGCGGCGTCCCCGTGCTGAGCTTCTTGGAGAATCAGCAGATCGCGTATGAGAAAGAAACTCTGGAGAACATACACAAGGCTGTGATAGACAGTGCCTACGAAGTCATCAGCCTCAAAGGCTACACTTCTTGGGCCATAGGGTACTCCGTGGCCAGCTTGGCCCGCTCCCTTCTCAGGGACCAGAGGAAGATCCACCCCGTCTCTGTTCTGGCGAAGGGGTTCTATGGCATCAGCGATGGCGAGGTGTTCCTGAGCTTGCCAGCACAACTCGGTAGAGGAGGGGTGCTGGGTGTGACCAATGTGCACTTGAATGAAGAGGAGTCGCAGAGGCTCAGGGACTCGGCCAGGACCATCCATGATTTGCAGAATCAATTGGGTCTTTGAATTCACTCTCTTTGGAGTACAATGTGGTTATTGGCTTTATCTTGTCCTATAATTTTCCTGTGTTCTTTTTCCCACGAGATATGTATGGCTTGGCCTAATTTTGCAGCCTGTTTGGAGTTTGGATTAGTTTTTATCCAATGCGAACTGGGGATGACTACAGCTACAAGGAAGCTATAGCTTCCTTTTATCCGATCCTACCCCTTTATAATGGTTTATGTTTGTTGATATGTTTAGCTGATACGTAATGCTGGATCCTGTGATATGTATTTTGGTATCAAGTATTTAGCCAGTTAATTATATTTCACATTTTCTGTAACTGTCTGTTAATCAAAAAAATCTTCTGCAGCTGTCCTCGTTGTGCCTCTTGTACAGTTTTACTAGATTTTTACTGCACCTTGGCTGTTATTTCTTTAAAGACAAAATGTTAGAATTTTTTATATATGGGCTAGTATTGGTCGATGGATTTTTCAGTTTTATAAATGGGTTGAATGAATAACTTGATTGGTTACCATGTATTATTGGATTNATATATGATGGCAGAATCTCCACTCTAGTCTAACAAGGGGTGAGTTCTTTTGTAACTAGATTCAAGGAATGATGCTCATTGCTATAATGGATTAATAAGGTACACTTTGTATTTAATCTAAATTTTTATTTTTGTTGGTGTTTTAATTTCTAGTATAAATTCAATTAAATCTTACACGTGGTATTAACGACAAACTCTACCATAGATCACAAACTCTACCATATAATTAAAACTTACTCAGACTCCATAGATCCTAACTTTACCACAACAAACTCCTCCAAGGATGCATCTATGCAGAGACATCATTTACTGAATAAATAGGAAAGAAACCAGACAAACACCATCATAAACGTGAGACATAGCATAACATCATAATTACAAAATCCGATTCCCTACTATTACTATCATCCCTCCTATTTCTTAATCTTCTTTCCTTCAAACTCCACTTGTATTTTTTTCCCCCATAAATAAAACAAACCAAGGCTAAGAACTATCACACATGCGTGGAGCCAATGAGAGATAAACTTCCCGGAGCGCCTCACGGATGATAGGTCTCTGATAGAGACCAGGACAAAAGGACCAAAAAGTGATCACCCAAGCATTAAACAATCCTGGTCAAACATAACATTGCAAAGGAAATAAGCACCAAGTGCCAACAGCTAGAAAACATCACAGAAAAATCCAGCATAATGAGAATGAATATAAACTTTCCACATTCAAAATGATCTCGTTAAACTTTGAATTGATTGTCCCATCTTCCAGCCAAGCCATTCTTAACAGCAAAAAGGTGAAGGTAAAAAAAATGAAGAAGCTTTAAGACGACAATCAACAATGTTTGCAAAAAGATGAATATGGATTGAGATTGAGCATCAAACATGTGAATGAGGTCCTTAAGATTATATATATGCCATTTCTCTCCAATAACTATTTTATTGAATTCCTCTCCATCCTTGCATATGTCCTTGACACACATCATATCCACATAAAATGCAATATTTTTAAATTTACCCGTTAGGCTTACTCTTCAATCTCAGCCACCACAGTTAGCATGTGGTACATCGCACTGCAGCCTGGAGTAGGAGTTTGCAATTACATAAAGCCTGCACACTCTCTTTCAATGCTGCCTTATTTCTTTAGGTTTCATGTCAACAATGCAAGAGCCTAGACCCTTACTCTCACACAAAATTTATGTATTTAATAGTTAAAACCTGCACTCATCACTATACATACACAAAGTTGAAGGATAATGTCTAAACAGAATCATTATCTCGAACCAGAAATTCATATATTATACTATGAAAACATGAGATGAAAATAAAAAAGAAGCAATGAAGTAACAAAACATTGGACTCCTGAGCAAGATCTTATCGGTGGAAGACAATTTAAATCCCCGACAATAATAATGAGAACGCTACCTTCAAACTCATAATAAGCTAGTGTGTTCTCTTCCTTGCTCCTGTCCAACATGAATAGTTATACCAGCAACGGAACCACAAAAACCAGAATGAGGATTTTTGTCAAACACGTGGAAGATAGAACAGTCTCAAAGTTTCAGCAGAATAGACTATGAACAAAGAAAACATTAAGGTAGTGTTTAATTTGGTAATCGTCTCGAGACAACAAATAGAGAGATGTGAGGATAAATGTGTCTTGTACACTGTCACATATTAGAATATAAGACTAATTTGTCATCTTATTTTTTATGTCTTTATTTTTATGTCTATGTAGGGCTGTCAAAATGAGCCCAACCCGTTTACTGGTTACCAAACATATAAAATTTGGCCCGCGAATAGCAAAAGTCCGTCTATGCCTGACCCATTTAAACTGCGAGCCAAATTGGTCTATTAATAGGCATAACTCACGGACTAACCCATTTACCCACATAAATAGACAGACCAAACATATAAAAATCGGCTCGTGAATAGTAAAAGCCTGTTTAGGCCCGCGGGTTAGCTTGGGCAGAATGGGTCGGGCTAGCCCGTTTGACAATCCTATGTCTTTGTAATATTGTCCTGTCTCAACAACCAAACGCAATCATAGAGTAAAAAAATGATTTTTTTAATATCTGTTTTATATAGATATTATATATGACATGTTATTAACAATTTTTGAACTTATTAATCTTTAACAATGTGCAACGCACAAATAATCCGCTGGTCTCTTCTAATTTGTCGCCATAAATTATAAGTTTAATGAAAATTATTTAAGTCATGTATACATGTGAACATTTCACTTTAGAGAATAAAGTGAAACATTTTACTATTATATCAAAAAAGTGAGTAATAATATCCATTTTTACTTATTAATCCAATAATAAAATATTTTAGTGAGATGTTCACTATTAAAAAATATTTTTTCACCAGTGTAGTACTTATTTTTGGTCTCAATATCAGTCTAGTACTGAACCTTATTAATGATTTACATGTCTATTTTCTTGGCCCAATGTACAACTATATTATGAACTCAAAATTCTTTACTTGTAGATCCAGTATCCCTCCTTCTATCTTTTGTTTAGTCCAAACCCATATCATGTGGTAGGGCTGGGCCACATCTCGTTGTGATAGTAGTTGATCATGAGTCCAATATTGAAATAGAATAAGAAAGGAAGGTCCAACCCAGTTACGACACCGAAAACCCCGAAACGAAGTCGTATGCACTCTTCATAGTCAGGGGAATGTTGCACTGTGTGGGACAAGCAAAGCCTCGGTTGTGGAGAACGAAAACGAAGAATCAAGAGAAAGAAATCAGCAGTCATGGCAGGGAGATTGACGAACGCGGCATCGAGGATCTTGGGCGGAAACGGCGTCATTTCCCGATCCGTAGCTTCCTCTCTTCGCCTCCGCTCCGGCATGGGCCTCCCCGTCGGCAAACACATCGTCCCTGACAAACCCGTTCGTATTCTATCCCTTTCTCTTAAACCTAACCCCTTCATTCTATCATTTTCGCATTTCTTTTAATTAATTTTTCACCTCAATTTTCACTGAATCCCCAAAATTATTGCTGTCTTTATTATTTACTACCATTGCTATTATGTCTGGTGTTTCAGCTCCCGGTCAATGACGAACTCATGTGGGACAACGGCACTCCATTTCCCGAACCCTGTATAGATCGTATTGCTGATACGGTTGGAAAGGTAAAAAAATTATTCCCCAAATTATTTAGTGTAGGGAAAATTTTGGGTAATGGACGAATGAAATAGTTCTTAATTTTATTTATTTGTTTTTTTAAATTTGAAACCAGTATGAAGCATTGGCCTGGCTGTGTGGGGGATTGAGTTTTTTTGCGGGTCTGGGATTTTTGGCGGTGTGGAACGACAAGGCCTCCAAGATTCCCTTTGTAAGTCTTCTACTTCGAGTTCGCTCCTCTTGATCACTTTGCTTGGTGTTAAATTGGGATTTGGCTCTATTTTGTTTCTATGCTTCAAGTTGTGTTTTGAATTTCAATGAAGTAGATGTACTTGAATTTGTGACTATCTGATAATGCCTTCTTTACCTTGTGATCTTTAAAATGAATTCTTCATTAACACGATTTCTAGCAATGTGAGATAATAGTGTACTGGAGAATGGTGACCGGCGGTGAAGTTTTCATTATGTAACTGCAGATTACTAATTAGGCCATTGTCTAGCTAAATTTTGCGGTCATTGATATGTAACTAGTAGGATATTTGCTGCTTTTAAGTTTATGGTAGTTGTTCGTCAAGTATTATTTTCAAGGTTGGTTGTGGCCAATCGAGAGTGCTGAGTCTTGGAAGGAAGTATTGTTGTTTTCAGTCTTTACTCCTTGTTGAGCAGTTGCATTTTGAGTTGTTTTATATTCCCATACTTCAGATCTTCTGGGTTTACTGCCTATCACATTGTCAAGAATAAGGATTTAGTTAGCATCTTTTTATATCTGGGGTCTCTTAAAGAAAGTATGTATATTCTTACTCAGCATGTGATAGAACTGGAGCAGGTAATAGCCAGGAAACCAAGAAAGTATGTATTATTGTAAAATGGTGTAGGAATATTCTAGGGATCCCTTGTTTTCCCTAGTTCCTAATATTTCAACTAATGCCTCTTTCCTTTCCTAATACCCTTGTTTATACATTTTGTTACTAACTGAATCTAACTATCAAGGTCCATCGCTTAGGCCTGTCTAACAACCTTGGCTGATGGAACACCAGTTTTGCCCCAGTCTCCTTCTCCTTTCCCTTTATCGTTCTTCCATGGTAAGGTTGAGCAGTGGCTGCCCATACTACCTGAGAAAACACCTCACTGGTACGCAGAATCACTGTAATGGTTGTATGACCCTACCCTCCCTCATCTTTTGGTGACCCATTCTAGTCACCCCTTTGTCTGTCGCTCTAGCATGGTAGTGGCGGTGATTGGGGATATTGCTTCTCTCTATGATTGTGCACAACCCAATGACAGTTTCCATTCTTCTCTCAACTCCTTCTGTGGTTACCGTATGTATCCTTATTCCCCTCTGTGACGCTTTGGATGATCTTCCACCATACCCACTTCCAATTTCTTAGTTGCAACACCCAATGGGTTTCTTGATATTGAATAAATGTATCAAGGACTAATTGTTCTTAATCTTTGGTTGTGATGGTCACCTTCTCTTTGAAGGTTCTCTTTGTCTTTCCCCACATTCTTGTATCCTCCACCTATTCCTCTTCAGCAGACTTTTCACCTTTAAAGCATGGATACGCGCTGAAGGCTGCCGTATCTGTGTCGGATACGTGGGATACGCAGATATGCGCGCCCTCACTGTGTTTGCGTGTGCAATTTCAGTTTTCAAATCTCGAAACGGAAGATGCAAAATACTAATAGTGGATGAGGACATTAGAATGAAGGATATTAATTTTATTTTTTAATAAGTACAGTACATTGAGACAATTTGTTTATTTTTATGTGAATTACATCTATTTTTATGTCTATAATTTGTTGTTTTTTATTTATAATATATTATTTTATGTTTTATTATACAGCGTATCCCAGCTGTGCCGTATCCTATATTTTTAAGAAAATGTTGTATCCCCATATCCATGTCGTGTTGCCGTGTCGTACCCGTGCTTAGTAGCTTTTCACCCCCATAATAGACCCAAGGGCATCTAGTTGGAAATATTTGAATATTGCCTTCACAAATGCCACCCATGTTGCATCTGGGTTGTGCACTCTACAACATTGGCACCAGACAAGTTCCCAACCTTTAAGGGTAGTTTTTTCCTCCCGTAAGTGTAATCTTTGTGCATCCTGTGCACCGTGCACAAGAAAATGATCTCATGCTATTTTATCCAAAAAAAGGAAAATGATCTCACGCTCACACCTTTCTCAGCCAAGCACCAACATTACATCCGTTGAGCTGTGGGATCACGTACCTATTCCTTTGAGGTTAGCAGCTTTGCGCAACCTTTTGTAGTGTCTCCTGAACCATGCCCTCCATTCTTGTGAGGCTCGCGAACCTCGTGTCCCAAAACTTGGGACAAGATACCTTTTCCTCTTTAAATCTCTGTTGCTCCCTGTTTATCTCCAGGCTTCTTTGATCTGTCCAGGGCTCTCCGATTGGGACCTTTGATGCCTGTTGATTGAACTCAGAAAATACCAAGAAAGTATTTATTATTTCTAATGGGAATACAACGTGGGGATTTTTGATAGATCTCTTGCTTTGCCTAGTACCCGAGTTCCTAATTTCTCACTTGATGTCTCTTACCTTTCCCCTCTGTTATACATTTTTGTTATTAACTATTTTTTTGATCTCTAACTACCAAGGCCGTGCTTGTGACATGCAGAACTAAGTTTGTGATATGATATATTTGAAATAGAGATTGGTGGAAAGGGGTTGAAAGAAGTTAGAACATATGTCAGACACTTCATTAAAATCCTTTAAAAACACGATACCTTTGATCTTAAAATTACCAAATCTATTCCTAATACTAGCAGCATTGTTGACGTCATTGTTGTAATTCTTAATTTTTAACCTGAAGCTGTATATAAAATGATTTTTTTTAATTGTTTGGTTAAAAGAAAACAACATAGTTCCGTGGTCCTGTGGACTACGGGAGGTTTTGTGACTTTTGTCCGTTATTATCTACCCTTATTGTGGTCTGTGTGGTCTGTGTGATCTGTGTGTATCCTATTGTACTCTTAGGTGTTATTTTCGTTTATATTCTCTGTTTTAAAGCTTCATTTGCAATGACAATAATGCCACATTTAGCACTTAGGCTGATAGATTTCTATATTATTTTCTTGTGTCAGACACCCAAAGTATATCCATATGACAATCTGCGAGTGGAGCTTGGTGGTGAACCATAGGTGCGTCCAAGGCAATGATGGGATGAGAACTTTTCTGATGTAATTGTTCTTTTTCATTAGTTTTGTGATCTCTGGTAGTTCAAAATAATGGATCGTGTGAAGACTTGCTGGAACCAACTACAGAAATGGAAGAGCGAAATCTGGGTTTGTTCTTTTCATCATCCTCATTCTGATGTTGCCTTTTGTGAGGAGTCGAATCATTAATGTGCTCAGTTCCTGTACTCTATGGAATAAGCGGACAATCTTACCAGATTAAAGAAATTGAACCTCCTCATGTGTTTACCGATTAGTTTCTAAAATCCAAACCATCTTTGAAGAAAACTTGCATTAATGCTCGTTTTGGTGTTTTTAATCCTTGAAATTGTAAATGGTTGGTCAAATAAGTCATTCAATTGCTGTGTCATCATGATTTTATTAATTTGCCGTATTAAATGAACAACTCAATGTTGTGGAAATGAGGATGTTACTATGGATGTGTGGATTAGAAACAATTGCAATAGGGAGAAAGTCGGGGTAGCACTTATAATACCAAAGATGGTAGAATCCCTTCTTAAGTGGTTTGGCCATATAAGAAGAAGACCACTAGAAGCCCTAGTGAGGAGAGTAGATTAAGTGACGGGTAATTTAATAGTTAGAGGGAGGGGGAGATTTAGAAGTTAATAATTTACATGAAAACATGACCTCTTGATAGGACACTTTGACATTGCTTGATCCATGTAGTCGACCCTACATAGTGGGATAAGAATGTCGTTGTCATCTTATCAAAATATGGTTGTCGTCACACTTGAGACTGTAAATCTTAGTTTCTACCACACTTTTATTTATCACCAGCAATTCTTTCATAATCTCATTTGCTGTCTTAGGTGAAATTATAACGCATTTATAGTCTTAGTGGTTAAAGTCTCAATAATATGATAAATCAACGAAAACTTGGTGAAATAATAATGGTAATCAATTAAATGAATAACTTGATCTTTTTACATATAATTTTAGAGATTAAAAAATTCATTTTTGAATTATATGGATTAAAGTGACTTTGGACCTAGAGATTCAAGAGCTAAATGAGTAATAACTCTGCAACAACACAAACCCAAACGTGCTTAACCAACTAATTCGAGATCAGTTTTTCCATATTAGTATGGTGTTAGGCAGGGTTAAGATTATTGGAAATTTGGGCTTGTTTGAAACAGGATCTGCCCATTGTTTTGCAAAACCAAGGTTACTCTTGGGATTATGTTCTTGCTACAATGCTTTCTTGTCTAGTTGTCGACAACGATTCATGCGGTGTAATTGTCAATTGCTATCAACTGATAATTTAACCTGGGTCTCGAATGTTCGAGTCCACTACGAACCTCCTTGGTTTCAACCGGCTAAAGGCTGTGTTTTTTCAATTTTTGTTTCTACCTCATAAAGTTAGTAAAATTGTTTGTCACCCTAGATAAATATTCCCTGAAATTAATTCAGACCCACTCACTAATTGCTGACTTCCTCTCGCATGTGAACATTATCACACTCCCATCTGTTCACGGATTCCCAAACTGACTCGAGCAATTCACGTTGTCCTACTCCTACCTAGCGTAAACTATTTTGGTATTGGGTTATTCACTCATTTCATTTAAAAAGACGGGAAAAACTTTGACGAACATTATTGAAATGTTAAAAATCTGTCATTAAAATACAAAATATAAAAAGAGATGGAAGATTGTTATTGCATGAACTCCATCTGTCAAAGGGACGGCAAGCGGCGGCAATGGGGATTCGCCATTATTGAAAGGGAGAGGGAGATCAGATCGGAGTGAGGTTGAAATGGGGTTTCGCAATATGATGGAGGATAGAGGATAGAGAAGCCTTTGATTTGATTTGGGTTGCTGACATACCATAGCGGGGTCAAATTTTAATTTAAAAACTTTTCCACTTTTACTGGCTTAGCCATCACCCGATATATTCATGGCTGACGCAACATTGCATATAAAGCCATTCTGATTGGCTACGTGCTATGGGCCTGTCCAGGAGCCCCAAGTTAAATGGCACCCAAATTTTATACTCTTTCCCGATCATTTTAATTGCAACTTTGGTCAAATTGTTTGAGATTCTCCCTTTTTAAGACAAAATTTAAATCGACTTATATGTAGTACCTATAAATAGGAGTCAGTTAAAAATGACTCTTTCACAATTCAAACTTTTCATCCCTCTAAAAAATCTCTCCCTCTCTAGAAATCTTGTGGGGTTGAATTTTTGATTCGTAATGCAATGGAAGATGGAAATTTGATGCGTCTGAACGATGTTAACTACATCCAACCTCGAGTGAATATCTAGGTACGTAGATACTTTTACCATAACATTCTTGTGTTTCTATTTATGCTAGCGTTGTAGAAATTATGAAAACTTTTAGTGCAAGTAAAGTGTTTGATGAAATGCCTTCAATGTTAGATTTATAAATTTATAATTAAAATGTTTGATAGATTGATAAGACAGATGTTAGGTTAGTGTAGATCAAAAATGCTCGTGTAGATTTATAGATAAAATGTTTGTAGATTGATAAAATATTGTTATTGAATGAGTATTTTATTAAACTTGAATGTTAGATCTATAAAGTTATTGTAGATTGATAATCAATTAATTTATGGATTTCACTGTAAAAGAAACTAATTTCGCCAACATGTGTTTTCATATTTTATAATTTTAATTCAAGTCACTTTTTATGAGCGTAATTAGTCTGAATACCCTTTTTTTATGTCATTTTGTAGCCTCGAGTGTTGGAGACAAGACAATACACAAATTTCCATGAACCGCATCAACTGATGGAGCAAGGACTGGTGGCTGCCCGATTCTGGGATGTTGCGCACATTATACCAGCATTCTAGTATGATAGTGCCCTGGTAGAGAGGTGGTTTCTTGAGACCCACACTTTCCATCTACCTTTTGGAGAGTGCAGTATTACACTGCAGGACGTTGCAGTCATACTTGGCCTTCCCGTTGAAGGTCGGACTATTACTGGTTGGACGAGAGATTAGGCAAATCACTTTGATGGTAGGAGTCAGTGGGCATTGTATGAGAAAATCCCCACAGCGTGGTTTTTACGGAAGAGTATAAAATACATCTCTCTTTTAAGATATACTTAAATTACACACTCATTTTGAAAACTTACACTCTCTTATCTAACAAATAAAAATAAACACATTTTAATCCTTTTTTACATTTTTTTAATCAATATACCCTTCATAAATAATTATACACATTAGTTTTTTTAATAAAATAAAAATTATGACTAATAATAATATAAAATTATTAATATATGATCCTAATAATTATATAAAATTATTCTTTTCAAAGAATAAATTATTAATTAAGTATTAACAATTTATGATAATTTTAAAAGCAAAAATTAATTATTTTTTTAGCAATTCATTTTAAAATAATAATGTGTATAAAAATATATATTAATATTTTTAAATTAATTTTTAATAAAATACTTAATACTCTCTTTTAAAATTATTATAATTTTTTTATTAATAAATTATTTTATTAATAGAATAAGTTTTATAGTTATGCATAGGCATTTTTATATTATTATTAATCATATTATTTTATTTTGTTAAATGCGTTTTAATGTGTAAAATTATTTGTGAAAGGTATTTTGGTCAAAAATATGAAAAATGATTAAATTGTAGCTTACTTTTATTCTTAAGGGGAAGAGAGTGTATGTTTTCAAGATAGAGGTGAGTAGGGTGTAATTTGGACATATTTTAGGATAGGAGAGTGTATTTTACTCTTTATTAAATTTTTAATATTCGCTTGCAATTTAATAGTTATTTTCATTAATGGATTCCTTCGGCAAAAATAATGACGGACTCTCAAAAGAAAGTTTTTCTCTTGCAATGTAACATTATATATATGTGTGTGTATACTATATATACTCGGTGGGGGCTTGACAGGTCTTTTATGCATGTCAAACAACATTTTTTATGTAATAAATATTTTATTCTTTAATATAATTAAAACATAATTAAATATTACAATTAAAGAAAATACGTGTTAGTGGGTAGAAATAGTTATTAAGTTATTTAAATTTTGAACTCATTTTCTCAAGAAAAAAAAGGGTTAATAGCAACGTACCTCCTGTATTATGACTGTTGTGTACTTAATCTTTAATGTTGTAAAATATGGAATTCAACCCTCTAAGCTTTTTAAATAATGTAAATAAGACATTCCATCATTTTTAACGTCTAAAAGGTTCGTTAGTACACATCTGTATGTTACATGATGTATGTAATGGCAAAATTATCCTTTCTTTAAAATAAAAAAAATCTAATTTTTTTAAAATAAAAAATGGACAACAACAAGAAAAATAGCACCGACAGCAGAAATCAGAAGCAATCATAGAAGAAAATTGAAAAAACTAAAGAATAGAGGTGGCATAGGAAGTGACACAAGAAGCAACGTAGGAGGTATGTAGATGACGTTTGCGACAATGGTGATAAGCATGAAAGGGGTTGGGGTATTGGGTTCTATTTAGAAAGGGAGAGGGAGGTCACCATGAAAGGATTTGAGAGAATTGAGTTTTTTTTTAATAGTTTTTCTTTTATTTTTATTTTAAAGAAAGGAAAATTTTATCTTTACAATAATGATTGACACATGTATCCTAACCGTCCTTTTAGACGTTCAAAGTGATAGAAGGTCTTATTTGTACTATTTAAAATGCTTAAGAGGTTGAATGTGCTTGAGGGGTTGAATTTCACATTTGGCAACGTTAAAAAATTAAGTACACAAAATCTATAATATAGGATAAGCTGTTATTAACCTAAAAAAAAAATCCTTCATTAAATTATCAAGGTTATTTAAAAAAAAAGAATTTGAATTATCATGAAATATTTTTTTTAGGAGAAATCTCTTTTATACATGTAATTATGTAACAGATACACACACAGACGCTTTACTTTTTTGTGCCTATTTAATTACAGGAGTCCATTATTTATATTTGTTTTTTTTTTGTTAAAACCACGTGCATCTTCTTATCAAAACCAATCTTATTCAAGTCAGATAGATTATTTATATGTTAAAATAGATATTAAATATAATATCTTTCTTACCTATATAGATATTAAATATAATATTTTCTTACATAAATATACAGCAATAACCTGGTAAGTTGTAAGAGATTGTATTTATATATCTATAATTGAATGAACGAAAATAGATAAATTAATGTACACAATATATAGTTAGGAGTGCGCGTCGATCGATTTGAGTTATATTTTTAGATAAACTTATCCATTTGACAAACTCAACTAGTTGAACGAGTAGAGTTGTGTAGTTTTGAATGGGGTGGCCCGTCTCGAGTTCGACTTGTTGGATTGTTGACCGAGTCACATATTAATCCGGATAATTTTTTTAAGAATTTTTGTCTATTATTTTTGTCGTGTGAGAGAGTGTTGAGTAAGAGTGAGAGAGTGTCAACGTCGACTGAGAGAGGAGAGAGAGAGAGAGAGAGTGGACGGATTGTGGTGATGGGTGGTGGCACCGTGTGAGAGAGTGTCAATTGACTGAGGGTGAGAGAACGTCCAGTTGAGTGAGAGAGAGAAAGAACGACAGCAGACTGTGGTGGTGGGTGGTGGTGAGGTGGAATGGGTGAGAGGAAGGGAGAGAGATGGTGTGAGACTGTGAGATCTTAAAATGAGATGAGAGAATATGAGAGGTGAGACTCTATTGCTCAATCGCACAAAAATGCTTGACACATGTGTTGAGCTATCTTTTTCCAATAAAATTTGCCAATTAGCTTGAATTAAAGGACCTGATTTTAAAAAGCTAAATGAGTTATCCAATATCCTCCGAGTGGTTCACGAGCAAATTGTTTAATGTCTACAGTCTACACAATTTTATTTCCCATAATTATGGGTTGCTCTAATTTGCCATGTTTATAATTGAAGAAAATGAATACGACGATCGTAATTAATCAGCCAAAAAAGTCAATTTTAATCCAAGCTCACTATTTAGGAATTAAATATTACAATCAAATATTTTTTATTAACACAGGTTCTGCCCATTTCTTTGACAAACGGCCTCTTTGATCCACAATTTCAGCAAGAAACACAGGATTAGTCAAACTCAAATCTGATTGAGACCCTCTCAACTTGAAAATTACAATTTGGGTACTTGTTTGTGATTGATCCACCGCTTAAAGCTTAAACCATTCTGAACTTTGTCGACAACAATGAAAAACAAATAATTAATAGCGCAAAGGATTTTTTCTTTTTTTGGATAGATGGATACTCAAACCAATGAAAACAGATGGTGATCATAAACATTCACAGTCGCCTAAGAAAGCATCAACACAAATACCATTCTCAGCCCCTTCAACGTTATCATCAACACTAAAAATAGGATCAAAACTAAGATTGTGACATCAATGCTACAATATTGGTAAAAAAAATTGGCGTAAAGGAAAATGCTGTGTCTAAAAAATTTGTCAAATCTTATATCTAAATTACGTGACAAGATTTAGAGTGACCAGTTCATTTTTTATTTCACTCACAAGTTTTCTCATTTCACTAAGAATTTGCCATAGTGTTTTTGGTAAACTTTTCTAGCCATCTAGCATTACAAACTAATTAAAAAATTAAGTCGTCGATATATGAAGTCAACATTCGCTACTGAATTTTGTCCATGATAACTTTTTTTGGGCAAAGAACATCATGAGGGTGACTTGTTTGAATTTACGCGTCGGCATGTTTACATTATTGTAAATCATAACCATTTAATTAGAGATCCTAAGTCCTAATCTTCTGTAGAGATTTCCAATGAGAACGGTGGAAGTGGCACATTGGAATCTCAAATTGTGATGATCATGTGGGTAGAAATATTCCTGCTCATTCGATGGCCTACTAGGTAAGTAATGCGTTACTTTCCTACTTCTTATCGTTTTCTTGGAGATACGATGACCCTGTCCCCCACTGCTTTGTGATGCTAATTGCCCCATAATACGCCAAAAAGAGTGCACCTTCGCCAATGTACTTAATTTGTCATGTTTGTACCGCAGTCTTTATAGACATTAATGTAACCAAACCAAAGTGTTGAAGTTGTGTGTTTACATTAGACTAATGATTCATATTCATAATTTTAGGTTTACTAATCCTCGTAATCATTTTCAATCATATATTTGTCAAAATTTCATTGATTTTTATTTGAAATTTTAATAAATATATAATTAAAAATGATTAGAATAATCAGTAAACTTAAAGTTAGAACTCCCAAATATTACTCTTTACATTATTGTGTATCATAACCATTTAAGTAAGGAAATTATCCTTCCAAATATACCTAAAATTCTTGTTACAAGCACTGATTGAGCTTTTTAGTCAATTCATTTTTAATGACATAGGTATGAGTAACTGTGCAGGAGTAGCGTTGTCCAATTAGAGAACCTTAGCCAATATTTAATAAGTGTCTCGGGATAGAAAATATAGAGACAATATGGACAGAAACATATTTTAAAAAAGAGAAAAATTAAAATTGTCTTTATTTTATGATAATTTTTAATTAATTTTTATATATCTAAAAAAGAAAAATGAAGACAAGATGTCTGAGACACAGGTGAAGTGTTGCGTCTCTGCTTTACTTCCAAAATGGAGGGACGCTAGAGATGCATTTCCGCTGTTCTTACATCTCCATATTTTTTGTCTCAAGACACTTACCAAACACTGTCTTAAAAATACGGAGTACAACCTTCTAGTAACAGCTCGTTGTTTTCTGAATGGACATTGGAAATGTTATGAAGTACCCGTGATTGGTAACGCCTCCCTCCTTTTCTCAAAAAATACTACTGCTATAATATCTTGCTAATATTTTCTCCATGCAATTTTACATATCGCTTTTTATTTTAAATTTTATTTAAAATTAGTTATTGTTTAATTAAATTATGAAAATATTAATTTTTATCTTTTCAATTATACCTCTATTTATTATGAGTTCTCTGTTATTGTACTTCCTTCGTTTTCGATTAATTGTCATCTTTAACGTATGCATGAGTATTAAAAAAGGGTTTATCTAATAAGTGCCCTAAGGATACTTGTTAAAGAATTAATAAAGGAAAATTTTGTTTGAAAACATGATTTTTTTTTAAGTTTTCAGTATATTAAATACATTAAAAGCACTAAAATCCTTCTTGTTAATTTGGGTTCGTTACTAAGTGCCTTAGGGCACTTGTTAGCAAAACCTTTAAAAAACTTAATAGAAAATCATAGTATTTTACAAAGTTACTTCTATTTAATACGAAAAATTCTTGGTATACATCTAATAACCTGCCATCGTACTGCCACCAACATACACCATACTAACTTTTGTATTTTTCTTTCTTCTCTTCATCATCTCTTTCATGAATACACCACAACTAACTCGTATTTTTTTTGTTCTTCTTCGCCTTTCGTTATATTTCTTCTTATTATTATTCTTTTTCATTCACAGTACAGAGCATGGACAAGGTACGTAAGATCTGATGCTCCTCCTCTTTCTCCTTCTTCTTCCGTCAGAGGTTTCAACATTGATATGACGAATGAGGTTTAACTAATCAAACAAATTGTTGATCTAATTACGTGATATGTTTGTGCATTCATGTTAAAATCTAATTTAGGTTTAACTCATCTTTCCTTTTTTTCTTAAATACTAATTTGTGTTAATTACGTGTTATGTTTGTGCATTTATGTTTGAAATGTTTGTGCAATATGGTAATTGAAGTTCGTGCAATACACATTCCTTTGGTTTGATCTTTTAATATTTATTGTTAGTTGTGTTAATATATTTGTGTACTTATAATGCATATGTTTGTGCAGTAGTGTGGAAAATGTTTATGCACTACTCATTCCGCTAGTTTGGTCTTTTAATATTCAGTGTTAATTGTGTTCATATGTTTGAGCACTTATGTTGTGCTTGTGTAGTAGTGTGACAAATGTTTGTGCAATACTCTTTCCTCTGTTTTGGTCCTTTAATTAGTAATGTTTATCATTTCATATGTTTGTACACTTATGTTGTATATGTTTGTGTAATAAGGTTACAAATGTTTGTGCACTACTCATTTCGTTGGTTTGGTCTTTTAATATTCTGTGTTAATTGTGTTCATGTGTTTGTGCACTTATTTTGCATATGTTTGTGTAATATGGTTGCAAATGTTTGTGCACTACTCATTTCATTGGTTTGGTCTTTTAATTTTCGGTGTTAATTGTGTTCATGTGTTTGTGCACTTATGTTGCATATGTTTGTGCAGTATTGTTTCAAATTTTTGTGCACTACTCATTCCGTTGTTTTGGTCATTTAGTATTCAGTGTTAAGCACAAACAATTTCTTTTTTATTGTGTGTGTGCGCATGCGTTCGTGTAGCGGAGTGAGTGTGGTAGTGGAAGCAATTGGTTGAGAAATACATGAGTTGGGCCCCGAACGTATTAAAATGGTAAGTGACTGTACGGTGACATATATTTGGATATACATGTAGCAATACTCATTTAATACATTCGTTTTTATTTTCTCTCTCTTCTAGTAATATTCTCTTGGTAAGTTTATTTAATAGGAGTATAGTAAAAAAATATTAAGTGTCTAGATTTAAAAAGTGAACAATTATTTGTAAAAATACTAAAATGAAAATGTGGACAATTATTTGAGAACGAATGAAATGTTAATTGTATTACAATTTTACATAACACTTATTAAATGGTAATTTAGCCTAACATTTAATATTTTATTTAAATATGTGTAAATTAATTAATTTTTTAATACATGTCATGTAATTGTCAAAAATATCATGTAATATTAGACCATTTGATAAAGCCAAACAAACGATGTTAACCACTCTGTGCATGTCAATTCATCTGGACTCCAATTAATGGTTTACTTCTCACGGTAAAATTCGTTGCACAGATCAGTGACTATCCATACACCTTTCAAGCTAAGTGACAATCACTTTGCAGCTTTCACTTGTCCACTGATTCATCAGCACATGATTTTCGGACTTCAGCTAACATTATTTATCATATTTAAGTTAGAACAGCTTTCAAAATGAACTGCAACGATTGCAAACTCATGTTTTCTAGTGAAATTAGGGTATATTTTACTTTTTATGCAGCTTGGCTCCTCGGCTAACGTGTATATACTATATAAAGATATATATAAAATATGATCATGCAACATTTACGTATTTTAAAAAATTATGGTGTGATCTTATAACATTATATTAGATATGCTTTAAAGACATTTTAACTCCCCTTATAAAGAGTATATTGCCAGAGGCACACGTTGTTTAGAGATAGAGATTAGATAATTTTTATAAAATAATACTTTATGTACTATTAAAATGTAGCAAACTGCATCCAATTGTATTTAAAATTTGTTTTCTCTTTGCTCTCCGCACTCTTCCTCATGCGTCTGCAACCTCAATTTCCATCTCTTTTCTTCTATTTGTAAACCTTAATCATAGAATTTTTTTTCCTTTTTCCATCTCTAACCTCCAATTCCTTTTTTTTCTTCTTCTTATTTGTTTCCACCATCTTTTTTATTTCGTTTTTGTTTTCATTTTGTTCTTTGCAAGACATTATGGATCTCAGAGTTTTTGTTTAATTTTTTCATCTCATTCTTTGTTTCTAGTTGTTCAAAAGTTTGTTTATGTTAGAACAAAAATTTTCTTCTTTTTTGTTTTCATTTTCGTCTTATCCTTTATTTCAGCTTGTTCAAAAATTTGTATCTATGTATACATACTTATTTATACATTGACGGTACGTTGAACGTTTTTCAATTGTACACCAAGAATTACTAATTTTTATAAGTGCAAGGCAAGTGCATGACAGGCATTCCTCTCCTCTTGAACTAGTTTTTTGGATTGAGTTAGACACTCAATTCTTTAACTCTAAAATGACAACCCAATCGGCCCCCACCTCCCTATTTCCTTTATGATCTTTATCTTCATCCTATGCTCAAATTGAAGGGAGTGAAAATGTAAATAATGATCTTTTATCTAAAAGTTGTTATAAGTTATTTTAATTTTGAATCATGGATAAATTTAGATTAAGTTCTTTATCTCCATTGCATTCATTCCTCAAATCATATAATGACACGTGAACATTTTTTTTGATAAGTGTAAACTTGCAATTTTTAAATTACCTATTGAAAATAAAATGTCCACATGTCATTGTATGATTTGAGAAATGGATGTAATGGAGATAAGAAACTTCATCTAAGTTTTATCCTTGAATTATTGTTATTCTATCATTGGTTTAGTTTAGGTAATTAATTCTCTAATCTAGTTTATCTTTAGTTATAATTTGAATTATAGTTATCTTTGTTATTATCTCTGTTGTAACAACTTGATTTATTTAATTAATAATAATAGGTTGACAAGTCTTATTTAGTTCAACCATTCATCCAAAACTTTGATATGATGTCAAAACTTATCCTAAGATTATTATTAAGCCATCGAAAAATGATCATTTGTGCAAATTTCATGCTCTAAATGTTCATTTTGAGTGTGACAGAGTGTATTAGAGTATCACATTGTTTACAGATAGGGTTTAAATAGCCTTTACGTGTACAAGGCAATCCTCCCCTTTTGAGTTAGCTCTTGATATTGAGCCAAGTCACTCAATTTTTCAATATATATATATATATATATATANATATATATATATATATATATATATATATATATATATATAAGTGAGAGGATCTAAAAACCATTTGTCTTAAGGATCGCACAAAAAACTTCTCTGTAATTCTAATACACCAATGTTATTGTGAGTAAGTATTGAGATATGTGTTAAGAATTGAGATATATGTCATGTGTAAGGAGATGAGATAAGATAATTTGTATAATTATGTACAATAATGTTAGGAGTACATTGGTTTTATTGCCATTGTACAACTACTATATGACGTACGTATGGTATATATACACAACGACATTGAATGGATAAATTTTTGTAAATACATGCACAAACATTTTTCACATACAAAACCAAATTAGATTGGATTTACGGTGCATTAAATAGCGAAAAGTAATTATTCCACTTTCTTTCCTGCTCCCCACTCAGACTCTAAATACGTTGACTCACTCCTACCATGCACAAACATTTTAAAGTAGATGCACAAACTTATGAACTGACATGCATAAACTTTTCAACAAGCAGGAACAAATAATAAGACAAAAAAGAAATGAAAATGACGAATAAGAAAATTTTGATACTCATGTGCACAAACTTTTCAACAAGAATGCACACACTTTTTTAGACACATGCACAAATTTTTGAACAACCAAAAACAAAAAATATGATGGAAACTAAAACAAACATGAAGATGAAAACGAAGAAGAAAATTTTTAGTGTTCAAGTGTACAAACTTTTGAATAATAATGCACAAACTTTTTAACAACTAGAAACGAATATTATGACGGACATGAAAACGAAAATGACGACAAAAAAGAAAACTTTAGTGCTCATATACACAAACTTTTGAACAACTACGCACAAATTTTTCTTTTTACACATGTACAAACTTTTGAATTACCAAAAACAAAAAAAATGATGAAAATGAAAATGAAAACTATTTAGACCCACAATATTTTGCAAACAAGAAAAGAAGAAGAAGAAAATGAAAAAAATTTAAATGAATAAAAATAAACTGAAAAAATGAAAGGAAAAAAAATGTTTGTGATAAATGAAAAAAAAGGAAGGAAAAAAAGAAAGGAGAGTGATGCAAGAATAGACGAAAAAAAGAGAAGGAAAAGAAGAAATAGGAACAAAAGAACCTGAACCTGATGAAAAAAATGGGATCACTTCTTATGGACTCGTTGAGAATGATTCTGATCTAGTTNTAAAATTCTATCTTTATATAAGCAGTGATCATGTTTTCATCTATCAATATTTTTCTTCTCCTTTTTTTTGATTTTTTTTGACTTCTTAATGGAAACCAAAGAAAGATTCAAATGAAACCTTTCCCACAATATTCTTCGGCAGAAAGACAAGAGATCAAGTAGAAAAAGAAGAAAAAAAAAAGAAGAGAAGAACAAAAGAGAGTTCCATTTTAATCAGTAAATCCAATATGTATAAGACAAATGAAGCGGAAGTTAGCAGCTACCAAAAGTACAGTTTGCTGAATAACGTACTCAGTCAATTCATATGATAAATTTTTTGATTATAGATTTTGTTTAAGTTGAAATAACTCATTAATAGTAAATACAATCTGGATGGGTGGAATCACACTGTATAAAAGTAATGCTGATAGGTGGACATTAGACACACAACAAGTTGATATACGTATATCTGATTTGTGTTTGAATTGATTGATCGTCTTGCACAAAGCTGAATTATTAAATTCACTGCTTACTTTTTGCAATTCTTTTTCTCCAACTGTTATCTGTCACGGCCTGCCTGACCTTGTTCGGTATATAGTCAGATTCATCAAAGACCTAGGGTGAGGTAAATATTTGTGAGACTGTGACAGTTCAAGTGAAATGCATGTGTGATACAGATATTTAAATGGGGAACTGTTTTATTGGAGAAGTTTATTTTGGAGGTATTTGTTTTTTTTTTCTAAATGCAAAATCCATTGAAAATCACTATAAGAAAATAAGTGTTTTTGTGGTAGTTTATTTTGCAATTTGCGGTGGTTAGAAAACCGTGGTGTGTACCTCCGTTCTTAAACCCTTTAGCAACGGTTTGGAGTTACAGTTGGAATTATCACCACCGATGTATTATTAGCAGCAGTCTAGAACTGCCAGGAAATACTATTTAACTATTAGTGGCGGTTCCCGCCACTATTTGTTTTTATTTTATTTTATTTTTTTTCAAATTTTTATAGTACGTATTTCTTAACAAATATTTGTCTTTTACACCAAACCACNCCCATCCCATCCATGTTGCGCTGCCAGCTTGTGTTGGCTCCTCCAATTTCCACCCAATGGGCCAATCACATGGGCCTCCAAAATTATTTTACACTTGAAAGGGAAATGTTTTTATAAAATGTTTTTTAAATGTTATTTTTACTATTTTGATTGAACAAAGATCCTCTAAAATGAGGATCTTACTTTAGATGATAAAGTGAGGGGTTTTACCCTTAAATCAATAAAGTGATATCCTCACTTTAAATAATCTCACTTTAAATGATAAATTGAAGGATTTTACCTTTAGATCAATAAAGTAAAATCCAACTTATCACTTTTTTTTTTCAAGGGTGAAACCCTCCCCTCCACTTTACCCTCTAAAGTGATATCCTCCCTAGAGGATCTAAATCCATTTTAATTATGTGTAGGGCACTGTTAGATAAATCTCTTTAAGGTGTGAATCAAGTTAAAATCTCATCCAATAATAAATATATATATGTATTACACAGTATCTCACACATAAATGAGTACGATTAACACAACTCTTTTTTAAGGGTTAATACCCCATTTGGTCCCCGAACTTTACACCAATGCCTTAGTTGGTCTCTCAACATAAAAAAATGTTAAGTTAATCCTTAGACTTTGCAAACATTGGATTCGCTACTCTAAGTAGTCTCTAAACATTCATACATAGGGTTCATGGCGAACCTGAGTTATATTATTATTGGTTGAAAGATATACTCTCTAAAGAGAAGTCCTACAAGGCACAGTACAAATATCATCAGTTATTCTTTAATAATTAATAATAAAGAGAAGGGCAAGAAACTCTCCAATCCTTCCCTATAAAACCCCAAAGTAAGTCCTCCTCAAACTCCACCACTCACTCACCAAACCAAAGTTACCAAACTTTTCGGCACACACAAATCTTTTGAGAGAAAAAATGGCTTCCAAGGCAGCTGTTCTCCTGGCCCTGAACCTCCTCTTCTTCACCGTGGTGAGTTCCAACTACGCCCCATGCCCACCACCACCCCACAAAGACCACCACGGTCACAAGCACTACCCACCCGCAGTCCCAAAGCAGCCACCTTCCCCTAAGCAGCCCACTTGCCCCAAGGGCACCCTCAAGCTCGACGTGTGCGCCGACGTGTTGGGACTCGTCCACGTTCAGCTCGGGAAGCCCTCCGAGAGCCCTTGCTGCTCCCTCATCGACGGCCTCGTCGATCTCGATGCCGCCGTGTGCCTCTGCACCGCCCTCAAGGCCAACGTCCTCGGTATCAACCTCAACATTCCCCTCAGCTTGAGCTTGATACTCAACTACTGTGGCAAGGAATGCCCCAAGGAATTCGTTTGTGCTTAATTAATATTTTACTTTCTTCTTCTTCTTCAAATTAATAAGTATATGTCTTAAGGTTCTGTTTTTGCTATATTCGTTATTTATTATTATCATGCTATGTACTTCGTATTAATGCCGTATATTGTTACGGTTATTATTGTTGTTGTGATGGTTGGAAGCCGTTACTTTGAATTCCTTATTGTAAGTGGATTTTCCTCTAATAAAATTCTATCTTTATATAAGCAGTGATCATGTTTTCATCTATCAATATTTTTCTTCTCCTTTTTTTTGATTTTTTTTGACTTCTTAATGGAAACCAAAGAAAGATTCAAATGAAACCTTTCCCACAATATTCTTCGGCAGAAAGACAAGAGATCAAGTAGAAAAAGAAGAAAAAAAAAAGAAGAGAAGAACAAAAGAGAGTTCCATTTTAATCAGTAAATCCAATATGTATAAGACAAATGAAGCGGAAGTTAGCAGCTACCAAAAGTACAGTTTGCTGAATAACGTACTCAGTCAATTCATATGATAAATTTTTTGATTATAGATTTTGTTTAAGTTGAAATAACTCATTAATAGTAAATACAATCTGGATGGGTGGAATCACACTGTATAAAAGTAATGCTGATAGGTGGACATTAGACACACAACAAGTTGATATACGTATATCTGATTTGTGTTTGAATTGATTGATCGTCTTGCACAAAGCTGAATTATTAAATTCACTGCTTACTTTTTGCAATTCTTTTTCTCCAACTGTTATCTGTCACGGCCTGCCTGACCTTGTTCGGTATATAGTCAGATTCATCAAAGACCTAGGGTGAGGTAAATATTTGTGAGACTGTGACAGTTCAAGTGAAATGCATGTGTGATACAGATATTTAAATGGGGAACTGTTTTATTGGAGAAGTTTATTTTGGAGGTATTTGTTTTTTTTTTCTAAATGCAAAATCCATTGAAAATCACTATAAGAAAATAAGTGTTTTTGTGGTAGTTTATTTTGCAATTTGCGGTGGTTAGAAAACCGTGGTGTGTACCTCCGTTCTTAAACCCTTTAGCAACGGTTTGGAGTTACAGTTGGAATTATCACCACCGATGTATTATTAGCAGCAGTCTAGAACTGCCAGGAAATACTATTTAACTATTAGTGGCGGTTCCCGCCACTATTTGTTTTTATTTTATTTTATTTTTTTTCAAATTTTTATAGTACGTATTTCTTAACAAATATTTGTCTTTTACACCAAACCACCAATAATTATAGTTAAAGGCCTAATTAATCTGAATCTGTACGTAGGGTTTAAGGCCTTAATTTTTGGTTGAAAATGTTTTCTTCCTCTACTAACGTGCCAGGGACAGAAATAAATGGCAGATGGACAAAATATGCCTCATGCTAGGCTGTAACATGACATAACGAGATAAAAGGAAAAAAAAAATGTAATTTATGCGTTCACAAATAATTGTCTATTTTTTATTTTATATAAATATTAAAAAAATTAATTTTTTAAAAAAATTTAATAATATTTTACAAAATTATTTTTATTAATTTTTTATTTATTACTTTATTTCTTTTTCACTACTTTCATTATATAAAGATAGACTAAAAAAAAGATAATTAATATTGTCTAAATTTAGTAACTGAATAGTTAATTCTTGTAAAAATACTAAAATAAAAAAATGGATAATTATTTAAGAATAGAAAAAGTAAAAAAAATCAAAAGAGAAGAAAAAATGCTTACTTCTCTTTTTAATTCAGAGATTTTGTCCTCATAAAAATGTTTTTAACGAGACTCTACCTATATGTTTTGTATAGTATATTGGTGACTTTTAGGCAACCTTTGTTTACTG
This sequence comes from Nissolia schottii, assembly GCA_003254905.1. Taxonomy (NCBI): domain Eukaryota; kingdom Viridiplantae; phylum Streptophyta; class Magnoliopsida; order Fabales; family Fabaceae; genus Nissolia; species Nissolia schottii. Next base: position 33,953 of record QANU01058179.1, on the reverse strand, counting down.
AGACAAGACAGAAATACTGAAACATAGGGACAACAATCTTGTTTGTTTACTAAGACAAGTATAAAAATTTTGTATCTCAAGATAGAAAATTTGTGTATTTTCTGTACCTCCATTTTGTTGGGACATGGAGATAAGACACGGTGACACAATCTTTTATATTAGGATAATGTATTTTTTTCTATTAAATTAATGCAATAAGAGTATTTTAAGTCATTTGGAGTGTATTTTCTATCTTGTCTATGTCAAGATAGTTTCTTATCTTAGTTTAGATTGATTTAGTTTAATTTAAATTGATTATGTTATTATTTTATGATTCTACTTCTAGCCTATATATAGAGGCTACCTTATTGTATATTTAAAATACACAACTATCAATAATATTATTATCAGCTTTTTCTATAATCTCCTTTATTGTTTTTCCTGTGCCACTATTCTCGTTTACCCACGATGTTTAACGATCTATATTAAAGCAAACAAGATATAAATACGAAAAAGTGTGTCTTATATACTGTCATCAAACAGAATATAAGATTGACTTGTATATCTCTGTATTTTAGTCTTCTTTGAGCAACCAAATACCAAATGCAGCCTTAGTGTTGGATTGGATGTCTTGTACTTTGTAACTTGCTTGACCTTGCGGCTTTAAGGCTTTCATCAATAAAACATTAGAAAAAGAGAAGAAGAAGAAGGTGAATATTGCAAACTAAGTGAAGAAAAACAAAGGAAACAGTGTGGTGTGTGCATGCAATGAAAATCTGCGAAAACTGCTGCAAGGGTTTCATAATCAGAACACGAACTAGAGTTCACGGATTCTACTGAGCTGGTCACGGATATATAGAGTCACTCTCGAATTCAGAGGAAACCCCCCCAAACAAAACTCCAAAACCTCCAATTATCTAACTCTTATCCCAATCACTAACACTACTCTTCGCGGATGTTCTACACACTGCCATGTGTTACTTACCCAAATCCAATAATCATATTCTTTTATCCTTCAAGGGTTTCTCCTGCTCTATATATAAATAATAACACACTATCAGTACAAAATCAAACCACAAACACATAGAAAACCAAGAAGAATATATAGTTTCTACTTTCGAGAAATGTTTTCGAACCCAAAAGCTAAAGCCATGTTCTTGATCTTGATGATCTTGATGATGAATGCTACGCCGCCAATATTAGCTTGTGGTCGATGCACTCAGCCACACCCACCCCACCACCCCCACCCGCCCCACCACGGCGGCGGCCACCCAAAATCCCCTCCTCAGCCACCAGTCGTTATGCCTCCCATCATCGTCAACCCTCCCCCGGTCGTGTGCCCTCCCCCGGTGGTATACCCTCCGCCGCACGTCAGCCCTCCTCGCCAGCCGACGTGTCCGATAGACGCGCTGAAGCTGGGGCTGTGCTTGGACGTTCTCGGGGGGCTGGTGCATGTTGGGATAGGGAACCCTATCGAGAATGTTTGCTGTCCCGTGATCCAAGGGTTGCTTGATCTCGAAGCCGCTATTTGTCTTTGCACAATTATCAGGTTAAGGCTTCTCAACCTCAACATCTTCATCCCTCTTGCACTTCAAGTCCTTGCTACTTGCGGCATGACCCCTCCTCCTGGTTTCGTTTGCCCACCCCTCTGAGCATCGGAAAATTCTTGTATAGACACAAGTCTATCGCGTCATAGTTAGGCTCACTCGCATAAAGTTGGTGGAATCCTTTAATTAAGATGTATGCTTAAAGTTGAAGTGTTAAACTCTGTGTCTATACAAGAATCTCTCTTACTGCATGAGCTGGGCTCATGCAGAATGCTCCGATGTTAGTTTTCTATGTTTGGAACTCTAAAAATACTATAAGTGGTTTGGACACAAAGACTAAAGCTTTTGCCTGAACTATGATTAATTTGGAGCTTTCCAAACGGAAATCCGAACATGTTAATTATCTATGTTATCAAGGGGTAGTTATATGTTAAATTATATGTATAAGGTGTCTTGCTCTCTACTAGGGTTTCCGGGTTGATGTAACTCTGATGTAAATGTAGCTTATAAATATATTAAGCTGTAAACTATATAGGTTTAGACTTCACAACTGGTGAGCAGGGTCAGTTAATTATGATCTCCTGTTGTGACTTTGAGGGTTCTGTTCCGGTTTCTTTGCTACGTACAAACTAAAGCTTGTTTAATTTGTTATACATGTAACTGCGATCTAGTTGTTTCCTACTTCTATATATCTGTGTATCGTGGAGCATGCGCACACACATTTGCCAGGATTTACGTGAAAATTTTGTTGCAACTGGGCCAGAGCCCAAATTTTTACAGAGAGTGATCTAACTTGTACCGTACGTGTTGCCCGATAATCAAAGCCCAGTACAGATATTTTGCCTCCTCGCGATAGTCACATCTCTTGCATCTTTACTATTCAAACTGTTGAGCAAAAATTAATCATGATAGTATTTGTCTAACTATACAGTTTTTAGTTGGTAAAGTTTATGCCATTATAATTTGGAGTTGTGTAGTCATTTGACATAAAATATTGTATTGATTCATATTTTATTTACTATTAAATGAGATTTTAAATGTCATATAAATTCCATTAAAATCTCATTTAGTAATGAGTGAAGTGTGATTCTTCTCCGTGCCTCATACACTGAAATAGACAGTGTTAACAGACAATCAAAGCCAGTACCAGAAATTAAAAATAGGAGGGCGGTGCGTAAAAGTTATTTTCCTATTTAATAAAGGAAATTGCAACACTATATGTGCATACAATACACAGAAGGGTCAGATGTGACAAAATAAGGTTCACGGGGGAGGCCACTGCCACTGGCAGCTAATTGGGACCACCCGTCTAGATTCTCTGACAACCACATATGCTTGAATATTGAAGAATGAACCCATAAACAAGGCAGCATTTTATACGCCAAGCATGTAATACGATCTATTTATTCAATGCTGAATCTCTGAAGTTTGATAACAGATTGCATTAAATCTTGTTCATAAAATATATTTTATTGGATGCTAATCCAAAAAGTATATAAAATTATTAAATTGTTTTCTCCTTTTCATTTAAGACTTTTAGAGAAATAATTTTTTACCTGTGTCGGAGTCCCTAATATCTAACTATGAGTCAAAATAATTTTTGCATGAAGAGTACTGTCAATTTAAATTTTTAAAAGAAATAATTCTTGACAAGATAAAATAGACATCAAGCACGGAATATTGTAGGAGTTTTCTGCCGATGATCCTAATCCTATATTGTGATTTGGGTATAATAAAAAAAAAAAATCAGCATCGATCAAGGACTTCTTTGGTCGGTGACTTGATAATTTCAACGAATCCATAGTTTGAGGATGACAGTTCCAATACGTTACCTAGAGAACCAAGGGTAATACCATACATTTAATTAATTAGTTACTCTATTCGTTCGATTTTAATTGTACATTTTTTATTTTGTAAGATTTTAAAATATTCGTACATTTATAGTATTTAGGTGTAATTATCTTTTTATTTATTTATACCCCTAATTATAATGAAGCATTTATTAATATAATGAATGTGAAGAGAGTAATAATTGTATTGAAAATAAAAATTTATTTTTTTAAATGAGGATAATTTTGTCAATTCATATTATTTTATGCATTTACCAAAATTTTTTTTTAACGTTGATATATGTAGTATTTGCTTTTGGACAACTAAAATAGAACGAAGAGAATATTCAATTTAATGGTAAATAAAAATCTAAAATAGGGTCATGCTATATATAAGAAAACCCTAAAAAATAGGTCTTTCCAAGGATTTCAGGAAAATTGTTGGAGTCTCCGGTGATTGGCGCCAAGGAAGCATGGCTTGGAAAGGTTTGGCTCCACCAAAGGCCGAACTACTCATGTGGTTCATTCTCCAAAATCATCTGAACACTAAATATCTCGCCAAGGATAATCTTTGTACCTCCATGTCCTCCCATATTGGTGTTTGTACTTACGCTCCTGGTTCGAGCTTTTTTAACTATTAAAAAAAAGAGCCCTAAAAAAGTTTAGTGCTACAAATAATTTCTTTATCTTAAAATATTCATTACAAATGTTAGGAGAAATCCAAAATCATAAGAAAACCAATCTTAAGAGACAATAATTGGCATCATTTGACATTAAGGGTGTACAACAGTTAGGTTGATTAGCCCAACCCGTTGACTCAAACTAATCCGAAGCTAATCGGATCAGGTTAAGTCATGTGCTCAGGTTGATTAGGTGAAACCCAATCGTCTTCCTAAGGTTAGGAGGCGGATGGTCGGGTTTCAAACCCCACTTACCCACTCGACCAATCATTTTTTTTATTATAATAAATATAACAAAAATAACCCAATTCAACATAAAAATACCATGAAAAAAAATTCAAAAACCCTAACCTTGTCATTCTTTTTTTTTAAATATAGTTTACCAAAATAAAAAAAATTGTAGATTTTTTTATAAAATAAAAGGTGATTGGGTGATCCATCTGATCTAATGTTAGGTTAAGTCAACTTGGATCACCATTTTAAAAACACTAATAATAATAAAAATTGACTTGTGGACCAATGTCGGGTTGGGGGTGAATTTTCTCTTAAAAATTGCCCGGACGCGTTGGACGTAAACCCCTGATCGGCACATAGAACCAAGAAGCAAAAGTGTGAAAGAGTAAAGTGTTATCCTAAGTATGTAAAAGAGTTTGGCTGGTTTCATTTTTAAAGTAACTAATAAGTCATTTTCTCCTTCAATAATTCTACATTAAGGTATAATTTCATCACTGATGAAATCATTATAAAAGAGTTCCTCGTACGGAGAGATTTGTCAACTTTACTTATGTCATTATCTCCTTATTTTTCATAATAATATAATAGACTGACTTGTTTCTTTCTTGGCTAAACATGGAAAGATTCTTTTCACATAAAAATTGTCCATACATGTATTCTAGATATAATTTGAAAATCGATGACCAGGAAAAGGAGAAATGAAATCTCTATACTAGTAATCCTTTTCACCTTTTCTGCTTCATATTGTCTCTTTTATAACAATGGTGTATGGTTCTATCAATCACATTATTCTAACAAGTAACAACCGGACAAAACAAAAATAAAAAGGTAAACTTTAATCAAGCCCATCAAACTAGACCAGGAAAACATCACATAAACCATGAAATCCAGCTCAACATTGCGTAGTTCTCAATCCTAAGTAGCACAAACATCTTTCTCATTGCTAACAATATTATTCAATCTCTCGATTTCCATAGCTTTACCATTATGATAGTGTAAGAAGCATCGACATGACACACGACACTCAAATTTTAAAATTTTACATGACACAAACAAGGTATATATAAGTATATACTTAAATATTTATAATAAATTTTTAATATTTTTATTAATTGATGTCAAACTACTAATTTTAATATTTTTTAAATTCCTTTCAAAATATATGGAACAACTCTAATTTTCTAAGAGATCATATTATTATAAATCATTTCGTATCTAAAATATTTTTTATTTGGGCACGACACAATTACAGCTCAGAATTAACATTAAGATATAGCTTAGACACGACTAATCATAAATATTTTAGACACTTTTAAACATGTATAACACTTTTAAAATCGAATTTTTGTTCACTTCTAAGGATCGCTCGAGCAGTGTGCCAACCGCTTGCACGATTGTGCTCCAGAAACAAAATTGAATTCTTTTAAAAGGAACCGTTCAAGCGGTTGCACCAACCACTTGAGTGGTGGTTTGTCAAGCTGCAATGACATTTCACAATTCTTTTTTGTAATTTTAATTGCGGGTCGTAAAAACAAGGAGATATATAGATGCATTTTAAAAGGGCATTTAGTCCCCACTTATATTCATTTAGCGTTTCGGAGACCAAGAACCCCGGGAGAGCAACCGAGAGAAGGTCAAAGGTAGGGAATTTGAAGTAAGAGTAGAGAATCCTAAATTTCTATAATTCTACATTTGTTCATATATGTATTTCATCTTCTCCTTAAACTCTTTGGTGATGTTTGTGTACTCAATTAGTATGAACTAATCCTCTTTTTAGCTAAGACTTGATGTAAACTCCATGGATTTATTATATTAAATTCGATGTTATTCAGTTTATAAGTTGCTTTGAATGCCTTTATCTGTTCTCATTGCTTTCGGTTTGTTGGCCTTTTATCGAATAATTTCCTGTTGTGTTTGTAACTTGAGAGAGGAAAAACATGAGTGCATAAGGTATAAGTCATAAATTGAGCGAAATTCTAAGAGGAGTAAACACGGTTTGTGTGATTTTAATTAGGAACTCATAAAGCAATCAAGTTTCGAATAAATTAATTCTCCCTAAGAGATTAGGCAAAGAGTTTGAGAAAATAATTAGTGACTTTGAGTGACACACTTGACTAATAGAGGAGTCATAATCTCAATATACAAGTTATGAACTAAATAATTGAGGATTAATTTAGTAAAAATTGTGGTAGTTGAAATCGAATGCCCTAACTATCTCTTAGATCCTTAAATTCAAATCAAATTTTTTTGATTACTTTAACTTTTGTTCTAGCTTTGTTTACTCTTTTTAGATTTAAATTAGTTGTTACCCTAAACAATCAACGCACATTCCTTTCAAATTATTTATTTAGTGTTTGTTCAATGATTAATTAGTCCTCATAAAAATAATATTTATTTTTACTCATTTTATTACTTATACTACGCAATACAATTGCCATGAATTATCGTATCATCCTCCCTCTTAAAAAAATACCAAAAACTATTGTTACTAGTACTTTCAACAATTTTTGACGACGACGACGAAGATTTAATATTTATATATCATACTATTATTATCAATTACATATCTTTTACGTTATAAACAAAACTAATGTTTAAATTTTTTTATGGACAAAACTAATGTTTAATTATTGAGCCAGTAGTTTTTGTCAAAAGAATAAGATAGTTAAAATAAATTAGTGGGGATTTGATAAAAATTCTAATAAATAGATTGAAGTGTAGCATATTTTTTATTAGATTAAGGGGGAATGTTCACGTAGGTTCCTGAACTTTTTTACATTGTCCACCTAAATTCCTAAACAAAAAGAAAAAGTCCCTCATAGGTCCATGAACTTTTTCATTGTTTTCCCTATTCATCCCTCCGTCTGTTTGCGAAGCGTCACAACAGCACACATGGCAGTTAACTCATCTTCTCTTCCTCACTTTCTCATCCTCCATTCCGAAAATGCCAAATTTGAGCTCTTTGTCGGAAGTGGTTGGAGAGATGCGAGTTGGAGAGACGCTGTCAACAATGGTTAGGGAAAAGGCAGTGAATAATAGGCCAAACGTCAACACCAAAAATACCATATTTGAGCTTGTGATTTTGTGTGGGTTTTTGAGTTTGGAGTTTGCGTTGGTGGTGATGGGTGACGGTGTAGAGGTTGTGGTGGCAATAGTGGTGGGCAGAGGCGTGGAGGTCGCGAAGCGATGGAGGTGGGAAGAAATGCATGGGCAGCTCCAAGGCCACTCTTCACCTGCCATGATCTTGCTTCCATGAGAGTTAGAGCTATTGGGTTTGGATGTGGTGGGCCACTCTTCACTTGCCATGACCTTGCTTCCATGAGAGTTAGAGTTACTGGGTTTTGGTGTGGTGGGTTGATGGTGATAATGGTTTGGGTATGGTGAGTTAGCTCTCAAGTTGCAGCTGCCATGGAGGATGGGGAAGTGAGAAAGCGAGGGAGAGTTGATGTCCATGACATCACATACAGATGGAGGGATGAACAGAGAAAATGGATAAAAAGTTTAGGGACTTAAATTTTTTTTTTTCTGTTTGTTCAGGAACCTATGTGGACAACGCGGAAAAGTTTAGGGACTTATGTGGACATTCTCCCTTAGATTAATTTTTATGCAATAATAGTGTAAAAGAGTTTTACACTATTATTTAATTGTGTGTTATTATTTGAATGACTTTTGAAGTACTAAAAATAAGACTCAACCACTTGCAATTACTCGTGATTAATTATTCGAAAAAAAATGTTGAAACTTCCTTATCTTAATTATATTTTTGATAATTCTTATAAATGATACTTGACAACAATGTGTGTATATATTTTTTTTATTTTACTCTCCAAAATTGTGTCAAGTAAGTATCTTGAATATAGTTGTTAAGATAATTAAACTAAATGATTAAGAGACTTTAGCATTTCTTTTGATAAAAAAACGGCATACCCTCTCAAAAAACGTATCTGCCCCCATCTATTGACTCTGTCCACGTTGCATATCACGGGACGAATAGTGCTTCGAAAATTGACATCATTTGCCAAAAACTTCAACAAAACTAATGTACCCGACTGTCCACATAACGAAGTAAAACCATCTCTCTCTCTCTCCCTCTCTCTCTCTCTCTCTCTTTCTTTCTTTTTTTTCTTTTTTTTAAATGTTTTATATGCAATTCAAAATTTGTCAACTTCTGTATAATTCACTATTTTTAATATGTATTTTTTCTTTTTTATTATTCTTTATTTTTTTTTCATTTCTTCCCTATCCCATCATTTTTTTTCGTTTTCATTATTCTTTATATATTAATCCAAGAATTTTCATTTTCGTTTCCATCATATTCATTGTTTTTGGGATTTCAAATGTTTGTATATGTGTATAAACAATTTGTGCATGTCTGATTGATCAAAAGCTTGTGCATGTGCATAGAAAAATTTGTGCATTCTTGTTCAAAAGTTTGTGCACGTAAACACAAGTTTTCTTCTTTATCTTCATTTTTGTTTACGTTTCTGTTATATTTTTTGTTTTTGGTTGTTAAAAAGTTTGTGCACGTCAATTCAAAATTTTGTATGTATGCTTTAAAATGTTTGTGCAAGTAGAAATTGAGTCCACACGCTGAAAGTGTAAATGAGGAGATATAAAAAGTACAACAATTAATTTTTACTATTTATTGCACGCACATGCAATTGTTTGCAATTCTTTCTTTTTTTATTTGTTGAATAAAGGAGTATTTAATTCTGAATTTCTCGAATGCAAATCCAAGTAAAAAACGACATACATGCTAGGTAGCTAGATGCCAAATGATTTCAGGTTCTGCATCATGCTTTTAAAAGGTAGTATTTAATTCCATCCCTCCTTTTGCGGAAATGGATCGAGTTGGCATAATTAAACCTAATGTTATAGATTTGGTTTCATTAGCTTAATAATGGTTCAATTTTCTTGGGTGTTAAATTAAAATAAATAGTCTATGCGCATAATAGTATAGCGCATTAGTGATCACGGACTCAGATTATAGCGCATTAGTGATCACGGACTCATATTAGGGTTTGCATGTTTATATTTCTGCTTTCGTTTTCTCTTTTTCTTAGTTTTTTTTTTTTTTTTGAGATGTGTTTTTATATATATTTTATACATGGGTCATCTAAGGATGAATAAAGTGTGAGTGAAGACAATATCTCGTACAAAATTAATCTGCATGACATTTTGTTTACTCTTTCTTGGGCATTGGAAGATAAAAGAATGGCGAAAACAATTTAGCTGATAGCTGCTGATCTCATTCACCCAGAAAAAAAAAAACAAAAGAGAGAAGAAATTAATTAACAAGTAGTTATTGGAATATAATAATTTCTTAATCCAAATAAATAACACTAGCTCAACAGCTTGGTATAGCCATTGTACACTGAACACATAAAACATACACCGGATTAAAGTGATAACGAGCAGTTAATCATCCAAGCACGTACAAGAATCATACACCCACCAATGGAATTTTCATTTTAGGAAAAAAAAAATGGAAAGCCAATGAAGCATAAAAGCGAAACATTACGATATTATTGTGCATCTTGTGCCGCACCATATTTAGGAGCACTGAAAGTCACGTGGGACTTGCCTTGAGCAAACGTTGAGGAGCAAGCTGAGTGAGATGGGAAGGTTAAGGTTGATGCCTAGAATGTTTGCCCTAAGGGCAGTGCAGAGGCACACGGCGGCTTCAAGATCAACGAGGCCGTTAAGGAGGGAACAACAAGGGGTCACTGGTGGCTGACCCAATGTCACATTCACTAGCCCGTTCAGCACGTTGGCGCACACTCCTAGTTTGAGTGCGTCACGTGGGCATGACGCACTTGAAGAAGGGGTAGAGCCACCGCTAGATGGGGTGGATCCACCAGAAGGAGTGGATCCACCCGAGGGGCTAGAGCCACCTGAGGGACTAGAGCCACCTGAGGGGTTTGGCCTTGGCTTTGGCCTTGGTGGGTATGGCCTTGGATTGTAACCGGGGCATGACCCGCAAGCAGAGACGAGTGCGAAGAAGAGGAGGTTGAGTGTGAGGAAAAGCGCAAGGGAGGAGGAGCAAGTCTTGGAGGCCATCCTAAACTCTTGAAGTAACTCTAGCTAGTGTGTGTTTGTGTGTTTACTACTAGTGCTAGTTAAGTACTAGAGCTTAAGAGACGAGTGTGTTTGAAGATGGTTTTATTTGTGGTGAATGGTGGTTTATATAGTGGTCGTGGAGAGTTTGATTTGGAGGGCAAGTGGGGAGGGGGGTAATGAGTTGTCCTAATGACTGAGTGAATTAGAGTAGTCTTTTTTGTGCAAGTGGACATATTATAAAGTAGAAATCATACACGAGAAGGGAATGCGTTGGAATGTCGATCATTTGAGATAATGTTGGAACAATCACACTTATAAATGTGAGAAGTTTATTACCTTTTTATAACAAAGAGTTGATATTGGTGTACACAGAAAAATAAATGTTACAAAGTAGAGAAATAAATATTATCAAATATATAAACAAATAATATTAAATATATGTCTATGCATGCACATACAAAACATTGAAACAATCATTATTAAGCATATAAACGATCAAATATTAAACACACGTATGTCCGTGCATGCATAAATGCTCGATGATAATATTTTTTTCTATGTTGTAATGTTTATTTCTTTATTTTATAATGATTGTCTTCTATGTGGGTGTACACAAATGTCAATTGTTTAGATATATAAATAGTATTTTTTATCTGTTATAATAGAATTAACTTTGGACTTCACACCTTTTTAATTATAATTATTCTAAAGTTCTCCCAATATTAGTTATCATAGTATTACTTTAGAGAAAAATACAAAATATTTAGTACTTATGACGGAGGCTAAAAACTTTATCTCTGTATTTACTATCTAATTGTGTGCACTCTAAACTAATGTCTATTTTTAATATACAAACAAAATTAAAATAATGATATTTATATTATTTTTGAAAATGATTTTATGGATACTTTGAGTTGTTCTTTAAATATTGGTTGAAAGTAGTCTCAACATTTATCTTAACAAAGAATATTCTGGAGTTTTATTAAAAAGATGTCAAAAAATAGTACAAATAATAAGATAAACTTTTAGTTGTTCTTACGGAAAGAATAACCGACACAAAGTGTGACACAATGGCATCTCATATTATCCATTAACCATGTTGGTGTGAGTTATAATCTATTAATAAATCTAAAATCACCTAAACTGCTTATTATTTTGGAGAAATAGAAAAAAAAAAAGTTCATATACATTATAGTACTTGAGAATTTTAAATTGAATTTTATAATTCATTTTCATTTTTCTTTTCTTTTAAAATAATACTCACAAACATCCTCGCAGCTTACCGTCATTTAATTAATACTAAAAACAAAAGGGCTCGGAGAAATTGATTAAGCTAATGAAACAAGCATGTGTGAACATGATAGAGCTGTAGGTGGCAGAGTAATCACGTAATTAGGTTTTGGACGCTCGTGACGGTTGAGGATGTGGGGGCTACTTGGATCATTTGTGGATCCATGTATAATTGCATTGCCAAGTTTTGCACCCATGAAGATGGAACAGGAACAAACAATACCCTCCCCACTCCCTTCACACACACGTACGTAATTAATGCGTAACACAATAAAACACACCTTATATATCTTCACACATTACCACTGTCGATCGCTTCTATTTACTACCATTTTTGTGGGCATATATATATATATATATATATATATATATATATATATGTAGACAGATGCACAAATTTTATCACGATTGGGAGAGAACAACGAGCAAGACAACTAATATGAGAAATTCTTTTTTCCTCCATGAATAAACAGAATCATGTACCACGTTGATTATGCACCATTAATTATTTTTTATGAAAAAATAAAAATCAACGGTATACAATTAATATGGAATATAGTTATTTTTCCTCCACGTAAAATAAGAGAGTTTCTCATTATATACGTGTGTATCGGGCAAAGATTTGAAAGGTAATTAACGATCAAAAGCCAAAACGTACGTAACTCTAGAAACAAATTCCAATGAGTCAATGACAATCTCTAAAGAGCATTGAGTTACTATTTTAAAATAGAAAGGAAGAGGGAGTGAAACAATGAAAATATATTCTTTGGCGTAGGAATGAAGAAACATGTTAACAGAGGATGCAACAAATAAATCAGCAAGCAAAGTATGCCTGCTGCTGCTGCTGTTGCTGGCTGATCAATGCTTCTCTGCTTTCATAACAGAGATAACTGATTCGGTTATAAGCAGTTGGAGTTTGTTAGAGTGTTAGTTAGTTTGTTGATTGGTTAGTGATTGTGATTCAATGCAAGTACAATGCATTGCTCACCATAGAGCTCAGCTAGCTAATTGTATAAATAGCAAAACAGCTCTAACAATTTAACATAAGTATCATTTCTGTTTCAATAATAAAAGAGCAGAAGCTCCATTATCATTTTGTTTTCTCTTGACATGCCTTTATTGTTTCTATTTTTTTTTTAAGAACAATAGTTTAACTTAAAAATTATCTTAAAACATGAATAACTTTAAAAAAAAATTCTTCTATTCTCTTTTCAAAAATATGTTTCTGTTTATAATATTTCTAATATTTCAGTCTGCTATGTCTTAAAATAAAATCCAAACACTACCTTAAGACTCCTTCGGAGGCCTATTAAGCTTCTCATAATAATAATGTTTTTCTACAAAGAACACACAATATCATTTTTTTCCCGTTAGTTAATTAGTAGTGAATGCAATGTTAGTATTGTAATTTAGTTCAATCTTTCGGGGTTCATATTAATCGAGATGCTTTTGCAATTCCTTTCACGATAGGCAATATACAATCAAAATCAGCTATTCTAGTTAGCCAGAAACGTGGTCAGGTGAAAGTCAAAAAAGCACAACGAAGAGCAGGTGAAATCTATAACTTCAGTACCTACGTTATTTTTATTTTATTCTCGCCAATTTGTTTTCAACCGCGTCATAAACTCTTAAGGGTTGAAAAATAAGAAAAAAGCCAAAGAAGCCTATTTTAGATGCCTGAAGTCAGATCCAGAATCCAGAGAAACTTTTTGTTTGACCGTAGATATCTTAGGAGAGTCTATTACTTAAAATGTAAAATGATATTTTATGTGTAATCAGCGGATAAATCTAACAGGATGCTCTGATCAATCATTCATGACCACGCATGAGAATTTATTCGAGAAATCACTGAAATTAGTTGCGTAAGTTGTTATTATTAGAGGGAAAAACAACTTCATTAGAGATTCCTTTCTAAACTAGTATACAGGTATAACTTGACTTTCCCTCGTAAATTAGTCCAATCGATGTGAATATGGCTACCGATTAACATTGATAGTTGCTAACCTATGTTTTCCACGCGTTTTGGGCCATGGCATTTTCTTAATTTATTATAAAGGAAATCTTTATGCGTGTTTATATTAATAACCACAGTTAATAAAAAAAATTAATAAGCACAGATTTTATATTAATTTTATTAAAATATAATTGATTGAATAATGTTACAAGCAATTCCGCTCATGCCGCTTGTTAGGGTCGCCAACATTGGCGATGCAACAAGAAGAAAAGGATTTGTGAAGTAATAATGTGATTGCATGAACAATACAATTAGATGTCAACGGATGTATATTCGCAACCCCATGAATGGAAAATATGATCAATCAATGTAGTTGCAGCAGGAAGGATTAGTTTAATTTCAAAAAAAGGCAACAGGAAACAAATCTTTAGAAAAATACAAGGTCTTTTATCGATAAGGACGAAATCAGCGACCGAATACATGCGAAACAAGTGTTCAAAGGTGAAGTGCTTTAGAAGTCGCAAGTAAAAGAGACCCTGGAACTTAGATAGTAGTCGCCATCAAGAAATGAGAGGAGTGATTGCCAAAGAAGGTAAATTGTGATGTGTTTGAAAAGTTAACAAAAAATGCAGATATAAGGTTCAAACATATATGTTTGGAGGGAAAAGTTATTGATGACTCCACTCATGCAAAGGACATAACTTCCATCCAACATGGCATATGGGAGATGATAACTTTCATTACTTCAGCACAACCATAGTGGGCACGTAATGATACTCATTGTGGCATAATCGGCCTGGGTTATGCGAACGGTGGCAAAACTATAGAAAACCATCACCAGATGTTCAGGGTGACAGTTAAGGGCTTAAAGTCTAAAAATAGAAGGCATTATGTTTAAAGAAGGGTGTGGTTCATTGATTAGCCAAATGCTCAAGTCCCAGACGACGCTAAGAGTACACGACGACCCAATGTATGCCACCACTCTTTCATTTTCAGTTCTTTTTTATTTCTCCTTTAGTTTAGTTCTCTTTTCAATTCTGTAAGGTCTATCCTACAATTTCATTTTTACATTTACATTTCTGCAAGTTGTATAATCGTCACTCTGTTGATCATTTCAATAAAAGTTGTACTTCATTGTACTTGTTTTCTGCGCAACAACAATTCGCATCTCTGTTCTTTACTGAGAACTTATAATCGTTTGTCCCCTTTTGAAACAATCTTTTGCTTTTCACCGTTAATTCCTTGGAAATTATTTCGCGTGAAACACCGTCGTCTCCTGCGGTTGCTTTCCTTTGGAACATGGATGCTGGTGAGACAAGACTCCATTGCTGGACGTCGTACAAAGTTGGTGTTGTGCATCCTTCTTCCTTGTACTGTGTTGGTTCTGTCTTCGTTGTGATTTGGATGTGCAGCTGTTGAGCATCGCTGCCTTATGGTTTCTCGGTTTTCATCTACATGAACCACATGGATTGTCTTCTTCTCTCATTTAGCCATAGCCAGTGATCTTTGAACTCCAATTTTGGTGGTGAAGTTTAGATACCCCAAAAAAATGAAGGTGGCGACGATGAGTGAGACGATCTCGATTAGAGCCGTCACTAATTGGCAAACTAATCAAGGAGTTTGGGAAATCAACCCCACACAAAAGTTGCAACAAACTTCACATGAAAGAAAAATAGATAAGTTATTGTTTATTTATTTTTATTATTTCTTGATTCATATATACACGTTTGCTATTAGTTCCTTAAGACACTAAGTTTCGTGGTCCAATGTTGATCCATAACCGTGCACACGAATAATTCTTCATGCTATATGTACATGCATAATCTTTACATTAATATATGCACATGATTAATGATCCAAACCTTTAAGTTATTTGTTTTTAGGAAAGGCTATTGATTTTGCAAACAATAAGTCATCCCTGTAGATGGTGTCAATGTTATGAGCAATTCGGATGAACCGAAATAGCTCGCAACTCTTACCTCATGCAAAACACAAAAACTCTTGAGATGGTGTCACGTGGTGGTCCGATCCATGCTCCGGTGAGGCAGGGTGGTACTTGTAAAAATCACTCTGATGTCCAAGTTAGTGTATGAGTGATATGAGGTGATAAAGGTATGAGACGTACCTTATGGAGTAGCAAGAGGCCCCTTTTATAGTCTAAGTGTGGACGCTTATGATTCTATAACGACGTTCATAAGCTTTATGAGGCTTTATGTTAGATTCTGTAACGCTCATAAGCCTTATGAGGACTTATGTCGAATTCCTAAACATTGATAACACTCGCAAGCTATTAAGCCGGACAAGGATGAGAAATTTGTTTGAACGTCTAAACATTTATATTGGGCCTAAGTCCTTGTCAAATTTATTGTTAACAAATAATATATCAATGATTGAGACAAAGTATAGAGAAAATGATGAAGATAGAAGATAAATCTGTATTGGATGAATATACCGCTTGATTTCATTGATTGGTGACTCATCGTATATATATACACAAGATCAGTAATGGATTTGAAAACTTTGATAGTGGAGGCAAAAATAAGACAAAAAATAATATAAAAAAGTTTCACGTAATTATATTTAGAGATTTAAAATAAAAAAATATCCTGTATTATTGAACTTTAGCTTTAGCCAATTCTTTTTTTTAAATATATTTGAACATGAGAAATTTTTAAAAAAAACAACTAAATGTGAAGAAGACAAATAAATTCTAATAATAGCACTAGAATGTCGTTGATTTATTGGTGACTAAAAATATAATAGACAAACAAAAAAAACTCATACAAAAATAATAATAATAATAATAATAAAAAACTTGTTGCAAAAAAGGCTTATAATTGTTATTGACCATTGAATTGAAACTAAAAGATAAAATGACACATAAAAAATAGCCCAATGATGTTTTTTTTGTTGAAAAAAATAGGAGCAAATGAGCTAGAGCGTAATGAAAGGAACATATATAAGTGATAAAATATATGAATGATTGAAGGAAATAGACTTATTATCTCGTCATAGTGTGGCACAAAGGAGTAGAAAAAAGAGAGAATGATGGGCAGTTCGATCATACTTGAAGTATATGGTGCGTAAAGTAGAAAAAGAAGAGAAAATGATGAGATTTTACTTCTTTCAATAAATTACAACTAATATTGTTATTTTTATCTTTAATCTTTTGTCTATTTCGAGTTAAAATAAATGAAATATAAGTAAAGTGATGGATAAAATACTGAATTATCTTTATTTTTTTTCAATTGCATTTTTCATTTTAAAGTGAGGAAAAACCTAATAAAATAATAGGACAAAAATATTCATTTAGATATATGTATCATTCACACTACCAAACAAAAGTATAGCACTACCAAATATATATATCATTCAAAATTTTCAAATTCTTGTGCGGCATGTGCCCCATTTTGCTAAGGTTGGGATCTGTACCTCCACGAGAGATCAAAGTGAGAAAAGTGAATATAAATCTAGCGGCGCGAGGAATCAAAGTTTGTTATGGGGAATTTTGCATATTGCAAGGCATCTATTAAAAGGATGGGCCTGTTATTTTTGTTATTGGGCTGGAGATCCGTTACTAATCAAATCCAATATTTAACCAATCTAAATTTATTAGGGAAAAAGAAAAATTTACTCCCTTCAACTATAGCCCACGAGCATTAACAAAACAAACGCCTCCTCCCCCTCCCCTTTCCCCCTTAGAAAAAAAAAAATACAAATCAACCCCTAACAATCATGACATTAGCATGAGACCAAAGTATAGACCAAACAAAATAGGTCAATTTACACATTTACCAAGATTAATTATACAAGGAACGACAAGATGTATTTATTATATTGCACATAGACACATGCACACGCGCAACACACATATTAAAGATGATTTTTTTCTCAAGAAATAACTACACACTGGAGGGTATGAGAGAGTTTTATTTGTGTCAGTTGTATGTGTAAACACTTATATATATATATATATCCCTCTCAACATAGAAGAGCAAGGGATGAGAGTGCATAGTTTGTGAGACAATGTAGATGCATGTAATTGTTCTATGATTAATACGACATCACTTTTTTTAGAACATATGTGAGTAGAGAAAAAAAGGAGTGATTTAGGGTTTAGGTAATTACCAATGGATATATTTGTCAATAACGAAATGCTGCATTTCGTATGTCATTATTACCGACAGTTATTGGTATTGTGGCAGATATATCTGTTGGTAATGAATTTTTAAATAGGTACATGAATTGCCACCTAAATGAAACATGGTGTTGTACATAATTAGCTTTGTGGTAGATATATTTTACGGCCAATTTATCTAGTAGAAATTGATGTGGAACCCTACATCAAGATGTTTTATTGTCTTTTCTTCCTTGGGATAATTAATGGCTATAAGAAGGATGACTTGATGTTGTTGGTACATAATATATAATTATCACATTAAATTTGTGTTGAGTTGGGTAAATGATATTATATTATGTGTATGCTAATTGTTATTGTTTGTTGTTTTGACTTGAATTATTGTGTGGAATCTGTGTATGTGTGTAAGTGTTAGCATGTGTTAAAGTGTGTGGGTGTGTGAGAGTGATAATGTGTATGCATGTTTAGTGTGGGGGGAGACTTTAATTTGTTTGAAATTTGTGTAATTTATATATGTTTGTTGATGTAACTTGAACGTAAGCATTGTGGTTGTATTCAACACTCATGTTTCCTGCAAATCAGGTATGGATGTATGATAGAGCTCATGAAAATCAGGGTGAGGTTAAACTAGAGTATTTTGCGAGTGTGGACGACTTTTGCCTAAGAGTACAACTAACAAATCAATTTAAGAAGGAACACAGAGTTAGATGTCCATGTTCTATGTGCAAACACAGAGTTATTGATCGTGATAGCATCAGATATCATCTGTCTAAGAATGAGTTTGAGTCTCATTATTGGGTTGGGACATATCATGAGGAGGTCGATACACATGAGATTAATCGCTTCAATATATTACAATATTATGATGTATGTGGTTCAAGTGCATTGTGCATAGATGATAGTGGTGTTGATAACAAGAACTGAGACACCAATTATAATCGGTATGAAGAAATGATTAATGATGCTATTATTCATGGGTTTGGTCAAGACTCGTAATCAGTAGTGACCGCACATAGAGACATTGGCCCATGGAAGCTCATAACATTTTTTGGTAAGGTTTTTGTTTTGTAAGGATGGAAGCTCAAAACGTGACTAAAAGCCACTAATTACACAATTTATTAAATAATTACTTAATTATAAATCATGCTAAGTTTGAATAATCATACATGCCATCTAAACAAGTTACAATTAAATTCATAAATTAAATAATTGAACTAATAATTGATAATAAATTAAACATGGTCCTGAAATCCTGCCTAAGCTATCTAGAGCATAACTACGAATAACTGATAATTGAAAGGATGAGGTAAACCCCACTACAAAGTAGAGCTCACCAACAGATGCTGAATTTGATAGCTATTGAACGAAGGGAGCAAGAAACGTTTATTACGCAAACTATCCGAGAGTTAGCCAATCAAGTTAGAAAGTTGTGATGAAATGGAAGCCAAGTGGTCGAATTGAGTTTGATGAAACAGAATCTTCAGACAATACATTTGATCAAGCACATCAACTGTCGGAGCGTATCCCGACAACGATAATTGTTGACTCTCCATTTCCTACGACATTAGCTAGCAGTACATTTGATGATCACCTTGACATTATTGAACTCCCTACCCTCGAACAACATGCAAGTGATGAAAAAGTCGATGTTCATAAATGATAGTGAAATAGAAGAAGAGTTCGATAATGAACTTTGTTCTAAAAGTTATGATGACAGTTTTGAACTTTCAGTTATAGTCGACGGTAATTGGAATGCATGATGTACAATATCATCAAATTTTTGTCGGAGTTAATCGACAATATACGAAATAAAATATTAATATTATTACCGTCGGTTTAAAGCATACGGTAATTTGTGTACAAATATCATTAAATTTTCATCGAAATTAACTGATGGTATACAGAATAAAATATTAATATCATTACCGTCAATTTTATTTGATGGTAAACAATTCAATACGAACCATTTTTGGACTGCCATTAGCGTCGATTGTCATTGGCACTAATTACCGTCGGCGATATAGATCTGACGGTAATAAGTTACCATCAAGGCTATTACTATTAGTCCATTTGCCGATAGTAAATCCGATGAAAAGCATAAAATTTGACGCTAATTGAAAAAAAATTCAATAGTAACTCCAAGGGTAATGAGTGTTTTTCTTGTAGTGTTAGTTATTGGCACGCGTTCAGCGTACTCGGTGAGTCCCAGATATGGGTTTAGCGTACCCACAGTGATTCAGTATACTTTACGAGTTTCAATGTACCCAAACCACAAGGATTCATCTTGGCGAAGGAGGGCTGGGCTTGTACTCTCCTTGACCGAGAATTGAGATCTATCTCTCGTCGACTCCTTAGTTGGAGGTGGACAGCCTTACACAGTGACTATATCAGTTTCTTACTTGGTATCAGCGCTTTCAAAATATTTGTGTACATCATTCAACTATTTCTTAAGTTCTTGTATTTATCTAATTCCAATTATACTTGCATGCATACATCCATACATACATACATACATACATACATACATACATACATACATACATGTTATATAATCAGTACATGTTATTTGAGTGGTACTGTGGTACCTACCACTGAATTGACAACCCATTCATCTGTCATTATTTTTCAGATACAATTAAGAATTATGATAACATGTCTCTCGTTCAGTAGCACGAGGTCTAACATTAGTAGTGAGCTCTGCTTTGCAATGGGGTATACCGTCTTTTATTTATTAGGATGCTCCAGATAGCTTATGCAGAACCGTACAATATTAGGCAATTATTTATCAGTATTATATTATTTATATCAGATTAGATGTAGTTTAGATAGTTTATTATTATAATTTACGAAAAGAATTATTAAAAGATTTCATGTACAATAATTAGGTCATGATAGAGTTTCCGTAGGGACAATATCCCTATGTGTGGTCACTCCCAAGTTTGGGCGTGACAGTCACATCAAAGCTCACCTTCACTGTAAAGTCTTGATGAATTTATAAAAGCAAGTGTGGTGACTTACGATGGCTTCAGCTACTTGGAAGAGTCAGATAACTCAGAAGAAACTTGACATATCATGTCTACTATAATGGGCCTAAGAGCTCATGTTATGATCTAAATTTTAGCCCATGTTTACAGACTAAAACACGGAGAATGGTTGACATGTGACTTATGTTACATATCAACTTGGGGGCTTATGTTACGGACCAAATTTGGGTCTGAGTTATACGCTATAAGTCTGTGATGAATCAAGTCCGACATATTAACAACTCAGCTCGCTCGGTCTGAGAATCATAACTACCTAGAGTTAACCAAGAAATAAATGCTCTACAACATGGCATGGGTAACGTCCCCAAACCTTGATGAGCATCAATAACCAATAATCGGCTTAATAAAGCTCGCTGAAGTAATTACACACACACGATAAATGCTACCTAAGGGCCATAACTAGAATGGCCAGTGGCCACTATACGGTACATAAGTATGAGTTACATTCATGTTGTGGTATGTTTTTCCTATCTACTACTTAACTTCATATTTGCTAATAAACTTACTTGGGCGTTAAAGTGCCTTTTCTAGGTACCTCGTCTACCATACAAGATCTACAACCGTCATTTTCCTCACCCTCTTAAACTCTTGGAATCATCTCGAAGTTAGGGTTACAGGCAACATCAGGAACTCTTTCCGATTTTCTTGTAACAAGAATAAATCTTAACATTTCTCTCACTTAATAATCAAGTGAGCTCTATAACAATGTGACGTAAAATATATCTATAAAATTAGTAAAAAGTAACATTTCTCATCCTTCAAACTTATTTGGTCCATTTTGTAGGAGTCATCCTCAACCTGATACTAATACTTGTTTTTACTATTCCCGGATCGTTTGTTATTTGTCTTTTCCATGTAACTAACCACAACCAAAAAATAGGCTATTAGTGGCAGTTAGGAACAACTGCTGCTAATGTAAAGAAAATTTGGTGTTCCTGGTTGTTCACCTTGATTGGCGACGATTATAAAATAGTTTGCGATGGTTATACTATAAAAACAACTTCAACAATGCCTTCAGCTATTATTTTCATCCAAATGGCTTTTTAATTTCTCTTCTACAATTAAATTATTTATAATTCTCTAAAAAAGTGAAATAGTAGAAACCCGACTCACTTCCCCCCATATCTTCGTTGTGAACCTCAGTGACTCCCTTCACATTCCCTCATCTTCATCTGCATCTACTCTCACTCTCTGCCATCTTGGTTTGTATCTTCCCTCACTCTCTTTCACCTTGGAATGTGTCTCCCCTCACCATCTCCTTCGTCTTCCTTTGTGTTTCCCTTCTTCTTCATCTTCCTCGCCATCACCCTCGCAACCCATCTCATCACCATCATCATCTTATTTCATTTGCAAAAGTTTCTCCAGTTAACCCACATAGGAGCTTTGTCGCCTACTTCATTGTTACAATCGTCCATCATACAAACGGACCACACTCTTGCATCTCGTTCCCATTTTGGTTGTCGTTTTTCTCCATACCAAAAGATTGATGATCAATCTAGTTTCCTTCTTGCCGTGGTTCGAGGATGTTGATTAGGTAAACCTTAAACCCTATGCTTATTCTTCCTTTTAACATATACTATGAAATGTTTATCTCTGCTACAAGATTTTATCAAATTGATGATTGTGAGGTTTATGCTCTTGAGGGAACTTCAATTTTTTTAAGCAAGTTAAACTGACTTTGGGGCTAATATTTCTCCTCAGTGAGAATGGATATAGCCAATGTTTGAAGTTTTAATTTCAATGTTGATATTGGAGTTTGATTACATTATGGTTTTCACCCATAAAAGTAGGTCAACTTGACGACATTAAACTTACAAAACTAATCAACAAGGTGAATTGCTGATATTTCTCTTCTTGTTACTCATAGACTTTGTGATTTTCTCTATTAAACAATCATTATGCATATGAGAGTAATTTAGATTTAGTTATGAATCACATGCTATTTGAAGGTAGTATTTCATTTCTGCTGTATTTGGTGGTAAATAATTAGTGTGACAAACTTGAAATACTATTGTGATTTTTGTAATGAATTGAACTCATTTCTATATATCTATTTTCAAGGATTTTTCTCCCTAAGAATAAAGCATAGAGCATCCTGCAACTTTCATTTCATATTTGTATTATCTAAAGATTACTTTTGAAGTTCCTCTAGTTTATTTTCTGAATCACAACCTAATTTGATTTCATAAATTCGGTAGTGGAGAAATTATTATTTTTAAAATGATCATTTCTAAGTCCAAAAGCTTCTTTTTGTTTATCTTTTCTCATGACCATGCTTAATACTTTCACTTGTACCCCTAGTTATGCAAGTCAATATATGTAAAATCAAAACAAAGAACTTTGTTGTTAATTTCTTCACAAAATGATGTGCCTTGAAGCTCAAACGTAACAGTTTTGTTATTGAGTAGGGGTCACAAATGGAATTGATATTACTGAATAAGACCCATCATCTGATGAACATATTGCTTGCAATTATTCTGCTGATGGCTTTTCTAGGAAGGTAGCTTTTAGTATTTCCCTTTATTGACCTCTCCTTTTTGTTATCTCTTAAATTGAGTTTATCTTACCTCAAATTTTCTGTAAAGGTCAAATGCAAGATTTCTTTGTAGAAGGAATTGGATCTTCCAATGTGGCCCGAGTGTCCGTTGGTAAGTTTATGTTATAGCTGAAATTCTCATTCGTCGTTTTCTATTTTTGATTTATAACTGAAACTTGTAGATTGGATTCATTGGAAGACTTGACTACCAGAAAGGTATTGACCTTATTAGCATGGCAATTCCAAAGCTCATGGAAGATGGTGTTTAGTTTGTAAGTGATTTTGTAAATTGGTCGTTGACACATATCCTCTGCCAACTAAGTAAATCCATGCTTTTATCTTTGTTCTTTTACAGGACACCATTAAGAATTTTAATTCATTTGTTGAAGGAAGCAATACTGAAGGCACGGGGGTATGTAGTTCGTGAGCTTGGATTTTCTATCTTCAGCCGTTATTTTTTATTTGACTTCATATACTATATATTATGACTTCAATTATGAATTAAACTGTTATGGTTTTTCCCTCTAAATCTGTTGATTCCTGCTATAAATTTTTACCTCTAACACTATCAGTGATAATGCTCCCGAGGATTTTTACAATGCAATACCCCTAACATGTTATGATGGAGTCTATCTCAATCTATAAAATTATGTCTATGTTGTCTATCTTCTCCAAATTGATGTGGAACTTTCTATGCCTTGTTAATTATAGAAATGGTTGCCATATAAGTTTTTAGTTGTCAGTGCTATCACTGTCCTGTCTTCCTTTTTCCTTTTTTTTTTTCCATGGGAGAGTGGTCCCATTCCCATCTTTGAATTGAAAACAAGTTACAGAAACCATAATTTCTATGAAAACCACTTTTTATAATTCTTGTTTGACTCAATGACCTACACTATCATTTTTCTTAACTAGATAAATTTCTTAGTTATTAGGGAGTATGAGTATGATTCTTAGGGTTGTTTCCCTTGATCTACAAAAGTCCAAATTTTAAGTAGACACTCATGGCATGCTAGTTTAGCATGTCTAATCAAACGGTTCCTTAGAGGGACTCAATTGCTACAATGCTAAACCTCTAGTCTGGTTCCCCCTAATAATTTAAAAGTAACGACATATCCTCTGACAAATCTTCCTACATACTACTGAATGAAGTAAAAAAAAGGTAAATGAAGTCAATGTATTGTTAACATAAAAAGCAAGTAATACTTACTTCATTTAGCATATAGCAGGATTTGTAGGAAGATTTGGTAATTACTTATAATTTATTCTCTACGAAGTTGAACTTGGACTAATTTGAGCTTCTTGACCCAAAAAAATTCCTCAATTTTTTCAAAACACAACCTTATCCTCATTTTGTTCCTCAAGTGTTTTCATTACTGATGCTTATCTTCCTCTTGTTACTTTTTGGTTTTTTTTGATTAAAATTCATGTTTCTTTAGTTTTTCCTAGGGCTTATTCTTGGTGATAGACAATAGAACATCAAGGTTGATCACTGAGTCATCCTCGGATAGTACTCCTAAGACCGACAAGGATACTCAAGATAGCAGCCCACACGGTAATTGATTTTCGTTATTAGAATTAGATATTAAGTAATCACTAAAAATCACTCTTACAATCAACCATGTCAGATGGGTTGTACACTTTATTGGAATCTTGTTTTTGGAGCTTACACTAAAGTTGGTTCTGCCCTTGATATTTTAATTAGATTTTTTTGTACTAATATTTTTCTATTTTCAATCCTTTTATACTGATTCTATTATATTCCAAATTCTCTAGCTTGATTTCATGAGTTGTGTGTTTGTTCTATTCCAGAGTTGTTGTTCCAAGTAATGCATGTGTTGTAAATTTTGCTAGTAATTTCATACTTGATTTAAGTTTTGTATTTTTCCTTTTCTATATTGTTTTGTTTGTTATGCTTGGAGGAGATGTTGAATTGTTTTTTTTTTTTCTTTGCTCTGTTTTGGTTTCTTCAGCTTTAGGAATTGAGCATTTTGAGCTTTAGGCTCATTACTCTTTTGGTTTATTTATTTGCTCAATAGTGCTATACACAAAGAATTAGTTCATGCTGTTTTATGAAGTTTGATATAACAATTATAATTTTACATTAATTGATTGATTGCAACTATTAGGTTGATTATCGGTTAGTACCAATTTTGTATTTTACTTGCTCAATGTTTACCATGGGTAATGTGTTCTCTAAAATTTATTGTTTATGCCATGAGTGTTGCCTGATATTGCATACCCATTGTTTAATCCATTCTCAATTGAATTACATTGGTTTTAGAATTCTGCATTATTGTGTTGAATCTATACTTGATATTAGTTTGCATTTCTATTCTTTTAGTCAGTGTATTTGATCTTATAAATTCAGCATGTTGATTTTCCATTCTATCCTTGAGCTGCATAACATTGCCCTAATGCCAATTTTTTTTAAAACAAATTTTATACATAGTGGCCGTTACAAACCGTCATAAAAGAAATATGGAAATTTTCAAATAGTAAAATTTGCGGCGGTTAGAAACTGCTACAATATTTTTAAAAAAATTTTAAATGCTAAATTTTGCGGTGGTTTGTAACCGCTGTTAAATGAAGCAATAATTGTAATTTAATGTTGTGCGGCGGTTCATACTACTGCAAAACTGTCAGGACACTTGGTAGCTATTACTTCTGCAATTGTGTGTATTCGCCAACATCGACGGTAGATTTAACGGCAGTTAGCGAATTACCTTTTATCTTGTAGTGAACCCCCGACATCCCACCTGGCATTTCTCACGGAATTCATACTTTAGGGAAAATAGTTATTTAAATCATTCTAATTGATATCTCTCCCCAATTTTCACTTTGTATGGGATGAACTATAACTCTTTTTCATACCACACTTCAAATTAATTCCTTAATTTTAACTGGAGTTGTAGCTAGCTAGTGATGAGCAGCAAGTAGTGCAAGTGGTCTATATAAATCTTTTATTTCAGAGAGAATATTTCATGTGGGTTCCATGTAGACATGATTAATTAGTAATAGTCCAATCCCGTGATTGTATGGTACAAATAGGAATAAATAGGATGGATGGAATCCCAATTAGGGTCAGCCATCTTGATTTCATGCAATGATAAATAAAATATAACTGAACACGATATTTCGTGCAAAATAATTATAAATAATATAACTATTATCCAAAAAAATATTATTTATCTTCATTTTATATAAAATACAACATTAACTCATATTTTATTTATTATTAGATAATATTTTAATTAGGCTTATATTTCATTATAACCTCACTTAATAATAAATAGGATATGAATTAACACGATGTCTCTTACAAAATAAATATAAATAACACAATTTTCTGGTCATATGGATCGAGATAATCAATAAACAAATAAAATAAAATAATAGCCATGCTTGCAAGAAGTGAAATAATACATTATGAGTCACGGGCTCTAGCAGGGTTTACATGCTTGTGTTTCTTCTTTCCTTATTCTTTTCTCTTCCTCATTTTGTGTTACTTTCTATCTCTCTCACTTCGTTAGTTCCTTGCTTTGCTGTCACCTTAATCTTTGCCATGCACTTTCTTTTTTGTTTTTTTCTCTCTCCCGTCTTTTTGTTCTTATCATGCTTCTCTTTCTGTAACATAGCAGAGAAAGGAATATAATCACATTCTAATAAAACAAATTTAATTTTTTCTTTTTGGCTTACACATGTAAATTGCAGCAATGCAATTTCACACCTTTGAAAATGAATTCAATCCCAAAATAATTAATCCAGGTATTAACGAAATACATGCATGAAGAAATAGATCGAACTTCGAAGCTACAGATTTATTATACTTTAGATATGAGTACATGAATAATCCAATATATTAATTACATGAATAACAATTGATTAAATGCATCCTTAGCAAGTTTATTACATTTTCAAGCTCTCCGTTAAACTGAAATTGTATAAGTTGTGTCCTTAAATTGTATAAATTGCATCCTTAGCAAGGTTTTAAAGAAACATGATTTACATAAGCCGGGTATCTCGGTGAGGGGTTCTTTACTCTTCTTGCTCGCCCTTTTCGGGGTTAAGCCTTTCCGCAAAACATCTATAAAAAAAACGGCTAGTTTAATCTGTTATTCACGATCGAACACTGTGTGAGCTTTTTCAGTTGCTGGAAGCATATCCTGCTTTCACTCTTTCATCTTTGCTTTGATAGGGCAGAAGCGAAGCTGAGTCAATAGTGATCCAAGAGCGAGATCGATGTGAATAACTAAACACTAGTCTTCAGAGTAATCTTTCTTGATTGCACTTGGTAATGAATTTGGTTGTTTTTTTTGGGGTTGAAACTTCTTCTTTTATGGTGCTTTAGAATCAAATAAGATAGTAAATGATTTGATTTGCATATCGATTTTCATATTTGGTATCTTAAAAAAAAGGGAATTGATTTGATTTACTAAATCCATGTGAACTCAAAATATGCTTACATTAGAAATCCTATTACTTCTGTAATGATTTATTTGGAATTGAATTCATTTTAACATAAATGATTATTTTATCCCTATTTAGCTAACAAAATTTACAAATTCTATCATCTTCATCAAATTAAACTTATTAAATCTCATTATTATAAAAGACTATTTGATTCCTATTTTTTTATAATAAAAAATCCAAGGATTACTTTTTTCAAAAAAAAAATTTCATAAATTTTGTTTCCAAAAATGATTTTTTTCTAAAAATGATTTTTTTAAAAAAATTTCACAATTTTTTTTAAAAATTCCTAAAAATATATTTTTTTGAATTTTATCTGATAAATAATTTTTTTTCAAAAAATAATTTTTTTAAAAAAATTCAATTCCTATTTTAATCAATTTTAAACATGGTAATTGATTAAATCGATTCCTATTTTAATAAATTAATCAAACTAAATTAAAAAGGTTCCTATTTTAATGAATTTTAAACATAGTAATTGATTTCTAAATCAATTTCATTCTCATATTGTATGGTTGGTTCTAAACATAATAGTTAATTTGTCATTTAAATCAATTCAATTCAAATAATTTTAAATCAAATCACTTTTCATCTTATTTGATTTCAAACACACCCTTACGGGCTCTCGTATGCAATGAAGTGAAATCGAGAATATATGTCATTCATAATGGAAATCCTTCGGTTGGCCTTTATTGGAATTATGGACCCTACATTTTGAGTCTCGTTACTTAAAGGTCATCTAAAATGGTTAAAGAACATGGTTTTATCATAGCATTGCTCTTCTTAAAAACAACGGTATTTTTTTGGCTTTTTCTTGTTGGCATGTTTTTGACTTATTGGCTTATATTACGTCCAAAACGTTAAACACAATTTATTGAGAAATGTTAAGTGTACCCATTCTTTTTAGAAAATCGTGATGACTCATATTTCATTAACCATTAGATAAGATTTCAATGAGATCTACATCTTATTAAAATCTCATATAATAATGGATAAAATGTAAGTTAATACAATGTACAAAAAAATGAATACAAATAACACAACTCAAATTTATTAGCTTGGGTGAATTCACAGTCTAATTAAACATTCAATATGCGTTTTGCTTGATAATTTTTTTATTCACAAAACTCAATCTCTAGAGTACCTGACGAGGGCGGGTAAGTCTCACTGTGGGTGAGTCTTCCAGCTGCGATAACTGCGTACACAAGGTCTCAAACTCGAGACCTTGCTTAAGGGGTACCGAGCCGTTTACCACTTGGACCAACCCCCATTAGTTAATTACTTGTATTTCTGACTAAGTGTAAGATATGACTTTTTTTACTTGCAATCTAAAAGACGAAGAATGATTGTTGATGAATCTCATAGGACTTGGGCATCAGACTTCTACATCAGCACAAATAAACCAGGAAGAATTTGGATATATATATATATATATATAAAAATAATAATTTCTCAATCCTTTATAAATAACATTGATAGATTCTACAAATTTATTGGTTCCCTTCCTACCGGGAACTTATACTGTGATACAAATACAATAAAACAGTACTGAAAAAGAAGGGGGACAACCAGAAGTTATTAATCATGCATCCATGTAAGTACAAAACTCAACACAATGAGAATATTAGAAACCAAGCAAACAAATAGGTACTAGGGACACAGCAACATAATAATTATTAATGGGTCTAATAATTGTGCTTTAATTAATAGGCACACTGGAAGCCACGTGGCACCTTCCTGGAGCAAACGTTGAGGAGCAAGGTGAGGGAGATGGGAAGGTTGAGGTTGATCCCCAGAACGTTGGCCTTGAGGGCAGTGCAGAGGCACACGGCGGCTTCGAGGTCGACGAGGCCGTCGAGGAGGGAGCAGCATGGGGTCACTGGTGGCTGACCAAGTGTCACGTTCAACAAACCGTTCAGCACGTCGGCGCAAACGCCCAGCTTGAGCGCGTCACGTGGGCACGACCCGCCCGAAGAAGGGGTTGGGTTAGGGCTGGGCTTCGGCTTCGGCTTCGGCTTTGGGGTGGGACCCCCGCAGTTGTAACCGCATCCGGAGACGAGTGCGAAGAAGAGGACGTTGAGTGTGAGGAAAAGAGCAAGGGCGGAGGAAGAAGCCATCTTTGTAAACTCTTTAGTGCTAGTAATAAAGTACTAAGAGCTTAAGAGTTTGTTTGAGATGGTGAGTTATTTGGAGTGAGGGGTGTGGGTTTATATAGTGCTACCTCCTCCTCCTCCTCATGCAGTATGATGAGTTGTTGTGAGAATTGGACTCAAGCAACAACGACCATGTGTGTGAACGTGAGAGTTTTAGCTGGCAAGTGATGAGCAAATCTTAAACTTAGGCTTTTGAATGTTTGTGTGGTGAATGGTGACGCAGGACTGACATCAATGTACGTAGATATATGGGTACCATTTTTTCACAACAAATTATTATGTCACTCAAGAGCTAATCGTGTGCCTTACAATGAATATAAAATTCAATATGAAATAGTCTCATCAATTAAATCATACTCTATCTTTTCTGCTCTACTCGGACACATTCTTGTAAAATTTTATTATCATTACAAATTTTATTAAATGATGTAATTTTATTCAATCTAAAGTTACTTTCTTTCTCTTTTGCTCTACTTGCACGCGCAACAAGAGTAATACTTAATTCATTTAGTATATAGCAGGAGTCGTAGGAAGATTTGGTAAAAAGATATATCATTACTTATAATTTATTCTCTATGAAGTTGAACTTGGACTAATTCGAGCTTCTTGACCCAAAAAAATTCCTCAATTTTTTCTAAACACAACCTTATCATCATTTTTTTCCTCAAGTGTTTTCATTGCTGATGCTTATCTTCCTCTTGTTACTTTTTGGTGTTTTTTGATTGAAATTCATGTTTCTTTAGTTTTTCCTAGGGCTTATTCTTGGTGATAGACAATAGAACATCAAGGTTGATCACTGAGTCATCCTCGGATAGTACTCCTAAGACCGACAAGGATACTCAAGATAGCAGCCCACACGATAATTGATTTTCGTTATTAGAATAGAAATTGCTAAAAATCGCTCTTACAATCAACCATGTCAGATGGGTTGTACACTTTATTGGAATCTTGTTTTTGCAGCTTACACTAAAGTTGGTTCTGCCCTTGATTTTTTAACTAGTTTTTTTCTGTACTGATATTTTTCTGTTTTCAATCCTCCTATGTAGTGATTCTTTTATATTCCAAATTCTCTAGCTTGATTTCATGAGTTGTGTGTTTGTTCTATTCCAGAGTTGTTGTTCCTAGTAATGCATATGTTGTAAATTTTGCTAGTAATTTCATACTTGATTTAAGTTTTGTATTTTTCCTTTTCTATATTGTTTTGTTTGTTATGCTTGGAGGAGATGTTGAATTGCTTTTTTTTTTTTGCTCTGTTTTGGTTTCTTCAGCTTTAGGAATTGAGCATTTTGAGCTTTAGGCTCATTACTCTTTTGGTTTATTTATTTGCTCAATAGTGCTATACACAAAGAATTAGTTCATGCTGTTTTATGAAGTTTGATATAACAATTATAATTTTACATTAATTGATTGATTGCAACTATTAGGTTGATTATCAGTTAGTACCAATTTTGTATTTTACTTGCTCAATGTTTACCATGGGTAATGTGTTCTCTAAATTTTATTGTTTATGCCATGAGTGTTGCATTATATTGCATACCCATTGTTTAATCCATTCTCAGCTGAATTACATTGGTTTTAGAATTCTGCATTATTGGGTTGAATCTATACTTGATATTGGTTTACATTTCTATTCTTTTAGTCAGTGTATTTGATCTTATAAATTCAGCATGTTGAGCGTCCATTCTATCCTTGAGTTGCTTAACACTGCCCTAATGCCAATTTTTTTTAAAACAAATTTTATACATAATGGCCAGTTTTGCAGTAGTATGAACCGTCGCAAAAGAAATATGACATTTTCAAATAGTAAAAGTTGCAGCGGTTAGATGTTATTTAATTTAATGTTTTGCGGCGGTTCATACTACTGCAAAACTGTCAGCACACTTGGTAGCTATTATTTCCGTAACTCTGTGTATTCACCGCCATATGTTTGATTTAACGGCAGTTACAGAACTGCCGCGAATTATCTTTTATCTTGTAGTGAACCCCTGGCATCCCACCTGGCATTTCTCATGGAATTCATACTTTAGATGGGGAAAATAGTTATTTAAACCATTCTAATTGACATCTCTCCCCAGTTTTCACTTTATATGGGATGAACTATAAATCTTTTTCATATCACACTTCAAATTAATTCCTTAATTTTAACTGGAGTTGTAGCTAGCTAGTGATGAGCAGCAAGTAGTGCAAGTGGTCTATATAAGTCTTTTATTTCAGAGAGAATATTTCATGTGGATTCCACGTACACATGATTAATTAGTAATAGTCCAATCCCGTGACTGTATGGTACAAGTAGGAACAAACAGGATGGATGGAATCCAAATTAGGGTTAGCCATCTTGGTTTCATCCAATGATAAATAAAATGTGAGTGAACACGATATTTCATGCAAAATAGATATAAATAATATAATTATTATCCAAAGAAAAATACTATTTATCTTCATTTTATATAAAATACAACATCAACTCATATTTCATTTATTATTAGATAATATTTTAATTAAGCTTATATTTTATTACAACCTCATTTAATAATAAATAGGATGTGAATTAACACGATGTCTCATATAAAATAAGTACCAATAACACATCTCCTATTGAAATGGATCGAGATAGTCAATAAACAAATAAAATAAAATAATAGCCATGCTTGCAAGAAGTGAAATAATACATTATGAGTCACGGGCTCTAGCAGAGTTTACATGCTTGTGTTTCTTCTTTCCTTTATTCTTTTCTCTTCCTCATTTTGTGTTACTTTCTATCTCTCTCACTTCGTTAGTGCCTTGCTTTGCTGTCACCTTAATCTTTGCCATGCACTTTCTTTTTGTTTTTTCTCTCTCCCATCTTTTTGTTCTTATCATGCTTCTCTTTCTGTAACATGGCAGAGAAAGGAATATAATCACATTCTAATAAAACAAATTTAATTTTTCTTTTTGGCTTACATATGTAAATTGCAACAATGCAATTTTACACCTTTGAAAATGAATTTAATCCCAAAATAATTAATCCAGGTATTAACGAAATACATGCATGAAGAAATAGATCAAACTGCGAAGCTACAGATATATTATACTTTAGACATGAGTCCATGAATAATCCAATATATTAATTACATGAATAACAATTGATTAAATGCATCCTTAGCAAGTTTATCACATTTCCAAGCTCTCCGGTAAACTTAAATTGTATAAGTTGTGTATTAAATTGTATAAATTGCATCCTTAGCAAGGTTTTAAGGAAACATGATTTACATAAGCCGGGTATCTCGGTGAGGGGTTCTTTACTCTTCTTGCTCGCCCTTTTCGGGGTTAAGCCTTTCCGCAAAACATCTATAAAAAAAACGGCTAGTTTAATCTGTTATTCACGATCGAACACTGTGTGAGCTTTTTCAGTTGCTGGAAGCATATCCTGCTTTCACTCTTTCATCTTTGCTTTGATAGGGCAGAAGCGAAGCTGAGTCAATAGTGATCCAAGAGCGAGATCGATGTGAATAACTAAACACTAGTCTTCAGAGTAATCTTTCTTGATTGCACTTGGTAATGAATTTGGTTGTTTTTTTTGGGGTTGAAACTTCTTCTTTTATGGTGCTTTAGAATCAAATAAGATAGTAAATGATTTGATTTGCATATCGATTTTCATATTTGGTATCTTAAGAAAAAGGGAATTGATTTGATTTACTAAATTCATGTGACCTCGAAATACTTACATTAGAAATGTTATTACTTCTGTAATGATTTGTTTGGAATTGAATTCATTTTAACATAAATGATTATTTTATCCCTATTTAGCTAACAAAATTTATAAATTTTATCATCTTCATCAAATTAAACTAATTAAATCTTATTATTATAAAAGACTATTTGACTCCTATTTTTAAAAAAAATTACAAAAATTACTTTTTTCAAAAAAAATTTCATAAATTTTGTTTCCAAAAATGATTTTTTTTCTAAAAAATATTTTTTAAAATTTCACAATTTTTTTAAAAATTCCAAAAAATATATTTTAAAATTTTATCTGATAAATAATTTTTTTCAAAAAATAATT